>MU158795.1:135964-153449 GCA_015888305.1 Antheraea pernyi | reverse complement strand
ACGTCCGCCCTCAGCACTCCGGCGGGCATTCAGGTCAAGTGTCCCGCCATAAACGATCATCGTGCGCTAACTAAATTCCTTAGGGAATCTAAGTTAGCGTACTTCACATTCGCGTTAGAGGAGGAACGACTCCTTCGTGTTGTACTTCGTCGCGTCCCGGCTGAGATCTCAGTCGACGACGTCACCGCCTCCCTTAAGGAGAAAAATCTGCCCATTCGGGAGGTACATAGGATGTACCACCCACGCACCCGCGCCCCTTACAACATGGTTCTAGTCCTCCTTGACCGTACCTTTGAGGGTAAGGCTATCTTTAGCCTCACCTCCGTCTGTGGCCTCAGCGGCATCACCGTGGAGCCGCCACGAAAAACTCATACCCCGTCGCAGTGTCATAACTGCCAAAGTTATGGCCACTCGGCGAGGAATTGTCACCTCCGCCCCAGGTGCGTTAAGTGCCTAGGGGATCATGCCACTAAGGAGTGCGTGCGCACTCCCGACACCCCGGAACCTCCCAGCTGCGTGTTGTGCGGTAACGCGGGCCACCCCGCGAACTATCGCGGCTGTCCCCGCGCACCGCGCACACAACGCCCTCGCCAGGCGCGACAGGCGCCTAGGGCACCTGTGCGCGCCGCCCGCCCTTCGCCTCCGCCTCTCATGTCCGTGGAGGCCTTCCCTGGCCTGCCAGGTGCCTCTCGCGCCCCGGTAGCGCCCGCGTCCACTCCGCGCGCGTCACCTTCAGTGCCGCGCGTCCCACCCACCGTACCGCGCGTGACACCCTCTGTGCCGCGCGCACCACAACCCGGGCGGGCCCCTCTGGCTCCCTGGGCTCCCCGGCCTCAGGCTTCTAAGCCTCAGGCTCCTATCCCGCAGGCACGGCCGACACGCGCCGCGCCCGCCTTCTCTATGGGGCTCAACGGAGTGGGCTGGCTTTTCCAGCTATTCCGTGAGCACGACCTACAAGAAGTCTTAAACTTCAACGAGGCCCTCCAGGCTGAGGAGGACTTAGGCAAGCTCAACGTGCTCGCGCAATACCCTAGTATTGCTGCGAGTTTACATCGTATCGTTCGTTCCGAGAATTCAAACACATTTAATTAAAATTCTCAGCTATGAATAGGATAAAACCGCGCGGTCTATCTCTTTCGTTTTTTAACGCGAGAAATCTTAGGACACAGCGCGATCTAGTAGCTGCCTTTCTACGCGATAGACAGATTGACGTTCTCCTCGTCCAGGAGACGCTTTTAAAACCGAAAATGCGCAATCCGAGAATCGCGAACTACAACATAGTTAGAAACGACCGTGTCACCCGCGGGGGCGGCACCTTAATTTACTATAGGCGTTCGTTATATTGCATGCCGATAGATCCGCCCGTTCTAACCAATATGGAAGTATCAGTATGTACGCTAGGTATGACCGGTCATCCGTCTATTGTATTAGTATCCGCGTATCTCTCGCCGAACAAAGAGTTATTACAAACCGATTTACGAGCGCTACTCAACTTAGGAGATTCAGTTATTATAGCGGGGGACCTCAACTGCGGGAACGTTATCTGGAATAGTCCGAGAACCTCTCGTAACGGGAGGATACTCGACAATCTAGGTAGGGTCCTCGCATTTGACGTCATAGCCCCTCCGGAACCCACGCACTATCAAGACAACTGTCGCCCGTCAGTACTAGACATAGCTCTTTTAAAAAATATCACGCTTCGGGTACGACTCATACAAGTCGTACACGAACTTGATTCAGATCACCGCCCGGTAGTATTGCAGTTAGGTTTCGATTCAGATTTCACCCCTCCGTCGGTCAGGGTAGCTGATTACGTTAGTTTAACTCGTTATTTTAAAGAAAATCCATCGTCTGACATTTTAGACGGGATCCCAGACGTGTTGACGTCTAGAGCCGACGCGGATTCGGCTATCGATTCCCTGGTCAACTATCTTCAGACCGCCGTCAGAGAGACCTCGAAAGAGGTACAAGCGGCGAACGATCGCCGCTTTATACTCCCTGACGACGTGAAAGCGTTGATCACGGAAAAGAACGCCGCGACTCGAGCTCACGACGCTTACCCGTCTGTAGAGAACCGCGATCGATTACGTTCGTTACGTAAGTTAGTTAAAACTCGTATCTCTGAGATTCGGGGCGACAGGTGGGACAGGCTTCTGGAGGATCTCCGGCCGTCTCACCTGTCGTACTGGAGACTCACGCGCACTATGAAATCAGATCTCGCCACCCCGATGCCTCCTCTCGACAGAGGCCCCGGGTTGCCTCCCGCGTTCGATAGTATAGATAAAGCAGAATGTCTAGCCGCGAGTTTAGAGAAACAGTGTTCGCCAAACACTGATAATACTGATACTGTTCATATCGGTTCGATCGAGTCGTCGGTAGAGCATGCACTCGCGTCTCCTCCCGCGGATACCCTAACCTCGATAACTTTTGACGAAGTCTCGGCCGCCATAAAGCGTCTCAAACTTAGAAAGTCCCCAGGTCCCGATGGAATCAGGAACGAGGTGCTGAGACTCCTTCCTGACCACATCATAGCTCTATTGGTCTGCATCTTCAATGCGGCCATGTCCCAGGGCTATTTTCCAGCCGTCTGGAAAAAAGCCGTAGTGATAGGTATACATAAACCCGGCAAAAAAGCTACGCTTCCCGCTAGCTATCGCCCTATTAGTTTATTAGATACGCTAGGTAAACTTTACGAGCGGCTCCTTCTGAACCGTCTCCAGACTTCGTTTACGGAGCTTAATTTAATACCGCCCGAACAGTTCGGTTTTCGCGCCGAACATTCATGTACAAATCAAGTACACCGCCTCACGGAGTACATTTTTTCTAACTTTAACGCTGATCCGAATCGCGACCCGAACCCGAAAAAGAAAAATCCGAAACGCACGATAGCAGTTTTCTTTGACGTCGCCAAGGCCTTCGATAAGGTCTGGCACGGAGGGCTCGTACATAAATTATGTCAATCTCGCATACCCGATAGATTAGTTCATATCATTCGCGATTTTCTCACAGATAGGACTTTCCGTTATAGAGTAGACGGCGAACTATCGTCAACACATCCGATACGCTCAGGCGTTCCACAAGGTTCAATACTCGCGCCCTGCCTTTTCAACCTGTTCATCAGTGACCTACCTCGGCTCCCGGGAGTAGAGGTAGGTTGTTATGCTG
The DNA here is from genome assembly GCA_015888305.1 of Antheraea pernyi. Taxonomy (NCBI): domain Eukaryota; kingdom Metazoa; phylum Arthropoda; class Insecta; order Lepidoptera; family Saturniidae; genus Antheraea; species Antheraea pernyi. The sequence continues at coordinate 150,284 of MU158795.1, read as the reverse complement.
ATGACACAGTTATCTACGCTTCTCATTGGCGGCCGGACAAACTTAGGAAACTCATCGAAGAAACCGTTAGCACACTCGGTGATTGGTTTCTTCGATGGCGTATAGAGGTTAATCCCGATAAGAGTGCCGCGATACTCTTCGATCCCACACAACGCGTAAACAGATTGCAGCCCATCAGGCTATACGACACCGACATACCTTGGACCGACGAGGTCAAGTATCTCGGTGTCACACTAGATAGACACTTAAATTTCGAGTCTCACATAGATAGAGTACGTAATAAAGCCGCTATGGTTTTGGGTCGCCTACACCCGTTGCTTTGCCGTAAGAGTAAGATGTCCCTCAGACACAAGCTCACCTTGTACAAAGTGTGTATTCGCCCGGTCATGACATATAGCTGTCCCGTTTTTGCACATGCACCGCAATCAACTCTAAACAAGTTACAAGTTTTACAAAACCGCGTTCTGCGTAAAGTGACCGGCGCCCCATGGTACGTCCGGAGAGTCGATCTCCATAGGGACCTGGAGATACCTTCTATCTGGGCGTACATAAAATCACTCACTAGTAGTTATTTCGAAAAAGCCGTGAATCATCCCAGTCCGTTAGTGGTATCCGCCGCAACATACGAAACCGTACCCAACGCCGCGCGTTACAAAAGACGACCGCGACACATTTTTACCGATCCTCCCGATGAAATAACGGCAGCGAACGATCAGTACCAGCCTGTCTCTCCAAACAGAGCGTGCTCACGCCCACGCCCGCGTAACCTCAGATCACGCCGCCGTGGTCTGGGTGTAAATTTCGCTCCCGTACACCAGACTAGGCCCCCTTCGGCAGCCTCTCAAGCCTAGGTTCGATCCCTCGGCGTGAAGCCCTTGAGTGCGCTGCCCGCGCGATACAGTGACACACCAATACATCACTGCAACAACACTACACATATCACCTCCACACACGTGCACGCTCACACGCTTACACATAAAAGTGGATGGGTTTTTTCTTTTTGTTTTTACCCGTATCGAACTGTAATAGTTTAGAATCATTTCCTATACAAAATACACATAAGAGTTGTTGAGATATGTATGCTTGGTACACATACATGTTTCAACAACTCATGTATGTATGAATAGTTTAGCTTTAACTTAGGTTAGCTTTGTTAGGTCGCGAATTGCATGAACAGGCAACAGCCAAGCCGAGGTGTGCCGTGCACCCTTGAGCTGGTTGCCCAAATAAAATCGGCTGAGTGGCTTAAGCGCTCGCCTTAGTAGTCCGGTGAAGCTATTAAGACCTTGCTAGGTCAATAGCGTAGTCAGTTAGAAAAAAAAAAAAAACTAAGTTCCTCATATCATCCATATGGCCTCCCGGGAGTCTATAGGTCGATTTAAGAGACCCCCGTTGTTTTACTAAAGATTAGTAAGTACAGAAGGATCAAGAAGTAAAGAAATATTAATAATTATTAATATTCATATTTAACACAGATGATATTTTGAAGTGAAGACTATTTCAGGCGCGTTGGACAGTGAACAAAAACAATCAGTCACGCTAAGTTCGGTGACCCACTAAATCGAAATAAGCTCACTAGTATACAGTTACACTATCATAATATTTAACTTATAATGCCCTATAGATGTAGTTGGCTGGTAGATTTCTGTTTTTAAATATCTCTTCGAATTCGCTTTTATGCTCAGAATAGAACTATACACAGTTATATTCAAACTGACTATGCGTTGTTGACCTGACGGACTTTTATAGCTTCACAAGATTTTTTTGGATTGTCGAAAACTATATGCGTTTACAAACGAATGTAGACTCTATGAGGCATAGGTAAACAGACTGTTGGCAGCATAAGTTTTAAAAGCGTACCCGGATTAAAACAAGACGAATTTTAATTATATCTATTATTATAACTAATTATTTTCGATGAAACATTAGGTATTTTAAATCACTACATAGTATAAATGCCACATCTGTCTGTCTGCATGTTCTCGATAAAATAAAAAAATACTAAACTGATTTTCATGAGGTTTTCACCAGTAGATAAGTGTTTCATGGGGAAGGTTTAGGTATGTCATTTGTCATGTTTTAATCATCAGGGTGGGACAACGTCCGCCGGGCCCCGATAATATATAATAATATAAAAAGTATAAATAATGTATTACATTTTCATATAACTAAAGGTAAACAAGCATAGACAAATTTCGTGCCGATAGACGTAAGTATTAGTGTCGTGAAATAAAAATAATCATGATCCGCCATTATGAGATCTGAGTTTTAATAAAGCCATCCGAGGGGTTAGGCACTCAGCCATATGGCAACAAGCTCAAAGGCACTAAAGTGGCCGAAACGCGACTTTGGCCCAGCCAAATAAGATCAGTTGCCTTGATTGCAATATCGCTAATTTGCCTAAGATAATCTAGCCAAACTAGTCATATATATATATATGAGTTAGTAAGTCACCCATGTGTACATGAATGTGTACCTTACAAGACTATCCACTATCGACTTATGGCATGCTTATATACTAAAACGGAGGATGGAAATCTCTAGAAAGCTGTTCACTATTTGATTTATACATCATAGTTGACGATATAAATGTAGTGTTTTTAATTAATATTTTACTTACAGGGTCGTTGATTAAGTTTTTGTTATACTCAGGGGTCCATGACCAGTAGAGGTTTATGAATTACTAATCTAGAATCATGAAATAGTGCAGGAGAGCCTTATATAACGATTTTGGGGGAAAAAATCCTAAAGGATTTTCAATGAGGCGTTATAAACAGATATTCCAATGCTGCCCTTGAAATGTTTTTATGAGGGCAACGTTATAATAAGTAAAAAACTGTACGTCAAAAGGGCTTCGACAGCGCCTTGTCGAAACTTGGCTAGCTAGTTTCTTTTACTACTGCCCTGTCAATCCGCCCGTAACTAAGTAACATATAACTATTTCTTTTTCACCACCGATATTCAGAATATGCCATCTTACTTCCACATTTTATGGTGGTGGTGGTGGTATCGATGGTGGTAGAGCCACGCTGAAACTATTATTGGTTTCAGCATGAATGGGTCGGCTCGCCCGGGGTAGTACCACCCTCTCATAGAAAACCGACGTGAAGTAACAGTGCTTGCATTGTTGCGTTTCGTTCGGTCAGTGAGAGCGCCGGAGACCCATCTCCCCTCCGCTCTCCTCTCTCCTCTCCTTTTCCCTCCCCTAACCCTTCCCTCCGAAAGATGGCAACGCACTTACGACTTCTCTGGGGTTGTTAGTGTGCATGGATGGTGGTGATCACTTAACAGCAGGTGACCCACCTGTTCGTTTACCACCTATGACATAAAAAAAAAATCTAAGACAGTGTGGCGTTACAGTATTACTTTACGTATGTGTGCATTATCGTGCCATTTGTTTTGTTAAAATATCATGTATGTAACGTATCTACAGCTTTTTAGTAATAACTAGCGGGCCCGGCAGACGTTGTCCTGCCTTGATAATAAGAAAAACCTTGACAAATTATATACCTAATCTTTCCTCATAAATTACTTATGTACTGATGAAAACCGCATGAAAATCCGTTCAGTATTTTTTGAGTTTATCGCAAACAGAATTTGTTTTATACTATGTAATGATGTGATTAAATGAGGAATATTGTGCGACTGAGACTGTGTAATGAGCGACCAGTGTTAATAAAAAGAAAATATTATTTATAAATAGCCCGTTCCCACAACTTAATTTCCTAGAAATTGTTATATTGTTTCATAGAGAAAGCGTGTTTTGTATGAATTAGTTGTTTGGGGCGATTTTTTGACATTTTAATTTCGTTATTATTACTTAACCCCTAATCCTTTTAGCGATTTCAAGTTATCTCCGTTAAATTCTGCCATCACTGCTTAGCCCCTAGAGAGAAGCGTAATGATATATATCTTAATTAATTTTCTGTAAAATTATCTATATGAATATGAAAGATTTGTCAAAATCGGTTCAACTGTCATTAAAATAACAAAATTTATCATAAAAGCAAACAAGATATACATAGATAAATATAAAAAATAAATATACATACATATTGCAATCATTTACCACATAAAAATAATTCCTATACGAGAATGTAACTGGCGACCACAGCGTCAGGAAGTGTGACATACTTCATGTGAGTACATTTCCGATCTGACATCTATCAGCGCCCCTAGCGGAAACATCGACATACTACATAGAACTATGTAATCACACTAAAGCAAGTAATAGACAATAATATGTACAGATATTTGTAGATAATTCCATTAAAGAATAATATTAGCGATGTATCATAAATAAGATCCTGTGAAGCCGACAATCACTCTTATCGGGTCGTGTGTCTGACAGGACGTGCTCCGGCTATCGTATGCGCGGTCACGCACACGCGATGGCGCCGTGCTTAGTGACGTGGCGTATATCCGCGTATAATATTCGCATCAATCATGTATTTCGCAAAGTTTTTAAGCAAAGTAATAAATACGTAAGGGAGACATTAATTAATTACGTGAGATACCTTTCAGCGTTTTTTGTCCCTCACCCCACTATCCCCCTGGTGAGATGTCGTGTAATTTGTCTCTACGCCTCTTTCATCTCACGCGAAGTCTTGCAAAATTTGTATTTTCAGTATAAATGGTTTGGATTTATTAAACAAAATACAATTTACTTTATCATTTTTATTTTTACTTTAACTTTAAGCTCTTCATGATTTTGAATGTAATTTCAGATTTCGACATATTTTAGTCTAGAAATATGTTTTACTTTAAATTAATCTGATTTTGTCACATTTTACATTATATTTATCTTGAAAATATTTACGTGATATCTGCCGAAACCTCTCTCTCTCCCACGTGAGATTTAGTGATATTCGGCTTTAACCCCTTCCTCTCTCTATAGCCCTCCTGTAATTAATGGACGCCCCTAATGTTTATATAAATTTAGCCATTAATCGCAACCACAGCTAACGCTAAATGACAATATAACCAAACATAGTAACAAACTAAACCTTGAAATATTTACTTTCAAGCACAGCTGCCAGAAATACACCCATAAACGTTTAGCAGAGAGTTTTTGGCGGGATCTTAGTCTGCCACTAAGCTTTTATATTATATTCATAATATTGTTATATTTGACTGTATATTCTGTAATATTGGTGACATTTTACGTAATATAGTTCGCTTCTTGTGTACAAGAGAAGTGACTGTAAAACAATATCATGGAGCATATATTCTGAGATATCATAAAAACTTCCCAGAGAATTCTAATAATCACAAGATTTTTGTACGTACTCGACAATGCTAAAAAGAAAATGTTGAACAACTAATTTTCAAATAGGAAAGTTATCCTTTTTTTTTTTTTTTTAACGTGGGGTAATCCCTTATGGATACGCCACCCTCCCGGGGGAGAGGGTGGGTTATGTCCGAGTCGCACGGACTAAAACCCCACGGTGTACCGACAGACCGTTTTGTGGGGGCGGCAAGGGATCGTTCAAGCTAATCAACCTTGTAGAGCCGCCCCCACGGTCCGCCCGGCGGAAGGTGGCCGCCGGGCTCCTACCTATAGAGGGACAGACCGGGTACACACCGGCTGCCCCCCCTCGTCCGCCGGACCTGTGCAATGAGGAGATGGCCCCCCCGGCCCATCCCCTCAGGTCCGGCTACGGTGGCAGGAGGAGTTGGGCGAAGCGCCTTCTCCTCCTGCCTGTCCTCCTTTGGCGGAGACGGCCACTTTGAGGGTCTGCCTCGCGGGCCCTCTCCGCCTCCTCCTTCTGCGAGATGACCTCCTCGCAGAAGGAGGCCATCGCTCGCCAAGCCTGTTCGCTGCCGAGCATGGCCGAAACCACGCTCGGCAGCGATAAGTCCGTTCCCACTGCCGCCGCCAGAATGCGGCGCTGCTCCCCCCACGTAGCACACTCAGACAGAGTGTGCTGCGCGGTATCTTCGACAGCGCCGCACTCGTGGCAGGCGGTGGTCGGCTCCCTGCGTGCAATCCGGTACAGGTACCACCCGAAACAACCGTGTCCGGTGAGTACCTGCACCAGCCTAAACGTCAGGGAGCCCCACTCCCTCTCCTTCCACGCCCGCAGGACCGGGCGGACGGCGTCCACAGTGAATCGCCCGAAACGCTCGTCCGCCAGGTCCTGCTGCCACCTTACGACGGCGTCCTCTCTTTGACGCCGTCTCTCCGCCTCTACCTCCCTGGGAGCCGGGGGCTCCCCCCTTCGTTTCCTCGCCGCCGTGAACTCGTACACGGCGGCGAGAACTCCTGCCTCCAGCTCCCAGGGCAGGGAGCCGGCGAGCACACAGGCCGCCGCCGAGGACACCGTCCGGTACGCCCGGATCGCCCTCAGTGCCACCGTGCGCTGCGCACTTCGCAGCGCACGCACGTTGACGGCACCGAGGGCGTCGGCCCAGACCGGAGCCCCGTAGGCGGCCATCGCTCGCACGACTCCCATATAGAGTCTGCGGCACCCGGCACCCGGTCCCCCTACGTTGGGGAGTAGCCGGCCGAGTGCCGCAGCCGCCCCACCAATTCGCGGTCCGAGCCCCGCAAAATGGGGCCCGAACCGCCAGCGCCCGTCCAGGGTGAGGCCCAGATATTTCATCCGGGTCCCCACCCTGATCTGGGCGCCCTCCACCACTATGTGGGCCCCAGGTGGTGGCCCTCGCCGAGGCCCATGAAAGAGTAGGGCCTCGGTCTTCTCGAGGGCCACCCTGAGGCCCAACCTCCTTATGCGCCTGACCACGAGGGTTGTGGCCATCATGGCCAGGCGCTCCACCTCCCTCCAGTCTCCCCCCCGGGCTACGACTAGGGTGTCGTCCGCGTAACAGATGAGGCGTGCTCCATATGGGAGCACGCCGCGGAGCACCCAGTCGTAGCCCATGTTCCACAGGAGTGGCCCCAGGGCCGACCCCTGTGGAACCCCCCGCCCTGTGGCCCGCCGGACCATCCACCCGTCGCCGTCCACATAGGCGACCTCCCTACCCTCGAGGTACGCCTCCAGCACCCGCCGCAGGTACGGGGGCACTCCGAAATATCGAAGCGCCTCCCGTATGACCCCATGCGGCAGGGTGTTGAAGGCGTTAGCGATGTCGAGTGACACCGCCAAGACCCTCTCCCCCTGGGAGGTCGCCTCTAAAGACAGCGACTTCAGGAGGCACAGGGCGTCCACAGTGGAACGCCCTGTCCGGAAGCCATACTGCGCGTCCGCCAGATTCGGCCCAACTTCCTCTAGGTGCTGGACGACCCGGGAGGAGATAACCCTCTCAAACACCTTCCCGGCGTCGTCCAGTAGGACGAGGGGCCGATACGCGGACGCGCAATCCAGAGGGCGGCCCGCCTTTTCTATGAGGCAAAGCCGCCCAAGCTTCCAAGGCTTCGGGAATTGTCCAACCGTAAGACACCGGTCGAACAGCTCCCGAAGCCACCCCCCTAGGTGGCCCAAGGCAAGGCCGAGCACTCGACCCGGGACCCCATCAGGGCCGGGCGCTCTTCGCCGGTTGAGGAGGCGTTCCACGGCCATCCCCATCTCCTCCTCCGTTATCGGAGGGGGAGGCCCGTCGAGCACCTCCTCGACTACCTCCCGAGGCGGAGGCATGGGAGGAGCTGGTAGCATCGGAGGGTCGGGGAAAAGTTCTCCCACGACCCTCGCCACCACCTCCGGCCGGAGGGTCTCCGTCGCCGGGGGCGTCCAGGACCGTAACTTCTTTCGTACGACCCTGTACGGGCGCCCCCAAGGATCCTCCTCCAGCGTTTGGAGCAGCTCCTCCCATGCTGCTTCCTTCGCCCGGCTGATGGCAGCCTGCAGGGTCTTCCTGCACTCCCTGTAGCTGCCATATAGCCGGGCCTCCGCCTCCGGGTCCCTATGCCGGCGCCGGCGGCTGCGCCCGAACAGCCGCCGGGCCGCGGAGCAGGCCGCTCGGAGATCGGCAATCTCCGGCGACCACCAGTACACCGCCCGTTTATCTGGGCGGTGTACGCTCCGTGGCATCGACGCGTCGCAAACCTCCGTGAGGGCTCCACGGAGGCGGGCTGCGGACGCGTCAATATCAGCCCCTGTGGGGGGAGGCATGGCCCACGCCTGGACGATGGCCGCCTCTTCCGCTAGTTCACGGTTGAGGCGGCCCATCGCCCAACAGGGGAACTTCGCGCCACTCCGGGGGCGGGTGCCAATTCCGGCGTGGGAGGTGGAGACCTCGAACCTGATATATCGGTGGTCCGATAAGGTCTCCACCTCCTCAAGCACCCTCCACCCCAGGACACGGCGCGCGACGGTCAGGGCGGCGAACGAAACGTCTATCACCGACCCCCCGTTCCATCGCACGCACGTGTGGACGCTCCCCTGGTTGAGAAGGGACAGCCCTAACTCGGCTGCCCACTCCTCAACGGCCATGCCCCTCAGGTCCGTGACTGCCGCTCCCCAGGTCCTCGATTTAGCATTTAAATCCCCCATGAGGACCACGGGGAGCGGCGACAGCCGTCTGACAGCGCCCTGCAGGGAGCCGAGGTACGCCTCGAACTCACTCAGGGGCTTGTTAGGGGAGAAGTACGCCCCCACAATGGCGTACTCTCCCCAGACGGCTGTCACGAACCCGACCCCGCTTTCCCTTGCCGCCAGGGACGAACCCCGACCCGCCACGATCGCCACGGAGCCGTTCCGATCCCCAGCCCACTGCGGCTGGGAGGGAACAAAGTAGGGCTCCGCGGCGACCGCGAGCCCGATACCCCACTCCGCCACTGACTGCACGAGGAGATCCTGTGCAGCGGCGGAGTGGTTGAGGTTCGCCTGGAGGAAGCTGCAAATGGTGTGATCCATTACTGGTCCATTGCAACTTCCTCCCGCCTGGCGGCCACCACCCTCGGGCTTCCCACAGCTGGGAGGTCCCTACCCTTGATGGTGGGGGGCCTGCAAGTGCGGCTCCCCATCACATGCCCTGAGGGCCTCGCCGCGTCCGCGCATACCACGCAGCGGGCCACCTCTGCCTTGCAGTCGGCCGTTTTGTGGCCCGAAGCGCCGCAACGGTAGCAGCCGTCACCTCTGCTGGACGAGGAGGGGCACAGAGGGCGGGTGTGCCCCAAGCCCATGCATTTAAAGCAACGCATGGGCTTTTCGTCCAGCAGGTGGACGCGGACGACGCTCCACCCGACCAGGATCTTGCCGGCCTGGATGAGCTCCCTGGCCGCCGCCGCGGGGAGCGTCATATGGACCGTACCAAGGCCCCCCCAATTCTTCTTTATTTCGCCGACTTTGATGTCGGCCACCCTGCAGTTGGCCTTCGCCGCCACGATCGCCAGGACCTCGTCCCGGGACACCGAATCGTCGAGACCGACGATCCGGATGTCCGCCTTTTTGGTCGGGACGACGACCGTGGCGACTCCGTCCAGGGCCTTCTCCAACTTCCGGGCCAGTTCGGCGGCCTTCTCCTTACTCTGGCCCGGTAGCTCAATTTTCCGGGCCCCCGTGGCCGTTGGCCTCACCCGCACATCTGCTATGCCCAAGTCGGGCAAGGCCACGTGCTCGCGCGCCTTCAGCAAGACCTCCCTATAGCCAACCCCCTTGCTGGCTGCGGCATCCTGCAGGGTCAAGATGACCGCTGCCGATTTGGGGGCTGACGGCAGCTTCTGCCTCGCAGGCGAGGTCTTGGGAGCCGTGGTTGGAGCCTTCGGCGCGGCTGCCTGGGCCCTTGTCGCCTTCTTCTTGCGGCCCACAACGGTGGACCACGCCGCGCCATCCGTCACCGCCGCTGGGACCGGTAATTCGGCCCAGTTTATGCCCAGTGGGGCAACCACAGGGGCAGGAGGTGCCTTCGCAACCGGCGCAGTCTTCACCGCGCTGGCCGCGCCACCCTTCTTCTTATCCGCCGCCAAAGGCGGGCCAATGGGCGCCTCTGGGGGCAGACGACCCTCCAAACTCTCCAGACGTGCATTCAGCATGTTGCTGAATGACGTGTGGAGAGAGCTGTGGATACGAGACACCGCTTCTGCAAGAGCCTGCTCCCACAGAGGCTCTGCCGGCGTCGGCATGGGAGGAGGAGGCGGAGGCATCTGCTTCTTGGCATTTGCCTCCTGCTTCCAGGCCTTATTCTCCGCTTTCAAGTCATCGACCTGGCGGTGGAGATTTTTCATTTGCCTCTGGAGTTTTCTAATCTCCTCCCCCTCTGTGCGCTCGGCAAGGGCCTCCACAACCTCCTGCAGGGTCCTAGCAGCGCCTTTCAAAACCTTAATGCATGGGGTCTGCAGGTTGTTAGACTTCTTCACCATCTCAAAGATGCAAGCAATCTTCGAGCCGGCGAGAGCCTTCAGTTTCTGGGCGTCCAGGACGTCCACGTCTAGCATCTCCATCTCCGCATCAGAGCTGGGCAAGGAACCAGCAGCGGAGTAGGCAACTGAGACAGCTGCGGAGCCCGCGGCAGAGCCAGCAACAGACTCCGCAGCACTTACACCACCAGCCAGGGCCCGGTCAAAAGACCCGTCAGCCTCTCCCATGACCCCATGGCCACTCCCGCACTTCCGGGGAGTCCCCCTGCGGTTCGTGCTCACCTTAAGAGGCCCGCCCTGGAAAGTTATCCTAGCCTTGTCACCATGCTATATTTTGATTTTTATGATACTCATGGTACACGGACACGGTGGCTGAATATACTACGATTCAGCCATCATAGTAACACAACCTATTGTTATCAGTTCAATTGTGTTTGTAATTTCAAACAGAAATTCTGTATTTTTAAAATTTACTAATTGATGTTTAATGTTAAGTACCATTTTGAACTGTCTTATATCAGACCGTAAAACTAAAAATGTTTTTCTGATGAGAATATGGTAAATATTTTTTAAATACTAAAGACTTAAACTTACGATTAAAATAGTTTATATTTAAAATTAATACGCCTATTACCCATTGCAGGATTTACATGTACGTTCACCCTTATTATGCAAAAGTATTGTATATATGTCATTGCAAAATATGTTATTTATAAAAAAAAATGAATTTCATTAGCACCCTAATATGAAAGTGTGGCATCACTCTCAAACTCGCAAAATTTCTATTTTCTGTTATCTCCGAATTTTCATCGCTTATATAATTTTGAATGACGCTACGTTATATGGACATACAAAAATCATTTTTTATAGCAATATTGTATACTGATACATTGAATGATGTATTTAATCATTATTAAAATAATATAGTTATTTTTTGGGTATCCGCCGAAATACGCGGAGTGAGATGCACATCACTATTAACTGTATGACAGTGAATGTCAGTCAGTACATCAATCTATTTGCTGCGTGTTGCCGTTTGGGAATGTAAAGCTCACATCATATAATATACACACAATAATAACAATTATATAATATGACAATCGAAAAACCCTGCAATGATTTTGTAGACTTTAATTTAATCTTCGCTGATAATGAAGTAATTGCATCGAGAATATTTATTTCTAAGTAGGATAAACTTACTTACTTTATGAAAATCCTAATAACCCAAACTACTGATTTTATCTGCTTTGTTTATTATCCTAACAATATATGGTTATTAATTTAAACAGAAAACACATTTTGCTTACGAAATTTTTTTAGTCTTCTGTAGTGCTTTTAAAAATCGTCGATCCTTACAACTTTAATAACTATCTTATTTATATGTAATTTTGTTATAGATTAGGACCAAGTATCAAAGAAGTAAAGTTTAAATAATAGAATGTAAATCTATTCAGCAGTTTTACGTGACGCAACTGCAAGCCTCTATATTTCTTCTTTATTTAATTAAAGTTTTTCTTTAAGTAAATAATACTAACGGTCTCTCTTGATTGCCAAAGTGATATATGTAATTTTTTTCATTAAACATTCGTCTACAAACGCAGATGCCAGATCAATATTAAACAAGTTAATTTACATATAATAGTCAAGTCGATGTTCGCTTCCTTTAATCATATAGCAGAGTCATCAATCTCCTTAATTTTAGTCTAAATTCGTCTAATTATTTACGACAGTCCGCTTATGTAGTATTTCAATTGGCAATAGTATAAATTAATGTGCTTTAACTGTTGAATATTATCTGCGCAATTCATATTTTATTCACGGTTGATATTCAAATTGCGGATATTGGACATGCATTGCATACGCCGAGGTGTTTCGTATTAGCTTTCCTGTCCTTTTCTTAGGACTGCGAAAAAGATTCTCATTTGCAAAGGAGCATTTAAATTTTGCAATACAGAGCTAAAGAGCTTTTACTTGAGAATGGGAAGTACTTAGCTATCACGCCAATCCTTAAAGTATTAACGATTTTAGATTAGAAAATACTAGCGATTTTAAGCTAGCATGAGTGACATGTGATGACTAATCTCAAGGCATTTAACAGACTATGAAATTGCCACGACTCTGATTTGTGCCTAAACCATGACAGGCAAATCTTTATGACTTTATTGTATAATGTTTAAGAGAAGTGACTCGTATCAAATTGCGACCACCCCTCGCTTTAATTATATTGGTAATTCTGAATATATTTGTTCGAAAACAACAAAATTGAAGAAACCACTAGCATGATTGTTAGAAGCAGACTACATTACTAATTTTATTATTTATAGTTATTGGTGCTTCACCACAATCTCACCTGACTGATAAATGACGATGTTGTCCAAGATAATAAACACGTTAACTTCAAAGCACTTACTGGCGTTTGGGTACAAATGCCAGAATACGCCTATAGGTGCTTAAAAGCTGACGATACGCTGTTAACCTAATGGTCCTTTTAAGCATTGCTGGACCAACGGGGTAAACGCTTATGGCGCTAGGCCACGTGGCAATAAGCTCAAGGGTGCCAAAGTGACCGAATTTCCTAGGCTGTTGCCTTGGATGCAACAACGCAAATTTCACTAAGCTAAACTAGCTAAGTTATATCATACATATACGCATTAGTGAAATACACATGTGTACCAGCGTGTATGCCTTACGAACTTAAACATGAAATACATGTTATCTGTCAAATCGAGTAAGCTAAGCTAACCAAGTTCGAAGAGTGAAGAAAAAAATAAAACCTATCCACCATATGTGTACCTATCTGTGAATGTACACGTATGTAGAGACAATCTGTGTTTGATAATCGTTTTTAACCTGAGAGACAGGCTTAGGAAAAGCCCTGCCACCATTCAGAATTACTAAATGTGAATCACAAGGTACTTGTTAAATGTATGCAATTTTTATTTTAAATTCAATGAAGAGTACAGTATTAGTCGTAATTATCAAAAATACATTTAATTTCTAAGATATATTAATATCACCTATCAGTATAACTTAATTCATTCTAACTGTGTATACATTTAAATCTAATAGTCATAAAATATTATTTACAAAAGAAATAAATTATACTCACTTGAATTTTTCAAGGCATCTTCCTCCGTTACATACGCCGTGCTGATCACAAACGCCTTTGCAATCACGGCACGGCTTGAAACACAAGTTCCATCTCTTCTCATCCTTCTGGTAACCCTCAAAGCATGAGCATACGTTCGGCGCTGTACACACACTGTTCACACAAGCTTCCGAACAAACCGCTGCGCATGAACCATTGATTTTAGCAAAACCGATATTACACTTGCAATCATTCGGTGCCACGCATACTCCGTTAGCACAATCGTCGCATTTGGGTATACAGTGAGTGGAATTCAAAGCAGTATATCCATCGAAGCATGAACAAGTCCCAGGTGCGACGCAACTTCCATTGACACAATCACAAATCGGTTCACATTCGTAATTGTGTTTACGCTTGTAGCCTCTCAGACAAGTACAGTTATTTGGAGTAGTACAAGTTCCATTGACGCACTTGTGTTCACACTTAGGTTTGCAAGTTGCATCTGAATCGACAATGAACCCTTCATCACAATGCATACAATGTGTCGAATTGTACTTCTCATATCCCGAGTAACATTTACAAGTATTTTCCCAGCAGTCCGCATTACTGCATGGAGGATCACATTTGTAAGGGATGCAGGTGTTAATGCGATCCAGATGGAGGTGGAGAGGTGGATCACATTGGCATATGTTGGGGGCAACGCATTTTCCGTTATTACAGCCGGTGCTACAAATTGGTTCGCAGATGTCGCGTTGTCCATTATGTTGCCAGCCATTGCAGCAAACCGCACGGGTTCTCCATGTTGTGTAGTACTGAAATTAGTAACTTTTATTGTTTTCTCAAATTAGCACGTTATAAGTTTTGTTACAATTTCGAATATTTCACAATTTTTTTTTTTTATATTATGCAATCTCATACTAAGAAAATTAAATACATGTTAACAATAAACACTACTAACTTACTAAGTAAATTAG
>MU158795.1:67942-135932 GCA_015888305.1 Antheraea pernyi | reverse complement strand
AGAATGGGAAAATGGAGAACGTTTGGCGGCAAATTACTTGAATAAAATCTGAAAATTTGTTTGGCAACTTTGGTACTGTAGATCTCTCTGACTGTAAATCTCAGTAGATCGGTGTGAACACAGAGTAATCGCGCATTACATAAATGTAGAGTGAATTAAATTATAACGGATATCGAGGATCAAATGTGATTCACGAATGCCGCTAAAATTTAAGGAAAATATGTATCAATCCATTGTAAAACCTGTCGTAATATATGTCTCAGTGCTTAGTTACGAATAAAACAAATGAACGGCAAAGACGCAAATATCAAGCTTAATGTATAGTGTAACTAGTGTAGGCATAAGATGTGTATATCAGAGAAAAGTAATATATACAAATACATATACCATAGAAGGATGAAGCAGATGAACGGTTATAGCAGTAGAATAAGAATATAAAAGATATGGATTTTCAAAAGGAGTCAATCTACCCTACCTCTGTATGATATTCCATCGCGATATTCTTCTTCCCACCCTAACGAACCCTACCGAATTCATAAACTAAGTATTTTCATTCATTTAGATTGATGATAATGGGCAGAATTTTATTAATCCATGTATGTGAATAAAACCACTAAATTTGCAATGTAATAACAATCAGCTTATGGTCTACTTAAAGCTTTCAACTTTTCTCCTGCATATCCAAAACGTAAACTAATTTTATACCACGTATAAATTTTAAAATTACTTTTTACCAGCGTCTATAGATAATTAATTAATCTTACTTATATTATTAGTAATCAGTAACGACATTCATAAAATACATATAAAATTTCATAATAATTGTAAGCAAAATATACATAAATGCGCGTCCATATATTTTTAATTTTCAACTGATTGTGATTACGGGTCATTGCCCTCGCTCGCTTTATTCTCACACCGCCCTATTTTCCATAGGAATTTATTTAAACTTGATCCTCAAATACATTGAAATAAAATATTCGCTTCAAAATTCAAAGGTATTTTAAACTTCTTTGTTAATTTCTGGGTTTGAGCACAATCTCACCTGATGTTAAATGACGATGTAATGTAAAATAAAACGCCAAATCTACAAGATAACTGGCTTTCGAGTGCAGCTACCGGAACACCTACATACCTACAAACTTCCAACTCGAATGTAGTAGCTAACCAGGTGAGCTTAGGAAATGCCTTACCTATGTACTCTGTTTTCATTTTAATATTTCCCATTACCAAACGCAGGGGTTCAAACTAGCTTACAGCTAGCCTTTAGAGGTAATTCTAGTATTACGTAAGCACTGGGTGGGGGGAGTCTTTGTTTATTCTTGATGATATAAGGGATGTGGAATCTGGATAATATATAGGTCTGATATGTGAGGCGCGCCCTCTTATCTACTGGGCTACCATCGTCTAGTAGCGAACCACTATACGTTTATTCCTCTATAAGCTACAAATTCCTTATTTTAATGCTAGGAGACTATAAGTCTACTGACCTGTGGTACACTTTTTCTCTCCTTGCATTTTTTCTTACCGCACCATTTGGTCACGGTTACCTTGTTGGCTCTCATACGAGATTCTCGGAAACTGAAAAATGAAAAATAAACCAATACTTTAACTAGAAAACAGAAGATGTAACTAGAAAAGTTTTGAGTATGGTGGTGGATGGATATAGGGGTGGAGGAAAACCGAAAAAGGTATGGATGGACTGTGTGAAAATGCTGAGATGACATCTGATAGGCGAGAGTGGAAAAGGAGAACATGTTGTGCCGACCCTACTTTCTTGAGATAAGGGTAAGAAGATGATGACCAATACTTTTCCTTCGATTAGAATCCTAATTCTTAGTAATTTTATAAACTAGGTTTTTCTCACGGCTTTTCTCGCATTAATATAGCCGAGGTTTATTTAATAATAATTAAACTACAATTAAAATATATAAGTGAACCAGTACACAGATAAAACACCTAATTTGTATGAAGCAATAGAAGCGTCTATACGAGAACGAAGTCGCGGACATCAGCTAGTATTAAATATATATAATTACGCGAACCAACACATTCTACAAATAAAATATTTCGTATTTTAAAAGCCTTAAACTGTAGTCTGCACTGAAACACTTTGCTTAGATTTATATTACTTATGTGTGGCAATTATATAAAACATACTTTATTATAATATTTGTTAAATAATTAACCTTTATAAAAACATTCATAGCTTTTAAAACTGACAAATAATTTTGGCGATAAAAAATTTAATTTAAAGTCAGTTTAATTTATGTGGCCAATTTTTATTACTTCCTTACACTTAACGATATCTAACAATTCCCATTAAAAAAATAGAATCAATATTTGAATTCCCAGGACAATGTTTAAAAAAAATTGAATAAAAATTTTTAAAAGAACAAAAATACCTCAGTCTCGCGACGCAGACTCCTTCACCCTTCATATCCAAACTTTCTGTTTCAAGAACAAGGAGAGCTGTCACTAAAACCAAAATTGTTGAGCTCAATCGTTTAAAAAAACCCATTTTAAAAGTCATTTTTAAACTGACTTTAAACAGAAACCAGGATCACGTTTTCAATTCACGCAAAACCATTATAGTTCTTAATTAAAAAATGAAAAGAAAACAATTTACTTCTGTTTACATTTACATTAAAACCTATTTTACAAATTTTATAAATCAATTCTAATGATATTCCAAATTTAAAATATTAACTTTTTATTTAAAGAGGCACTGACAATCACGTTAGCGCCTTGTGGAATAATTTTTAAACTGCCATCGTATGACAATGGCGCAGTATGACGCCAGTAAACTATCTCCGAAACAAACGTAAGCGGGTGCTGATAAGTTTACAGTGTCGGAAATTGTTGTAAGAAAACAAGATTTACCAGATCGTTTCAAATTCCCAATGCCAAAAGGTCAATTGACATTAATTTGAAATCACTAGTATACAAAAAATAGATCATAATTTTCTATACATGAAAACTAATTATTTATTTTTGACACATTATTCGACGAAATTATTTTCATATATATTATTAAACAAAGTTAACTAACTAACTAATTCATTAAAAAAATATGATAAGTCCAAATATTTAATTAATAATTATCTATGCATATTATTATAGGTAAATGTAATATATATATTATATGTAAATCTAATATTATATGTAATCTTTTTAGATATTTGGGAAAAAAATTGTTACAGGTGTCTATGAATAATAAATAAAATACATTTCAATCATTTTTAGAAATGTCTGTCTGTTGGTTTGTTCAAACACGCATCACTGCGAAAGTACTGCGTTTATGATGAAATCTTTAAGCATATCTCCGAGAAATATTTAGTCTTTGTTTCGATAAAATCGGTCTGATCTACCAAAAGTTATTGTAATTTTAATGACGACGCGACCTAAGTACGAGATGAAAGTCTATCTACTTAGACCTAATACATTCAGATGACTTTTTTACTCACTGTTTTGTACATCAGGTTTCACGCGGGCATCGGCTGAGTGCCTTAAGCGCTCGCCTTAGTAGTCCGGTGAAGCTGTTAAGACGTTACTAGGTTAATAGCATAGTCAGTTCGCAAAAAAAAAAGTTTCACGTGGGCGAAATCGCGGTCACTGCTGGTTAAGAATACGTTTGAATTTACTAGAGAATTAACAAAATATTTAATTAAACTTGAAATAAATAGGTATTGACTTATTAGCGCTATCAATTACACAATACTGAATGAGTTTAATTCCAGCAATAGGCGACACTTGCTCACTTAAGAATTTTATTTTTCACACTTACTATTTTCTGGTTGTGCTTGCGGCTTGTCATTCGCTACTTATTATTCATCGCAATTACTTTTTACTGTGATAAATGCTTGAGTTACAGCAAAATGGATATTGTGTAAACATTCTCTTTGTAGATATATCTATACAAATTAATTTTTATGGCGTTCGAATGAATTATATAAAAACTATAAAGGATATATTCATTGTAACGCCACTTAGTTGGGAATTATATCAAAATGGATAGCATAAAAACATTCTCCG
Organism: Antheraea pernyi; assembly: GCA_015888305.1. NCBI lineage: Eukaryota > Metazoa > Arthropoda > Insecta > Lepidoptera > Saturniidae > Antheraea > Antheraea pernyi. The sequence goes on along the minus strand of MU158795.1, from coordinate 131,897 downwards.
CGAAAATAGACTTACAACTATACTAGCAGACACCCGCGGCTTGGTCTGCGTCGTTTATTATCTTAATCGTTTTGTTATATCTGAAATGGATTAGGCAGCGTTTTTGAGGAAAGCTCGGCTTGAATTTTTCCGAAACTTCCAACAATTATCGTTATATTTCCAACAGTTTACACTAAATCTTGAGAAACTATATACCTAAACCTTCCCCGTGAATCACTTTATGTGCTAATCTAAGGAAACCGAAATAGTTACCCGTTTAGAAATTAGAAATACGTTCAATAATTTTTGATTTTATCGCGGCAAAGGACTGTTTTATAATATTAAGGACGTATGTTTATGTCATGCTAATCAGTCAGATGGTGTTAAAATTTATTTATTTCAGATATGTCAACATTCATTTACATATACTATATTATAACTGTTTTGTACATCAGGTTTCACGCGGGCATCGGCTGAGTGCCTTAAGCGCTCGCCTTAGTAGTCCGGTGAAGCTGTTAAGACGTTACTAGGTTAATAGCATAGTCAGTTCGCAAAAAAAAAAGTTTCACGTGGGCGAAATCGCGGTCACTGCTGGTTAAGAATACGTTTGAATTTACTAGAGAATTAACAAAATATTTAATTAAACTTGAAATAAATAGGTATTGACTTATTAGCGCTATCAATTACACAATACTGAATGAGTTTAATTCCAGCAATAGGCGACACTTGCTCACTTAAGAATTTTATTTTTCACACTTACTATTTTCTGGTTGTGCTTGCGGCTTGTCATTCGCTACTTATTATTCATCGCAATGACTTTTTACTGTGATAAATGCTTGAGTTACAGCAAAATGGATATTGTGTAAACATTCTCTTTGTAGATATATCTATACAAATTAATTTTTATGGCGTTCGAATGAATTATATAAAAACTATAAAGGATATATTCATTGTAACGCCACTTAGTTGGGAATTATATCAAAATGGATAGCATAAAAACATTCTCCGCGAAAATAGACTTACAACTATACTAGCAGACACCCGCGGCTTGGTCTGCGTCGTTTATTATCTTAATCGTTTTGTTATATCTGAAATGGATTAGGCAGCGTTTTTGAGGAAAGCTCGGCTTGAATTTTTCCGAAACTTCCAACAATTATCGTTATATTTCCAACAGTTTACACTAAATCTTGAGAAACTATATACCTAAACCTTCCCCGTGAATCACTTTATGTGCTAATCTAAGGAAACCGAAATAGTTACCCGTTTAGAAATTAGAAATACGTTCAATAATTTTTGATTTTATCGCGGCAAAGGACTGTTTTATAATATTAAGGACGTATGTTTATGTCATGCTAATCAGTCAGATGGTGTTAAAATTTATTTATTTCAGATATGTCAACATTCATTTACATATACTATATTATAGGGTGGTCTTTATTTTGGGTATGTTCGAATTTTTCTCCAGGATAGTCCTGAGTAGGTACAAAATATATCAAAAACAAAATCGTGCCAAATTGCAACTTATAGTTTTAAACTAAACTGTGCCACATGACAGCCAACGTTATTTTTTATGTCATAGCATGCAATCGAACAATTGGGTCACCTGTTATTAAGTGATCACCGCCGTCCATAGACACTAACAACACCAGGGGAGTCGAAAGTGCGTTGCAAGCCTGCGTTTGAGAGAAGGGGGGAGAGGAGAGGAAAGGGGAGGTGAGGTGGGCCTCCGGTTTGAAATAACATAGGAAAAGTATTGTTATTACTTTGGAAATTTTAGTCTAATGACCACATTATATTGATACATTGATTGTAGCAAATTTAACGCTCTACAAAAAAGGTATCTTGTATTTTTTTGCTAACTTTACTGGTTCAAAAGTTATTCCAGGTTAGAGTAAAAGTTCTAGTCAGATCAGAAAAAGAAGATGTGCTAGTACTGCTTATTTATTATTGAAATTTAACCTAATATGTCCGAGTATATAGGAATGACCAAAATTAGATTATGGATTACTAGAATAACCCTGCAATACTATTTGAATAATATAAATGCAAAAGTGAGCTTGTTTGTTACATTTCTTAATTACTAAATCGATTGTCATGAAAATTTTGGTACACATTGTTAGGTTATGATAGAATACGTTTCACCCATAAAATGAGTATAATTTCTACGGGTTAAGTTCAACCCACAGTAACGCGAAAGTCGAGGACAAAAGCTAATAGTATAATAGTTATAACCATTCAAATCTTTGCAGTAAAAACTTCTTTAGGCGCGTTGGGCGGTATTTTTTTTGCAGGAGATAAATTCATAACTTCGCGTCATGACATGCTAGTGAGTGTTACAGATCGTGTTGCACTTGCGTCAGACTAGCGACGCGTGGTATAAGATCCTGCGTACATCTAATATTGATATGTTGTATTGAGATAGTGCAGCTCTTCATACGTTTGATAAATTCTAAACTGTATAAAAACGTATGTAATTATTATTCGGAGTACCAATAGATGTGAAAGAGAAACTAATGTTAATAATTTCAATTTACAAATTATGAAATTTAAATAATTCACACTATAATTAATAAAAAAATTCAAACGGGAACACAATTTAAATTTTATTGTTGTGAGTTTTCATTTCTGTTGGTGGTCCTTATGACTGCCTCGAGTTTTTTTGTGTGAAACTTCTTGTTATGATGTGAATTTAATTTTATGAAACGAAAATGTGTAACGAAAATGTAGATAGATATAAATCTATTTATAAGTTTTAGACTGTGAGATAATGAGATAGTACGCGTTTCTATATAGTTTCCCTGTCCTTCGTTTCCTCTTTTCTTCTCTTTATGCGATGACGGAGAGAGAAAGAAACGTTGAAATCTATAGCACATTATTTATTGTTGGATCGTAGTGACTATCGCGTTCTTTTAATAACTATTCTGTGTTGTGTATTATCAATATTGTCAATATATATTAAAGTATCACAAAATAATGCCGAAAGCTAATGCCCACCATATCTATAGTATATTCATCTCATTCTATTAAAATTTAAGCAGAAAACCGCACGCACCGTAGAAGTGTCACTTCGGTTTAGGTTTTTAGGTGTTTAGGTTTGTTTTAAGTAAATCAATGTACAGAACCAGTAACTAATTAAACAGTGATCGTATGTATTTATATGAATACGTTCCTAATCGAAACCCAGCCTTCAGCCTTAATCAGATCGTGCACTCAGAAATACTTTATTGAATTTACACCCCGAGAAGGCGCTCATGCGCGTCAAAACTACCACCAGTTCGAACAAGAACCCAATCATGGAGAAGAACCAGCAAGAAACATAATTCGGTTTATCTCTTCTATTGCATTACATAGTATAAAACGAAGTCCTCTGCCGCATCTGTCTGTTCGCGATAAGCTCAAAAACTATTGAACGGATTTTCATGCGGTTTCACCAGTAGATAGACCGATTCACGAGGAAGGTTTAGCTATATGATTTGTGTATATTTTTTTAATTATCAGGTCAGGACAGAGTCCGCCGTGACTGCTAGTTTTTTAGTAAAAGTTTTCGTTTATACTTATGGGTTTTAGCATTTTACGACAATCTCATCTGATATTACATGACGATGTGCTCCAAGATGGTAAACACGCTAACTCTAGACGGAACACAGACTGGTACTTGGCAACAGATCAATTAGCAGGTGGAAGTTAGTAAGGCGGATTTAGAAAAGGGTGTGTGTGTGTGGGGTGTAAAGGGTGTCAAATAACATCTAAGACTTGAGACACCCAAGCCAACCTCACCTGCACGTGGTGCACCCTGCTGAATAACTAACGAGGCAATAGCGAAAGCGGGGCGGTAGGGTTTTACAGCCTGACTGGGTCGCAACCACCATGTATATGGCCAAAAAGGCCGTCATAGTGATTCGATTTTGCGTGTCGCGTTTCGGGATCAGCCTGTGCTTATCCAGCTTTTCGCAGGCCGGCATGACTGCGGCGACTGGGGATGGATAGTATGTCACTCGGTGGTTACCATTGTTTTTGGATTATACTATGCTTACCATCAGGCACAGTGCAGTCACTTTGTCGTGCTATTATAAAAAAAGCATTACTACCACTATGTTATACTTTCATCACGATCTCTTGACTTAGTAGCTAGGATTCAAACCTACGTCAACATCGCTTCCATTTATTATTAAATCAATTTAAAAAATTAACTATCTAGCAATCATTATTTTTCATCTAAACTATTCTCCATCCTATGTCAGCCATATGTTTCGCAACGTGCGCAAGTACGTTGACAGAATATATGTGGATGTCATCTAAAAGACACCATTACCTGCCTAAAGGGCACAATTATATCCTCTGTAAGTAATGAAGCATCTGTTCTCTCTTGTCTATGTAAAAAATAGTCGAGAGCAACGCACCGACACACTTTACAGCGAAATGCTTGATACGGATGTACGTAGATGATAAGGGAAATAAAAATGTGTTTGAATAGAATCTGTTATTACGAACATGTTACAATAAATGCATGTAATGAATAAAATTATTTATTAATTAAATATTAAATATCGTTATGTCTTGTATAAACATACAAGTCGTCCCTATATTAAAAATATCTCTGGACCATTCTAGAATTCTCTCCAAATATGACCACGATGATACGATGACAATAGATGAGCCGTTGATATTATAAGGTATAAGTATAACTGAAGTGAAACTGCAAATAAATTTCTTTCAACACAAAGGGCTTTTAAATTGCCCACGGGCGAAAAATATGTACATAAGTATTGATATTATAAATTAATTATAAAAAAATATCTCACTTAGAGTTATAGAAATAGGGATAGTTTCAATTTTTATCACAATAGTAAAAAACCCCTTACTGAAAATACATATATATAACACTTTCATCGGATCTTGACATTTAAGCAAATTTAAACTTAATGTCTTTCCAATGTGATCTATTTCATCAGTTAACAGACAAGGTCTCTGTTACAATTCCCAGAATAAATGATTTAATATAATAGGGAAAATCCTTCAGTATATCTATTTATAATAACATTAGGTCTGCAACAACGAGTCATATGACGAGGTAAAACTATAACACATCGATCCACGCACAAGAGTGGTTGGTTATTTAAAACTATGACGACTATTAAAAAAACTACGCTTATTCTTCTCGCGGTGAGTACATTATTTTTTGTTCCTAGCACTTAATCTATCTATAATCAAGTTAAAGTAAAACTACTGATATATCTTCATTAGAGTGACGGTTATTTACCGATGTGGCTTTTTTGACTTGGCTATCGTTCAAATCGTTAGTTCATAGCCATTGATGTACAAAAACCCAAGATACACACTTAAATCATCACAGCCGGCACAATAAAATGAGCGCATAATCCAAAATTATGCACTCATTTCAAGTAGTCTGACTCGCTTGCGTCCTTATAAAAATAACTTTAAATCATTCAGATAAGGTTGCATTTGCAAAATAATAAATTTATCCCATTACTATAACCACATGTATATTGGGGAGTTTTTGCGGAACGGTTATGTGCGCTACTTTTATTCGAGACTGTGTGTCTTGGGTTTTTATATGTAAATGTTCATAGCTTGATAATATAAAAAAAAAATCCGATGCCGTTTGACCGTGCCTAAACGACGATACTTTTCCCATTCATTTAACATGGGGTTTATTTCACATTTTACAAATTAATTTTTATATTACTTGTTTTATTGAATAACTTACCAAAATGCTAGTAATTCTCCTTCTCCTATGATCCCTTGGAGAAACATTGATATGGGCGTCAAAAAATTCAATTGTATTTTTTGATAACATCAAAATTTATTTTGACCTTTTAGTCTTTTAAACACTCTTAAACGGCATCATTTTTTTAAATGTCTATAGACTATAAGCTAACGATTTAGATGATATCCAAATAAAAAAAGCCAACTTGGTAAATATCGTATACGCGGACTCCATATTGGTCTTACCAAATCTCTATTACAATCGAATCACAGCTACACAGCCTAATAGTGGTAAAGCCACGCTGAAACTATTACTGGTTTCAGCATGAATGGGTCGGCTCGTCCGGGGTAGTACCACCCTCTCGCAGAAAACCGACGTGAAGTAACAGTGCTTGCATTGTTGCGTTTCGCTCGGTTAGTGAGAGCGCCGGAGGCCCATCTCCCCATCCCTCTCCTCTCTCCTCTGCCTCCCCTAACCATTCCCCCCGAAGGGTGCCAACGCACTTGCAACTCTTCTGGTGTTGTTAGTGTCCATGGACGGTGTTGATCACTTAACATCAGGTGACCCAATTGTTCGTTTGCCACCTATGACATTTAAAAAAAAACACCTATGTCTGTTTCGATGCAACAATGCAGTATTTCGTTCTATTCGCCGATTAGATACCGGTTATAAACTATCGCTTCAGTTGTTAATATTCATTAAATTGCAGATAATATGCCGTTACGCAATCGGCGAAACAGAATGTACAGATTACTACATACCCATGCTGGAGGACAAATTTGGAACACACTACTACATGGAACCAGCCAATATGTGAGTAAAACTTATACTAAGCTTTATTCAAACTGTAATAGAAATTAATTTACAACATTTCCATATGACTACAATGTTAATAATGTTTTTTCAAAATTAAAAACAGTTTCAATTCATATTAAAATAAATACATTTGTCTCCACGTGATTATAACAACACATTTTTATTTCTATTTAATTCTATCATATGAACAAACGACTGGCATTAGAAAAAGACACGTTTAAGTGTAGTATGGAAAATCGAGGCAATCGTAAGGACTGCCTACAGAAGTGAGAACTCAATACAATAGAATAACTGTGTTCTGTTTTGAATTCTGATTCATTATAATATGAATTATTTAAATTTCATAATTTTTTTATTAAAATTATTATCATTAGCTAGATTTTCACATCTATTGGCACTCCGAACAATAATAATATACATCTTTATACAGTTTAAAATTAATATCAATATTAGATAACCAAGGGCCTCTATACTACGCGTCGCTGGTCTGAAGCAAGCCGCGTAAGCGCAATACGGTCGGTCATGCCACTAGCATGTCCTGACGTGGAATTATAAATTGATATCCTGATAAAGATATCCCTCAACGTGCCTAGATAAGTTTTCACTTGAATAAATTGTTCTTAACTATTTCAGATCTCAAACGGATTTGGATGTAATATACGATATCGGTGTACCCAGAAATTGTATTTTAATGTTTGATTGTCTCCAAATTGAAGGCCAGATTTGCGAACGTCCTCTTGTTATAAATCCAAATAACGGTATACATGAGTATATAGGTTCGAACACAACATTTGTACCTAAAAAACCTGAAAATCAACCAACAACAACAATCCAGACTACTCTTAAAGAAGAACAATTCACAACAACGGTGGCGACTTTAGAAAATGAACCAGTAACTACCAAAACATTCTCGGTGACTACAGAAGAAGTACAATTAAATACAACAATATTGTCGACGAATGTAGAGAATGAGCAATTAACAACACCAATCCCGAACACAACAGAACAACCTGCCAATATTACAAATGAACTAAAGGGCAATTATTTAATAACATTTAATAATCATTGCAAATTGAACGTGTCCGTATTTATAAAGAAAAATGGATGTAAAATTAATTCAGATGATGGTGCAGATGGGACACTTATTTATGATTGTGATACTGTATCGCTTGATGATTGTACAGAAAACCTGGAATCGAAGGATGTAAGTTGAGCTGTATTTAAACCTTTTTTTGTTCTTTATGCATCCTTACCATTATATTTCACGGTAGACATGTAAGATCGTACTAGAATGCCGATTTATCATGCAGGTGCATTAGACATTTTAGAAACAATACTGGCTTGATCTGCCTGACCACACTTTAGTTAAAAGTAAGCAATTAATGAAGGCGTTTTTACCTCAAGTTCACACTTTTTATATTATTGAAAAGATTACCCAAATAGCGTAGTGTAAAAGTTGTAAAAATAAAAATTCAAGGTAACATCCATCCCAAAATATTGCCAAAATTGGCTATGTACCCCGAAGGAAATCTCCTGAAGTATGGAAATATATATTAAAAGTTGTATGAAGTTTTGGATAGTTCCTTTTCTTGTCGAAGTCACTGTCTTGTTGAAACTCGTTATTTACATAATGTTAAAACTAATTAACGGAATAATCAATTTAGGAAAATGTAATACATACATGACCTGTAGAATCTAAGGGAAAGGCTGGATTTGTAATATAAGAACATTTTTGACTACCGTATTTACATATATCATTACATAGTATAAAACAAAGTCACCTACCGCGCCTGTCTGTCTGTCTGTTCGCGATAAACTCGAAAACTACTGAACGGATTTTCTTGCGGTTTTCACCAGTCAATAAAGTGATTCATGAGGAAGGTTTTGATATACAATGAGGAGGATTTTTTTTATACTCAGGGCAGGACAACGTCCGACGAGCCCGCTAGTAATATATAAGAAGAAAAACACAATCTTCATATTCATTTAACTTTTTAAATTTGCACCATTGTTTATCTATAATAATTAATTTTTTTCCACTTTATTTTACGGTTCAATATTTGTAGACGTCAATTTTACTTATACTTTCAGCATATTAATATTGTTAAACTAAATGAAACTGACTGCACGAATCACACAGTCATTATGAAAGAAACTGCTTCAGATACAGATTTTATATTAGAATTGTAAGTAATATCTATTTTTACATATAAACTAATTACAAAATCATTGTCAACTGTAATTGATCTCAGGTAAATTTTATTATTTTAATACCATTCGAATGATTATTTCAGGAGGTCTAAGAATAGAAGAGAAATGTTAAATAAAACCGACAAAAACGCTTGTATCTTGATTATCGTTTGCAAAAATGATACACATAGTAAATGTAAATCAATTGAATCTAATTCTATCTGGAATTCAAGTGAACAGGTATCCTCTACTTCTATTCCGGTAATTAAAAATAACGAAACTGAATTATTAAATTGTCTACATTCTAATTGCGAAAACGAGAAATTAAACCTTACATCGACTACGAGAAATATTAATACAACTCAGGAAATAGCAACTAGTACTATATCAATTTTATTGGAACCTAAAAACGTACTAAATCGAACTTCATTACAAAATGAAACAAACTGTAAAGAAGATATGAATTGTGTAATCACTAAATCATCGGAATCAGTAACGGAAAATTCAAATGACGAGAATATATATAACACAACCGATCCTAACGATATAAGTTCAACAGTTATGGACGATGGGTTAACCACTACAGTAAATTATAACAATAATAATATAACTGTACAACCAACAACTGTTACCGAAGATATTAGTAGACTGAGTACAATAAGCGATCTTGAATTCACTACCACAGTGAATATAGATACTACATTTAGAACAACTTTAAGTGATGCAGATAAAGAACGACTTGGAATTAATACAAGCGGATTAAAAGAAAATAAAAAAGAAGAAAATAACATCCTTCCTATAACAATGCTTTCGTTCGGATCAGTTATAATTGTGGCCTGCATTTACTTGATTGTAAAAAAATGTATCAGCTTAAGGCATTCCGATCAATATAGTAAGTTATTACAATATATCTCCTGAACATTTATGATTTGCTCGACCCAAATCTTGATCGTTGCTTAAACTTCATTTAAAGTTAAACATAATTTGTGTACTATACAACCAAAGCAGTGATGTAGAGATAGACGCACCTAAATATAGATCTAATAATCATTTTCTTTAGCAGAGATGTGCTTTATTATATAATAACGATTACTGATCCTTGGCCACGAGATATGGAAAATAGTTCGACAAAAGTCTGTCGGTGATGACTCTTAATTTTATAGCGTGATCTAATACACCTCATGTTAACTAGTTATAGCATTCCATTACTATTTAAAAAAGACCGAAAACTCAGTCAGTCAAGAATGGGATGATATATCTAAAGGTTAAGTAATATCATCTTCTGTGCCAACACGTCTTGCCATTTACACCCTTCCAAACGTTATACAATTCGTAGTCCGGTAAAGCTGTTAGCAAGCTAAGCCAATATCGCAGTCAGTTCGAGAGCAAAAAGAAATACAGTAGGACGAGCACTTCTGTTTTTCAACAAAATAAATAGAAGCAGAATACCCTACAAGACGTTGGAACATTTAGTGATGGAAAACATCGTGGTAAAAATTACCACAAAATTGTAATTATTTTTCTAAACTCGCCTTGCTATTCTCAAGTTGGAAGTCTGTAGGCAAGCACATATAGATATATAACGGGAATTGCACTTGAAAACCAGTATGGGAAAAGAAATATTGATGTCAATCTTGATCTCATAGACGCTTCTATCCAACATAAACGCATTCAACACGCATTTTATAGGTAGTAGAGCCACGCTGAAGCTATTACTGGTTTCAGCATGAATGGGTCGGCTTGCCCGGTGTAGTACCCTCTCACAAAAAACCGACGTGAAGTAACATTGCTATCATTGTTGCGTTTCGTTCGGTCAGTGAGAGTGCCGGAGGACCCCCCATTTCCCCATCTTCCCCATTTCCCAACGCCTCTCCCCCCAAACACAGGCTGGCAACACACTGGCGACTCCCCCGGTGTTACTAGTGTCTATGGACGGCGGTAATCACTTACCATCAGGTGAACCACCTGTTCGTTTGCCCACTATAATATATAAAAAAAATTCAAGCACTTGTATTATAAACTTTAAATATTTCTTACAGTTATACCAGAAACAGTAGAAATGAATCAAGGATTTACTGCTTGCTAACGACCAAAGTTTGTTCGTTCCCACGACCGTTGAGTACATTGATGAAGATCGTATCAGGATGACCAGAGACTTTTCCCTTTACATTTTCAAGCCAGCGTACCAACAGCTCATCATCGTCCACGTAAATACGATGGACTATATAAAAGATAGTTCAGATCTTTATAAAAAAATAATCAACGAAAATTATGTACTTACATTATATTTGCGTTTTGTGTTATTATACATTATTTCATAATAATATTCAAGACAGCAGGTATTAAGAATATTTAAATTAAAGTAAAATAATGTAATTGAATACTACCTGTTATTTCCGACACACCTGGTAACGGACTAAGCATGGACACGCGCATGCTCCCTAGAAAAATAATACCAATCTTTTCTGGACTCCGCACTCAAGCCTTATAACTTGATTTTCACGTTATAAAAGAACTAGCGTTACGTTTGTGAGGGTTCAAGTTAGGTTAGCTTATTCGACAACTTCAAATGGGTTGCTTCGTGTATCATCGGGGTTGTTCGGGCGTTTCCGGAGACGTGCTCGTTTACAGACGCCACGGTGCGGATTTGGGAGGCATTTCCCGGAATTAATTATTTTTTACTAGTTCACCAAAATTACTGCACAGTATGTAATATAAAGCACGTTTCGTTTGATGGGTCCGATATCATAGGAGAGAAAGGAAACCGTGGTTGAGTGTCTATTGTAAGTTTTTATATGATTTAAAAAATCGTATAATATTTTTTTAATTTATGTGTCTATTAAAAACTCCTTAAAACGTCGAAATTACTTGACTTTGGTTTGTTTTTACATTATTTTCTATAGATATTCTATACAATATTTATATAAATTATTTTGAATTAAGCCATAGGCGTCGCCATATTGTCCCGGCGCCTCTGCCGAGCGCCCTTAACTTTATCCTTACTCCGCGGCCGGTTTTAATACAACATGAAAAAATTACTTAAAGAAAAAATGCCTTATAAAGAATCGAGGATCTTCTAGGTTATATAATATTAAGAGTTCTCATCTAAAAATTAAAAAGTGTAAAATAAAAAATGACTATGCAGAAGAATAATTTTAGCGTCGAGGAGTGAAACGTTCAAAGAGAGAATTATATTCATCAGACAATAGTACTGTTATTTCGAATCATGGGTACTGTCACACTGCGGTACGAAGTCAATATCTGAATGCAGGCCTGTACCTTAAGGTGTGAATACCGCGCCTGCGCGCCCTGTCGATAAGAGCACCGCGCTGCCATCGCCGCCCCAGCTAAAGCGGCCGCATGAACGCCTTTGCCCCAACAGATATCTGTATTTAAAAAAAAAACGCGAAACGCCATCACTGACAATTTACACAGTGTTTTAATTTAAAATCATTTGAAAATGTTGTGCCAGTGAATTACATTTTTTCAAGAGGTTTCGATAAAGATAAATTAATTTATTGTTTTATAGTGTTTGTAAGATAATAAATATAGACATTATTTTATTAACTCGACTTTTTTGTGATTCATTATATTCTAATAAAAAAAGTGATCAGTTTGAATCTCTTGCGTAACTTCGAACGACGTAAGTAAGTACAGAATTCATCTTGTTATGTCTAATAATTGTAACGTATCTTGTACGATACGTTAACGAAGGATATTTTGTCATTATAATAAACGTAATAGCAAGAAAAAGGCATGAAATTTAAAGTAACAATTTGAAGAAAAATTTACAACTACTCTAATAACATTTGTTTATGCCTATAATATTAAAAAACAGTAAAGTTCTAGCTATATTGCTACCACTAATGCCATCGTACAGTTCTATGTTAAATCTTTTGCCCCTTCATCTATATGTAGAAAAGGTGGCCACAATGCACAGAATATACAGAATGTACGTACAGGGAAGAATGCAGTGGCTATCCTTGACCCTGAGATTCATACTTGACTCAGTGATAGAAACACCAGTTTTAGGTATGATATCAGATATAAAATTACCTGAAACTAATCTCACAAAATTCTACACAATAGACATACCCACACGGGACTCGGGACTGGACTAACAGTAGAATAACGTGGAAATCGGGTAGCCTATTGTGGTACGCTAATGGGTCCAAAATGGGACCTAACGTAGGCTGTGGTATTTATGGGGAGCGACCCAAAATTAGGCATCACAATAATCTTGGTTGTTTCGCCTCCATTTTTCAAGCAGAATTATACGCTATATTAGAGTGTGCCCATACTAATCTACAAAAAGACTACGTTAATCATACAATTTATATCCACTCGGACAGTCAAGCCGCTTTATTGGCCCTTGCTTCAGACTCAGTTGAAACGAAACTTGTGTCAAATTGTGTGGTTGTATTAAACAGTCTGGGTCAAAATAACAGACTAGTTCTGCGATGGGTTCCGGGGCATGCAGGTATTCCTGGCAACGAAGCCGCCGATGAGCTTGCAAGGGCAGGTGCTATGGGAATACACATTGGTCCTGAACCATTTTGTGGAATACCCAAAAGCCTAGCTCTTTTGATCCTTAGAAACCATTACAATCAAGAAGCCAAAAGATTCTGGCATAACTTACCAGGACAAAACCATTCCAAAGAACTCATCAGGGCATTTAATCAGCGATATGCTAGCAAGGCCCTGGCACTCGGTAGGAATCAATTACGGGTTTTAGTGAGAGCACTTATTGGACACTGTTGCCTTAAAAAGCACTTGTACAACATCGGTGTCCAGAGCACAAGAGAGTGCAGATTTTGTGATAGTGCGGATGACACCTCCAAACACCTCTTGTGTGAGTGTGATCCACTGAAGCCTACACGAAACCGGATCCTGGGAAAGCATATATTGGCTCCGGATGAGGGACAGATGCTCTCAGCCAAAAAAGTCCTGCAGTTTTTAAATACTATAGAACTGGGCGGAGAGCTTTAGTAATATGGGGCGATCAGAATAGATCAATACTGGTCGCAGTAATACAGGATTAAAGACCTGCATAGTCCCTTTTCCAGAATAAATAAAAAAACATTTATATTTGCTACTAGCTGAGTCGGCCACGCGTTGCTGTGGCTCAGTTATTACGTGTTGAATTGAATAAAATACGTGCACTATAAAATAAACTGGAGTTAAATAAGTAAATAAAAATTAACACGTGACTCCATCTATAACAGTCGGTCCTCTACAGTTTTCTCTCAATAAACTAAGTTAAAACGTTATCTGTTCGAGACTGGTGAAAATTACCATTAATAACAATAATCAACATTGACAGACATTTAATTTGTAATTAGAAAATATTGAGACCATTAATCGAAATATGAAATTATACATAAATGCCAAGTTTCACGAAGATATAGTTTCGAAGTTCATCGTGGGCAAACGTCATGACACTGGATTTTTATATATTTAGATATATTTTTTGTGAACAATAACCGTATGAGGAGCGAGGAAATGCAAATTTCGGCCAGCACGAAACGTTAACAAAAAGTAATTCTTCAATGTGTACACGACAGTGAAGGGGTGGGAAAAAGTTGCTGACAACAAGAAACTAGATAGCGCTACCACTATCATAGCTTCTTCATTTTTCCTCTAGTCCTATAATAATTCAAAAACAATAGGAAGTTCCAGTGTCACAACAAAACCACTTACAAACGAACTAAGTCTTGGGTACCAGTTAATATTTAGTACATAACTTCATACTGTGTGTCACACAAAATTATTGAGATTTAAAATCTTAAAACCTATCTTGAAGACCGTACTGAATTCTCTCATTGGGAAAATTACCCAATTTGAGTGGATTTATTGATTTTACGACGGTAACGTCGAAGGCAGTTATCGACGTTACTGGAATTGACTGTGACGTTAATAAGAATCTGATTTAATTAAAATACCTTGGACGTTGCTTTATTTTGTATTTCTTAATTCTTTATAATATTTTTTTTTATATCAAACGAACGGGTGAGTCCCTTGATGTTAAGTGATCACCGCCGGCCATAGACACTAACAAAACCCCAGGAGCATCGTAAGTTCGTTGCCAGCCTGCGTGTGGGGTTAGGGAGGAGATGGAAGAGAGGGGGACAGCAGAGAGAGGGGAGGTGGGCCTCCGCTGCTCTCACTCGAACAAAACGCAACAATGCAAGCAGTGTTACATCATCTCGGTTTTCTGTGAGAGGGTACTACCCTGGGAGAGCCGACTCATTCATGATGAAACCAGTAATAGCTTCAACATGGCTCTGCCACCTACAAAGTACCTTAAGTAAATACCTAATAATATTACCAATAGCATATAACCCACTATTACACAAAAGTACACTGAGCGAAGAAGAGACGAGATTAATATTAGTACGCCAAATCACGGCGTTCTTAAAAAGTATACCAGGGAGTTTTTGACGGGATATTGGAACGTCATGTAGTGGACTTTACATTCATAATCTTCTGTCAAATGTCAAAAAACTTCTGTCAAAAAACAGTCATAATAATAATTCATAATCATAAATCTGTCTCTATACTTTGTATTATTGGTGGTGTTTTACGTATTATAATTCGGTTATTGTGCACAAGTGGACCCCGGAGCATGGATTTTCACTTGCCGCAAAAACTAGCCGAAAAGTTCTAACAAGAGGGCCACCATCTTGCTAGAACATTGAAATGATCGCAGGAAACTTATGACATCATTACCTACTCGACAATGCCAGTAAAAATCTACATACTAGAAGATTGGTTGCCAAAAATAAAACAAAATAAAAAAATGTATACCATGAAGAAATCCATAGACCTGCATATTGCCACTTATGCTACAATGCTATAAGAATATTTCCCAAATGTTGAGGTTCCTTTATTAAGATTTCAAAATGAGTCGACACCAGATAAATTTAAATTAGTTTTGAATCAAAAAGGGAAATTCGAGAAGGGCCTAGTAAGTTTTTATGTTAGATATGTTAGGACAAAAAGAATACCTTGATACAAACACATTATTTGATTTCAGATACTGATACTGGTATTGTTGTTGCAAGCCATTGTACAATTTTTTACGTTATGTATTACAGATTAGCGTCTGATCTCAAACTCATCAGAATTTGAGTGATGTTGTATTTGCAAATAAACTTTTAGAACATACGTATTAGGTATTACGTATTATACGCTGTACAGTTCGATCGAGGTGAATGGCCATGATACACTGTGTTTGTATGACAGGTAATTTATTAGAGCCATCGCGTGTTTGGACTAGATAATACTAGGAAGCTATGTTAAAAACTATTACAGTTTTTTCACCCCTATGAATAACTACACAAAAATATTTATTAAAGTAACATATAACAAAGAATTCTCAAACAATATTACAATATTATTTACTTTTTTTAGCAACCAACCTTGTCGTAGATTATTACTGTCATTTTCTAGTGGGTAATGATATTACCAATTTCTATGAACTAACAAGATGGCGGCCGTCTTGTAAGAACTTTTCAGGTAGTTTCTGTGTCAAGTTAGAATCCATGCTCTGTGGTATTATTTACCATCCTCTTCACTTTTGCACAATAGCCAAACTATATTATGTAAAACATCACCAATATTACACAATATAGAGTCAATTAACAAAGATTATTTAAAAAAACCACTACATGACAGTTCAAGATCCCGCCAAAAACTCTCAACGTCACAATATTATTAGCATGTCATTGTTAAATTTATAAAATGCGTTTTCTATTACAAAGAAATATAAACTCAATTTTGTTTTCATTTACAGAAATAATAAAGCCATAAATGTAAATAGCTTTGTCGTGTTCTCGAGACAGTTGCATTCAGTTGTACCACACCTAAAAATATGAATCAAAGGTGGTTCAAAATAATAATATGTTACACTAACAATAATTAAAATCATATATTAGTAGTGCTGCGAGTTATTACAAAATATTCAGCTGACTTTTTAAGCTGACCGTGGTGACTAGCGAAGGATTAAGGATTTCTCGTTGGTTAAGGTTACATTATTCTTACCATCAAATATAGAGTAGTCACGTTATCGTTGCCCGATAAAAAAACAACTAATTTCTACAACCAGTCTCTTTTTAATTATATCATATCCACTAATAAATAGTTTAGCAGAGAAAAACCCAGCTTTCTCTTATGAAGCATATATTGCGGCATTGGCCTCAAACTGCACTGCAGGTGTTTAGCATACGTTGAATATTGAACTCTATATGCACGAGTTTAAAGTACGTTAGAATTTATCGCTAACCGAATTGGGCATGATTGATCGCTTTCTCAAACAAGAGGGTCGTTTAGCTGAATTCCTGAATATGTTCAAGGTAAAATAATGTCAATTTATACTTCAGAGTTAACACGTTGCGAACAAAACAGGAATTTGGAATATTAGAATTTTAGCCTGGGATATTAACTATGCTAAAGTTATGTATTGTAACTGATGACAACAATAAATTTTTACAGAGTACACTAGACAAAAACCATCATCATATGAACCTATAAAACATGGCGGAAGCCAATAGGTAGGCACCGAAATAAAGCTATTTCTACACGTCCTTTGGACATAGTAAATCTAAAATTTGGGAAGATCCTAGAACGCAATTTTCCAAATATTCTGAACGAAAAAGATGCAGTTTAAAAGAATTTAACCTTCTAAATACCAATAAAGATACCCTAAAACTTTGCGAATGCGTCACCTTTAGGACGATTTTTGAAAAGAGATTTTTGCATCCTATGCCATTGATGTTAAATTGGTATCATTTGTTTTGTCTCAGTAATAAGCTTTGTGGGTTAGTTTCAGGCACGCAATTGTTCCAAACACCGTATTACAGTAATTACTGATCGTGTTTGATGAAACGAGGAGCGTTACAGAGCACGCGATTTTTGTGTTAAATTTAATCGTTTATTACTACTCCTGTCGCCGATACAATTTTACGGTAACTATGGAATTTATGTTTTTTTTCTATTATAATGAAGTACTGTTTTATCAGAATAAAACTGCTTGGTTGTTGTTGCACCACCAACCGTTTATAAGTGTATTGTTATTAGCGAGCTTCATCCAAATTCATATTTTATTATAAAATCATCGTTCGTTAATCAGTCTGCCGGCGTCTATGTCCGACTCACAAAGATCAAATACTACAGCTCACCATTGATTAAGAGGAGCATTGTAATTATTTATTTATATATTAGGTCAATTGGCGGTTAAAGTCACCGTAAATAATTTAACTTGTAGACGGATTATGATGGAATTATATTTTTATAACAATATAAAATAGGTAAAGCGGATTACCTGAAAATATTTGGGCGCCCAGTAGTCGACATTCAACCATAGTTCATTGTTGTTTTAAAGTTTGAACTTTATTGGGGATTTTTTTGTTAATAATCTATATTCAAAGGTTTTCATCATGGCTACTTAGTTATTAGCCACTTTTTTTTAAATTATATAAATATTTAAAAAAGCTATGTCTAAATGAAAATTGAAATTAATTATAAATTTGAAACAAAAAAGAGATGGTTACATAAGGGGGTAAGGCTCTCAAATTCTAAGTAAATATAACTTTACGAAAATAAAGAATTTTATCGCATCATACGACACAATTTTCAATTAATCTTACACTACAACATTTATTACTGGATGATATTGAATTAAATGTAGTCTGTACATTATGAGGAATAGGGATATGCCCAGTATCATCGTTTGGAAAAGTAATTAATACACAATAGAATCAAATGACGAATCCAAAACAAAGAAGTTTTAATACTACCATTAACTTTTGAAAATGAATTCATTTTTGTTCAAAATTCATCATCAACTAGTAAATATAATTGCTACATCAGGTTGAACTGCATCATGGTAACCGCGGAAATCTAAGTCATAGATTACTTACATGAGCAAACAAATTTTTTTATTTTGATTTTACATAGTATTTTTTGGCTAATTTTTAATGAATCATTATTTGAAGTGAGGTCACCATAAAAAATACTAAACATTAAAATATTGATATTGACATTAGTAATATTGCTTTACTCTTATGGCAACACGAAGTGAAAGCAGTCCTGTCACCTAAAAAGTTTGACAATTAATAAGACCAAAGAGAATAATAATTATTTCTGTGGTTCCATAAATTCACTAAAGATTAATTATTTATCAATTAAGTATTAATGTATATAATGAATTCACATATTATATAATTATAAAATTAATACTACAATTTGAGCAGTTGATTTCAAAGGGCATGTAAGGCATGCGACGTCAGTCATGTTAAAAATATTGTAAAGGTAATTGGAAAGTAAAACTAAAATGACGGATGCCAATAAGTCTTTCATTTACATGTGTGTATATGTTGTGTAAAATTCAAGCCGTAGTGTGAGTAATGCATATTTTAATTAATGTATTTCTAATTCATTTTATATTAAAAAAATAGCTTTTTTTTTTTTTTAATGTCATAGGTGGCAAACGAACATGTGGGTCACCTGCTGTTAAGTGATCACCACCATCCATGGACACTAACAACCCCAGAGGAGTCGCAAGTGCGTTGCCATCTTTCGGAGGGAAAGGTTAGGGGAGGGAAAGGGAGAGGAGAGAGGAGAGGGGAGGGGAGATGGGTCTCCGGCGCTCTCACTGACCGAGCGAAACGCAACAATGCAAGCACTGTTACTTCACGTCGGTTTTCTGCACTTCTCCTCCATATAAACTTTAACTATGCAAAACGTCACGTTCATCCGTTCGCGCAATTCGTTTAAAAAGGGGTACAAAGTATTGGCTTCACATATTAATATATAAGATATTTGCTTTTAGTTTCAATCCTTTTTTATACTTAGTCTAATTTTTATTTATTTACCTTTACGGTGTATCCCATTCTGATAAACTTATTTTCTTCAACCTTAGATCATTTTATACCTATTCCGTTAATTTAATTAAAGCTCTTATTTCATATGAGTTTGTTTCGAATCTTCCTAGTCACTTTTCTATCTTATCCTCATATATCAATTTCGAGTGGCCCTATAATTTATATACACATATATTCACATCGTGAAATATAATATGTTATTAATTAACAAACTTGATGTATTAATTCTCCTAAGAAATGAATACGACTACTTACATACAAAGGGGCAAAGTGTTTGTTAGCTATAGAAATTACAAGAACGAATATCGATCTTCTATTATTTGTCTTCTCAGTACCAAGTATGTGAATGATAGATGAGATCCAAGAGGTTAGACAGAAAGGAAACGCATTGTACCCATAGGTTACTTAACAATGTGTTTGGAAACAGATATAGAGGAGTCGTGGAGCGGTGATGTCGTCATGGGGGTGGTATTCCCCCTGGCGGTGGTATGGGTGGTAGCGGTAAGCGGTGCGCCGAACGCGACGCGCCCCCGCCGCCCTGACGCGCTCCCCGACGAGCCCTTACTACCGGAAGACGACGACGACCTCTCCCACCATCTCGACTACTATGATGAAGAACGCATCAATATATCTGGTGAGTACACAGAAAATTAAATATTAATCCATATCCAGTTACCGATGATCACGTGTTCACAAAATACTTTATTGATATCTCTATTAATGTAAAAATAGTAACATGAATAGTCTATCCATCCCTGGCAATCCAGGACAATTATCCAGGTAGCAATTTAAGGGTGCGCTAAATAATTTTGAAAACTGCAATATCTACTAAAATTTAGTAAATGATAGGTAATAACTATAATAGGTCCAAAGCTCCATTTCATAGTAAGATTTTTTTTATGTGTATTGTTGTTGTGTATTTTTATTTTATTTTTACCAGGTGGGTCACCTGATGTTAAGAGATCACCACCGTCCATAGACACTAGCAACACCAGGGGAGTCGTAAGTCGTTGCCAGCCTGTGTATGGGGGAGGGGGAGGGAAAGGAGAAAAGGGAAGGGAAAGGGGGGAAAGGAGATGGACCTCCGGCGATCTCACTGACCGAACGAAACGCAACAATGCAAACACTGTTACTTTACGTCGGTGTTCTGTGAGAGGGTGGTCCTCCCTCGGGCGAGCCGACCCATTCATACTGAAACTAGTAATAGCTACAGCGTGGCTCTACCACCTTACCTTACCACATATACCTTGAATAAGATACCCTTTAGACTAGCGATGTACAGATATTCTGGTACAAGGACCCACCCTGACAGATTATAAGGCAAATGCAGGCCGCTTGCTTTCCGGGTTATACCTCACTGCTTCCATAACTTAATGTCTTATGGTAATTTATAATATGGGGCCTCGGGAATCACTAAAGACTACGTTTTAGTAATTCGGCATCTTAACTCTACCCTCCCAATACATTCTTGATAATATAATCTATGTCCGCAAAAACTTAGATAAGCTGGAGTTAATAAAAGACCAACATAATTTTAACACTAGAACAATAAACAAATTGGTCATTTCATGTTTCAGTCTCACTAAGACCAATAACAGTTTTTTAGGTAATAGTGTTAGGTTTTTCAACAAAGTCCCAAAGCATTGTTCCGATTTGCAGGACTGTAAGTTTAAACGCCATATCAAACGGGTTTTGGTGTCAAAAGACTATTATAAAGTGGATCAATATGTGAATAATGGTATGTCTGGTATAGACTCCTCTCTGTGCCTCAACTAAAAACGATTGTAACGTGTAACGTATTTTAAATATATATATGTTAAAAAGATAAACCAGATCGAGTTTCTTGCCGGTTCTTCTCGGTGACTGAGTTGTTTTCCGAACCGGTGATAGGTTTGACGTTCATAAACACCTTTTTAAGGCGTAAGTTGAATAAAGTATTTTTGATTTTGATTAAAACACCCTTTAGACCTATGTTTATCCAGTTAAACCCGGATACTAAAACCATCATTACTAAATAATATTATCACTAATTCGATACATTACCTGAAACCATTTTATAGAAATACTAAACCGCTGAATAACCGCGGCTTTGGTTGCATTTATGTAATTTTGATATATTCCTCGGCAATAGTATTTTTTACTGGATGTAAGATACTTTTTTTTTTCTCTCGAACTGACTACGCTATTGATCTGGCAGGGTCTTCACAGCTTCACCGGACTTGGATGTAAGATACTGTATATCCTCTTTGTATCCCCAATAAAATATATCTAAAATTTCATGATGATCGGTTGAGCAGTTAAAGTCGTAAAAGTATAACAAACAAACTCACATTCTCATTTTATGGTATTAATTAGGATGGAGTTCATAAAAAAATCTTTAAATATTAAAATTAAAATTTCAGCGCAGAACATTCCAGTATGATAATTTTTTTTTAATAGAAATCATTAATTTCGGTATAACATACGATCTCTTTGCATTACAAATAATATTATTTATATTCAATTCTGTTTGTCTTATTAAGGTTCAAGTGTGATGAAGTAATATTACCCCTCATATGAAATCGATTTTACGTCCATTGCCCGGTGTAGAGCAAACATTGGCCCGTCGCCAACTTCTGACAAACATTCGTCCAATAATGCATAATGAGGAACTATAAACACTGTTATTTGAACTTTACGTCACAGCTCGGTATTTAAAGTAACTAACATGTAATAGGCTATAGCATTCAATAAAACCGAAAATTAGAATTTAATTTAATTTTGATTCTTTTCTATCTTTAATATAAAATTCCTAGTACGTACATTAGCATGCTCGATCAGGCAATTTACATTTTTGAGCGGTTAATTTGAGATCATGTAGATCATTAGCCTTAAATGTAAACCCTATTCCAAATGTGGATTTGAATGAATAGATAACTGGTGCTCTAAAATAATCTCACACATTTCCATTCAGTGAAACGTCTTTAAATAGAATAAGGCAGTCGTTAAATAATGCAGATGTTCACTTAGTGGTATCAGTTACACCAATGCAAATTACACTCTCAACTGACGATAAAAGAAATGATTCAGCATAGAAAACTTGATCTTTAAAACTAGCGATAAGCCTTGTGCAATTAAACTTTGGCTTTGAGAGTATATAAGTAGTTTGTAACGCTGCATTTTTGGTTACAATAATCGCAAGGGAAACTGTGACCCACTATACTTTAACAAATAATTAACCTGATAAGTTATCAGCTGACCCAGCTATCCCATCCTAGTTGACATCATTGTACTATAGTTATAATGTATAAACTCCAGTGTTTCGCATAAATCCATTGTCAGCGTTTCAGTCTATCTGAAAGTCTGTCGATCCTTAACGAAATATCTAAGACGAAAACATTGGAATCACACTTTTTTAAATATTAAATTTATCAACCAATCTTCTAGATTATTACGGCCATTATAGAATAGGTATTAATGTTACAAGATTTTTGTAATAAGTTCAATGTCCTAATACGATAGTGGCTTCCTTGTGAGAACTTTCCAGGGAGTTTTTGTTACAATCCAAGAATTCATGGTCCGTGGTATTATTTCCCATCCATTTCACTTGTGCACAGTGACCAAATTATATTACGTAATTTTTTTTTCCAAAAAATAAACCTCCTTTGGTATGAAAAACGAATAAGGCACTAAAAAGCGAAAAATAACTGAATTATTAAATTAACCAAATTAAATAAAAAATGTTGATATTCGCGCTACCTAATTACATATTTGAAGTCGATGCCAACCTACATTCATATCATCTACATACTAAGTTTTGGTCCACTCCCGTGTCCCATGATGTATATCTGTATAGTATATGTACACATTTTATTACCTGCAACAAATTTGAAATGTAGGTTGGCATCGACTTCAAATATATTATTAGGTAGCGCGAATATCAATATTTTTTATTTAATTTGGTTAATTTAATAATTCAGTTATTTTTCGCTTTTTAGTGCCTTATTCGTTTTTCACATCGAAGGCGGTTTCCAAAAAAAATTATTTCTCGATTTTTAGTGCTCATAAATATATCTGGTTTCTAATAGGTATAATAAATCGGCTCCAATTTCACGAAAATACGTAGATATGAAGTGGGTAAAAATCGAATAAACGATATTTCACCCCCTTAGGGGTTGAATATTTTCTTCAAATTTATATGGGACCACATCTGAATATAACCAATTCAAATTAAAATTTAAATTGGTTCATAAATAACGAAGATATCGATTAGCATACATAAAAAATAAAACATACAAACCGAACGTGAACGGCGACCACCGAGTGACACGGTATCCATCGCCGTCGCCGCTGTCATGCTGGCCTGCGAAAGGCTGGATACGCACAGGCTGATCCCGAAACGCGACCCGCAGAAGCGAATCACTATGACGGGCTTTTTCGCCATATACATGGTGGTTGCGACCCAGTCAGGCTGTAAAACCCTACCACCCCGCTTTCGCCATTGCCTCCTTCGTTATTCAGCAGGGTGCACCACGTTCAGGTGAGATTGGCTTGGATGTCTCAAGTCTTCGAAGTCAAAGCTTTCAGTGAAGTAAATATAATGATGAAATCATAACATGGTAGCAGGTTTTATTTAAAAAGGCCTTAATCCCGCCATTGGGCTACCACTTGGAAACCTTTTACATGTTTCTCATCTTGGAGCACAATCAAAATCAAAAATAGTTTATTCGATTAAGGTCATACGAGGACGCTTATGACCGTCAAAGCTACCACCCATTCGAAAACAACCCAGTCGAGAAGAACCGGCAAGAAACTGAATCGGGTTTATCCTTCAAAGATATGTTTAAAATATGTTAATGTTACAATCGTTTTTAGTGGATGCACGGAGAGAGAGGTGTCAAATCCATCGTCGGTTAACCTATCAGGTGCACGTATACAGCGAGGGGATATTTGGGATGTATGCTCCCCCCCCCCACGCCCGTTTATACGGGATCATAACCACTGTGAAGTACGAGTTCACATGGTTGTTTAAATGTTCCTCCCCCCCCCCAAACCAAAAGTTTAGATACGTGCCTTATCGTAGCCAAACGCTACAACCTATAATGTATTAAACAATAGATTCTATATGACAATACACAATGAATTCACCATCACATAACGGTATTGTCGTTATATTCGGCAAAAAGATGTCAAAATATTATAAAACCAGACGTTATTAACTGGCTGGCAGCCAAGTCGAGGTCTTAGCTCGCCCCGTGCCAAATGGAGGCCTTACTCGGCCTAGACTCGATTATTAATTCATGACTTGGCCTAAATGGGGTCAATTGAATGAAACAACCATAATCAGGTACTCAGAATAAAAAGGCTTTCATTCGAAAAGTTACATAAATTATATATCACTATAATACCAGTGACTTTCATCACTTCAAAATTGTTTTATCGTTTTATGGAAATTACGAGTTTTTTTGGAATTATTGTATTATCTTTTATTTCTGGAAATAAACTTCCTTAACGGGGATTGCAACAAGAGTAGAATGGTAGAAATCGTCACGTAAGAAAAAATCGCTACGCTCCTCTGTATCTCTCTCCTTGCGACTTAATGCATCTAGGTCGATAAAATTTGGTATCATTTAAATATCAAGGAACAGCGCCATCTTTTACGGCATTATGAAAACTTTAAATCAACATACTGAATGTATAGACATTTCATTAGAACTTGTTAGTTATATGCTTATACGATATTTATATCTTTACTAATATTATAAATACAAATGTGAATCTGTATGTTACACTTTCGAGACTCAACTATTCAGCCAATCACCATGACATTTTACATACGCGTCGTCAGGGGCACAAAAAAGAACATATTTCATCCACAATAAAAAAAACTGTCGGCAAGTTTTTAATTTATAATCTTTATTTATAATTGGGGTTATATTGGGGTTACTAATTGGTGGTGGGGTTTGGTCGGGCATGTCACCCCAGTGATTAACAATAAAATAAAACAGGAAAAAACAAAATGTACACAAACAATCAATAATTTACCGGTTTTTCATTCCAACCATAACCAGCCTGTAAAGCTTGCTTTCTCGGATGTCGGGAAAGCAAGGATGGCATTACATACACCCACAGATCTTAATGAGTCCTACATTTTATTCTCCAGTGCTAGTCTTTGGGCTCGGTTACGTGTGCATTCAGACATTATATATGATATACATCTTCTACAATGTTTCATATATCACAATTTGGTGACGACTTTACTTCGGCAAGTTAAATCTACATTGAAGCAAAACAACAGGATAAATATAGTTCACTATAATGTAGATTCAGATTGCAATCAAAACTAAGATGGTGATATAATAAATCAAGAAATAGAATGAACTCCCAAAGCGATAAAGGTCTTTTAAAGAGCAAACTTGAGGTTACTAGCAGTGACGTAGGTATTAGAGAATGCCCTTCCACCATGAGACCTTAGGATAAGTCTAAATTAGAGTTTTCATTTGTACCAATAAAGTTTCCAATTTTTATTCTAGATAATATCAGAAATTAATTAAACTGAGTTTAATTAATCTTTTACTGCTAGACATGGTTTTTTTTAAGTATTCGCTATATCATAACGCTATACGCATAGGGATTAAGCAGAGATGATACAATTTAACAGAGATAACTTAAAATCACCACAAGTGTTAAAAAAATGCATAGTTCTCTTGAAACAATAGAACCAATTTCAAGAAAATAAAATCGAGGCCACCAACTAGTAATAAAAACAACAAATAAAATTTTGACTCATCTTGGAAGCACTTCAATAAAGATATAATAATGAAAGTTTGCAGTGTTTGCAAAGACAGTCCTAAGAAATCTGTCTTCAAAGCATTTAGATAAGCAACTTTTTCAAAAGAGACAATTGTTTGATGTTCATTTGTCACAAACACGGGCAAAACCGCTGGCAGAGGCTAATACTTCCGAAACTCATAAATCACACCAAACATAAAATAGCTACTATATAGCTACATATTAAAAAATTCCAACCATGATATGTCAATTGTCTCACCAAAATTCTTCACTATATATCCGATACGAAATATTTTTCCGATACGAAATATATATAAGAGTTGTTGAGGTATGTATGCTTGGTACACATATATGTTTCAACAACTCATATATGTATGAATAGTTACCTTAGCTTAGGTTAGCTCAGATAGATCGCGAATTGCATGTATCAGGCAACAGCCAAAGCCGAGGTGTGCCGTGCACCCTTGAGCTAGTTGTCAAAATAAAATCGGCTGAGTGCCTTAAGCGCTCGCCTTGTAGCCCGGTGAAGCTGTTAAGACCTTGCTGGGTCAATAGCGTAGTCAGTTCGAGGAAAAAAAAAAAAAAATCTTCACTATATATAAGATATTCATGTAAACATGCATTCTAACTTTTAAACAACAGAGTCTAAATTTGCGAGGCACCGTTTCCGTATCAAAAACAATGTCTCCACATCTTGATATGTTAATATAGACTCTATTTCGTTGTGTTCGAGTCTAATATTCCGAAACAGTGTTGGGTGTTCCAGAAAACTCTATCTTTTGTTTTAAAACTGGAAGAGGCGTTATGAAAAGACGGAAATTGTTATGTTCGCCTTTTATTGTCCCTTCTAATATATGTACACGACCTACTTATTGTCTACTAGCTCGCGCCCGCGACTCCGTCTATTGTAAGCTGTCTTTTATTTACTCGGCTCCACTCGACATAAAGCACACTGGCGGCGGTGTCAAACTAAGTCGTGTATATTCGGCTCCAATCGTCATCAACTTACCTCTTGATTTGACTCTTTGGAGTGCATGTATATATTTGTTTAAAAGTTTTAACTTCTATCGTAAGGTTATAAGCACACCCTTTTTTAATTCTGTCATTACTACTTACCCTTAGCAACATTTTCATCGGTTTTAAGACACCTCTGTAAAATTTACTTCTGCTTACCTCTTATAGTAAATCGTAATAATATGCTGCATAGAGAATATTCTGAAAAGTCATCTATCCGTTAATAAAGGATTCATTAAAATCGGTTTAGCGATTTCAGAGATTATCTCGGATAAACAACAGTCACTAAACTTTATTCGATACGTATAGTTATTTCTAACTTTATTTACAAAAACGTCTCCAAACACGACCAAAGTATCTGAACATACCTATTGTACCTAACACACAGAAAATAATTATAGAAATGTAACGCCTACAATAAAATTATAGCAATTATATTGAACAGACCATTTGCTATACATATTTATTTATTGTATTATTTATATCTAAAGAAGGTAATTAATGTTAAAACTTTTATTGATTTGCATAATCTATATACAAATAAGCATAGATCAAACAGTCTAGTGCCTTGTTCACCGCTATTTATCAACCAATGTTAATTTATTTTCTGTTTAGTAGCTATTAACGAGCTTTAGTGTAAACTATTCGGTAAACGTTGTTTCCTATTAATCAAAAAGTGAAAGACTTTAGTTATAAGTCTGTATTAATATGCACGCTCTTTATGTTTACAGTCTACCATATTTGTATAACACTCAATCAATACAGATAATAATATTTATTTATTTATAAGGTCCATAAAACTGGGTTCGACGAACAAAACTTGACATGACGCTGGTAAATGTGAACACAAGATATATAAAATAAGAAAAAGTGTTTTATGGCGATAAAACAAAAAAAGAATTTGGGCCCAAAGAAACACAAAGAATATGTATATCAAATCTGAAACGTAAACTATAACAAAAAGAAAGCATGCGATACAAAGGGCAATTTTGGCCTATGTTAGTCCTTGCTGGTGGAAAATTTTAAAAATGCTGATTATATAAGCGCGACTGCCTATATATGGGACACTGAAGGTGTATAACCGTTATAATGGTCAATTTTCGACCTCTAAAAACTGATAATTCGCTTAGAACGAAGTCTTTTTTTTTTTTTTTATGTCATAGGTGGCAAACGAACAGGTGGGTCACCTGCTGTTAAGTGATCACCACCATCCATGCACACTAACAACCCCAGAGGAATCGTAAGTGCGTTGCCATCTTTCGGAGGGAAGGGTTAGGGGAGGGAAAAGGAGAGGAGAGGGGAGGGGAGATGGGTCTCCGGCGCTCTCACTGACCGAACGAAACGCAACAATGCAAGCACTGTTACTTCACGTCGGTTTTCTATGAGAGGGTGGTACTACCCCGGGCGAGCCGACCCATTCATGCTGAAACCAGTAATAGTTTCAGCGTGGCTCTACCACCATTAATTGTCTTTACGTCTTTAGTATTAATCTTGTTACGTTAATCCATTTCACAATGGAGAATCTTGGATTCTGTTAGTAATTATATTTCAACAATTTGTATAATCTTTTGTGTGTAAATAATAACCATAGATTACTACTACGTTGTATAGATAATGCATTCATCTATGCATGGTCGTGTATAGTAATCATATGAGGGCGCGCGTGCGTGCTAATTAGATTTTCACTACGGAAACTCACTATTGTGATGTAAATCTTGTCTTGTGAACAGAATACGATGTTTCTTCGTAAAATTCAGTCCTCTAATAGATTTTAATACTGGGCCCCTTTACAGCTAGTTATGCCACTATCGAAAACCATTAATTTGAATGGCGTAATTGTTTTGTTACCCATTTTTTTAACGTGGGAAAATCCCTTATGGATACATACCCTCCCCGGCGAGAGGGTAGGTTATGTTCGAATCGCACGGACTAAAACACCACGGTGTACATCCACCGCTATAGCTGAGGCGGCATGAGATCTCTTCAGACTTCAGCGTCAGAAAAACGCCGCCGCCGGACCTCGTCCTTGTCAGGAGACAACTGTGTACACACCGGCCGTCTCCTACGTCCACCGAATTGTTTTGTTACCTACCATAATAGACGGCTTAAGATAATTTAATACATTCAGAAGAATATATATCTTTTACTTCATTTTATTTTTGGCAATAAATCTTCTAGATTATTACTGCTATTGTCGAGTAGGTAATAACATTATAAGTATTTGTACTAATTTACATTTTCTGACAAAATGTTGGCCCCTTTTTTAGAACTTTGCAGGGATATTTTGTGGCATCTCAGAATTCATGCTCAATATTTTTCAACCACTTCACTTATGCACGGTAATCAAACTATATTACGTAAAATGCCACCAGTATTACAAAATGTAGATTGAAATAACACAAGATTATGAACAAAATATAACATAACAAAACAGACTAAGATCCCGCCAAAAACTCAGAATATCATCATCATCATCTATATATTAATACGTGAAGCCTAAACTTTGTATCCCTTTTTAACGGCGAACGGATGAACGTGAAATTTGGCATAGTTAAAGTTTATATGGAGGAGAAGTGCAGAAAGCTATTTATTTTATATAAAATGCATTAGAAGTACATTAAATTAATTAAAATATGCATTACTCACACTACTGCTTCAATTTTACACAACATATATACATACATGTAAATAAAAAAGACATTTTGATATCCGTCACTTTAAAAAAGGTTGCGAAGGAGGTTGCTATGCTCGACTGTATGTATTTATTTTACTCTTACGTTCCAATTACCCTTTTTCATTCTACATTCATACAAAAATGAGCCAAATATACTTTGTAAACTCAAAATAAGAAAATTTGTTTGCTCATGAAAGTAATCCACGTCTTATATTCTTAGTTCAATTTGATGTAGCAATTATATTTATTACAGTTGATGATAAATTTTGAACAAAAAGGAATTCATTTTCAAAAGTTAATGGTAGTATTAAAAACTTCTTTGTTTTGGATTTATTAATTGATTCTATTGTGTATCCATTACTTTTCCAAACAATGATACTGGGTGTATCACTATTCCTTACAATGTACATACTACATTTAATTCAATATCACCCAGAAATACCACCAACCCATGATATCGTGTAAAATTAATTGATAATTGTGTCATAAGTTGCGGTAAATTTCTTTATATTCGTAAGGTTATCTTTACTTAGAATTTGAGAGCCTTACCACCTTATGTAATCGCTTTTTACTTTTATACAATTTAAAAAAGTGGCCATGATGAAAACCTTTGATAATAGAAGTATAATACCCTTTGACAAAAGAACCCGAATAAAGTTCAAACTTTAAAAAAACAATGAATTATGATCGAATGTCGACCACTGGGTGCCCACTAGTATTATTAGTTATATCGACAGTCTCTTGTTTATCAAAGCAGTAACGCTTTGTAATTAATTGTAGACATGCGGTAGGCCACATATGCATTTAGTGCTTCCACGCAAGCCGTCTCGTCTTAACTCGGCCTATAATTTCACAATGGCGACTAATTGGAAACTATTTTATGGCAACGCACTTACGACTCCTCTGGGGTTGTTAGTGTGCATGGATGGTGGTG
Organism: Antheraea pernyi; assembly: GCA_015888305.1. NCBI lineage: Eukaryota > Metazoa > Arthropoda > Insecta > Lepidoptera > Saturniidae > Antheraea > Antheraea pernyi. The sequence continues at coordinate 100,908 of MU158795.1, read as the reverse complement.
ATCACTTAACAGCAGGTGACCCAACTGTTCGTTTGCCACCTATGACATAAAAAAAAAAAAATATATACATCTCATACTATAAATAGGGAGGAAGATGTTTGTAACATAAAGCCTATTTGTATTAAAAGCGAGAAAGTTGTTAAAGGTGGATGTATGCTTGTAACTTTTTACGTCAAAACTATTGAACTGTTTTTATTTTTTCCAACTGACTACGCTGTTGACCTGGCAAGGTCTTTACAGCTTTACCGGACTACTATTGAACTGATTTTCATGAAACTCGACAGCAATATAACTTATATATTACTAGCGGGCACCCACGTTATTCCACCCTGTCAATTAAAAAAATACCTTAACAAATTATATACCTAAATCTTCCTCATGAATCACTTTAACTGCTGGTGAAAACCGCATGACAATCCGTTCAGTAGTTTATGAGAACAGAAAGACAGACTCGGTAGGGGACTTTGTTTTATACTATGTGATGATAATGATACTTACATACAATACTATTTACTTCTATATAAGGTAGAAGAAAGACCTTCACCGTTAAAAGCAATGAAGTGAATGAGGACTAGTAAGTGCTTCCCGCGACTTTGCTTGTGTCTTTTATTATCACAATTGTTTTATTATATCTCAAAGGGCAGCGTTTTCGACGAAAGCTCCCAGGCAACTTGACTTTTCCCATCACTTCCAGCATTTATCGCTATAGTTCAACCGATGTACAAGAAAAATCTTCTCCGTGAATCACTCACTCCGCATGAAAATCCGCTGAATAGTTTTTGAGTTTATCGCGACCAGATTCCTTGACATTCTAACCGTTTGAAGACAATTTTTTATTTGGGGAAGATAGACTATTTTGTATATAATACAACGAAAGCGAATCACCGAACGAGTTGGCGCAACCATAGAACTCTGTTTACGATTTCCTAGAACACTATAGGATTACGTGGTATCTATGTGAACCAAATGAAATCTTATTAAAAGTATTTAGTCCGGTAAAATATTGACTGGTACATACAGTGTACCAGGAGTTTCGAAAGGGTTAAATAATCACGTCTTAACCCCCTCTTTCCCCAGGGAGGGTGGCATATCCATAAAGGATTTCCCCATGTAAAGGACCATTAAATATTTCACAATAAACAAAAGTGTCCAAATATTAGTTTAAAAATAGAAGATTAAAAATATATGCTATCATAATCAAGCCTTAGCAAGGTGATGACAGTGTTAAAAGGAGATATGTTGTTAACTAACAGTTGCTTACGTAGAGAATCTTGACTTTTGAGTAAGAAGTAGAAGAAGAAGAAAATAACTGATGTCTAACAAACATATTTTGAATCGCATTATAAAGTTTTGAGGACGTTGCGCTGCGCCGCGCCACAATATTTATCAATTAAGATTGGTACAGTTGTTATCATTTTTTATTCAGATTACCTAAGTATATTCTACAGTCGCTCTAAAGTCTATATTTAGGCATTTCAATAGTATTTTGTAATACTAAGGAAAAGAACTCGAAGAATGATAATTTTTAAAAAGCGAAACGTGTGTTTGTTTTAATTTTGCTTTAAGACTCCGTTAGGAGCATCTTCCATTGAGAAGTTTTGCATACTTAAAGAGGAAAGCGGAATCTCATTACTGCGATGTATGTAGACAAATTAAGGATGTTACGACTGGACGATGAGGAAGGACAATGGAGTGTTCAAGAACAGCATCGAAAGAGAGTCGTTGATGAGATGTAATTGTCAAAATAGTGATATTAATCACAGTATCTTGGTTGAACCCTGTTCGGGTGAAGCTAAAATGCTTTACGACTTCGTAATGGTACCTCATCAGCAACTCTCCTGATGGAGCTAGAAAGATTGGGGAACAATGGTGTTGATATGTTCGGTGGAATAAAAGCCCCTAAAAATAAAAAATAAATCTTAATTTTACTTAAAAATATTGTTTTACGATATCAACTAGCGGACCCTAGAGTCATTGTGTTACCACAGACTTAATAAATCATAAATACAAATATTGAATTAGAAAACGTTCGGAGATTTTGTGAGGCCAAAAAATTGGCAACACTTGCGATGAAAAATTACAAAATATCATAACTAGTGCCATCTGTAAACTGGTCAGGAAACTATAACGACTAGTAGAATACACGTGTGTGGATTGAGAGAAGAACGCTTTCTGTTAATTGAACATTCTACACTTACATGTTTTGTGACACCGTTTTCGATGTTCAGAGGGGTGAGGCGTGTACGCGAGGTCACTCGACCACATTTAAGGTCGAATGTCGATGGTTCAACCGACAGCTGTTCTCATATAACTGGTGTATTTACGAGCATTTGTCTTCAACAATTATATGAATTCTGAATCGTATTTAACTTTAACAACACTTAAGGCTTTAAAGAGAGTCGGTTAATAATCAAATATATCCTCAACTCTCGAAGAAGATATAAGGGGACCAGGTATTAGGCTATTTTCGAATAGATTGTAAACACGGTACAGTTGAGATAAATTTACAAGCGAGTCCTTAGCGTATATTCACAATGTCAAGCGAATTTTTATGTCTAAAGGCTTATTATAGGGTGGATCAATATGTGAACGATGGTAACGTCTGTAAAAGATGTGCCTCTCTGTGCATCCACCAAAAATAAATGTACCTATCTATGTTTGTAGATATATGTATCAAGAAAGGGTAAACCAGATCGAGTTTCTAGCCGGTTCTTCTAGATGACTGGATTGTTTGTCCGAACCGGTGGGTAGCTTTGACGTTCATGAGCGCTTTCTCGGGACCTAAATTGAATAAAGCATTTCTTTAATTTGATTTGATATTTAAACTGTCGTGTCCACCTTGTAAATTTATTGGTTGACATTGGGAAAGCAATTATTGCTACCAAAGGTTTCAACCAATTTTGACCCGTCTTCGTATCTTAGATAAGGATTTTATTTCCTAAGCGAAATATAATTGCGGTTTTGAATAAGAGCTGAACAATAATGTTAAACAGAGAAAAATAATACATATTAAGTTGCAGTAACAACATTGTTTTTAAGCTTTTTTATACTTTACTAGCGGACCTGGTGGCAAACGGACAGGTGGGTCATCTGATGTTAATAAATTACCACCGTCCATAGAACTTGCAACACCAGGGAAGTCGCAAGTGCGTTGCCAGCTTGTGTTGGAGGAGGAGGATGAAGGGAAAGGCAAGAAGAGAGGAGGAAGGGGAAGGGAGGTGGGCCTACGGCCCTCTTACTGACCGAACGAAACGCAAAAATGCAAGCAATATTACTTCACGTCGGTTTTCTGTGGGTCGAGTGGTAGTACCCCGAGCGAGCCAACCCATTCATGCTTAAACCAGTAATAGCTTCAGCGTGACTCTACCACCTACAAATTAGTGGGTAGTAGCTAGCCAGGTGGACTCAGAAAAAGTTCTACCACCATGCTATAGTTTTATAACGGTGTTTTCCTTCACTGAAAGCTCTGACTCAGTCTCAGGGATTTAATCCAACTTATTAACCCCAATGATATTATAACTAATAGATACGTTAGTTTAATATTTTGACAAAACAAATGGCACGATAACGCACACATACGTAGAGTAATATTGTAACGCCACACTGTCTTAAATAAAATGTGCAAGTAAGATGACATATTCTCAATATCGGTCGTGAAAAAGAAAAAGTTATATGTTGCTTAGATACGGGGAGCTTGACGGGGCAATAGTCAAAAATTAAAAAAATAAGCTAACTAGCCAAGTTTTAACGCGGCGCTGTCGAAGCGCTTATGATGTATCTATATAGTTATAAATCGGTTAACCCAGTGAGCCATTACCACTTAAAAACCTTTTAGTATCACTACATATTACAAAACAAAGTCCTCTGCTACGTCTGTCTGTCTATCTGTTCGCGGTAAACTCAAAAATTACTGAACAGATTATCATGCAGTTTTCACCAGTCGACAAAGTGTTTCATGAGGAAGGTTTAAGTATATTATTTGTATAAGGTTTTTTTTATTACCAGGGCGGGATAACGTCCTCTAGGTCCGCTGGTTTTTAATAAATGTCACATTGGCACCAAACGGTTATTATTATGTACATAAAAATATAAAAAATCCCAATATATATATTGTGTTAACTGAGTTTAGAATTTTAACACTAATGCACAATGTTTTATAAACATTTATAAACTTAAGTACAAGGCTAGACGGCCTCAGCCGTGTCCTCAATCGGGCACTCCGAGTTTGCTTCCGTCGATGCCTACTTCCGTTTGTATCCACGCCACTTCCGGTTCCCGTGCGGTCTGTACACAATGTAGAACTAACAGTCTCACTTTTTATAGACATACATATTTTAATGATTTTAAAATTCTCTCACATTTATCATAAATTATTTTAGAGGCTAGGCTATTTTGTTACACTTTTACGACTATATATTTATTTTCAATAGAAAAAAATATGTGGCTTTATGAAACCACGATGCAAGTGAAAGTTTTTTCGGATCGTAGGCATTTAACTGAAAATGTTGGGAAAACGGTATTAGAAACGCGTTTTTAATCTAAATGATTGGAAAAATGGCAATGATAATGGGAAATAAATAGTAGACATATCAAACTTTTTAAAAACTGAGTACAATCTGATTTAGTAAATCATTTAATCATTTTGAATTGAGCCATGGGCGCCGCCATATTAGTCTTGGCTGCTCTACCGAGCGCCTTTCACCTTACCCCTATTCCACCGCCAGCTGTAATGCGACATGCGATAGATAGACGAAAAAATTTGAGGCGATGGAAAATAACATTCCACTTTATTAATAACATTGTATCATTTACATAGCAACGCTAAATAAACTACTTGCATAGACTTTTAAAGTAACACACCTTTTGTTTTTTGACCTATTAGGACAGATTAGGTACAGCTATATAGATAAAGACAAATATCACAATTGACTTTTAGTTGTCACTTGTTATCTGCTCATACTAGCTGCGCCCGCGACTACATCCGCGTGAAATTTCAATTATAAACGCTGATTAATAAAATCATAGGATTGCATAGTGCATTAAAACTCGACATCGACGATTTAATTGGCTTCACCCTTTGTGAATGATTTTGTTCTCCGAGACGCAACGTAGCACTACAACATCTATTTGTACATCTATATTAATATTATAAAGAGGTAAAGTTTGTGAGTTTGTGACGTTGTAGGGGGTAATCTCAGGAACTACTGATCTGATATGAAAAATTCTTTCAGTGTTATATAGCTCATTTGTCGAGGAAAGTTATAGGCTACATATCATCACGCAAAAATGTTTCAAAATCGGGTTTTATTTTCCTCTTGACAACTTCCGCTGCTTGTTAGCGTTAACCCAAAGTAACTAGCAGAGGCTAGTCGTATATATTTGAAAAACATTATACTTACGTTCATTTTTGATGTGGAGAGAGGCAACTGGTAATCTATACTAATATTATAAAGAGGTAAAGTTTGTGAGTTTGTGACGTTGTAAGGGGTAATCTCAGGAACTACTGAACCGATTTTGAAAATTCTTTTACCAATATAAATCCACGTTATTTGTGATTGTCATAAGCTATATATCATCACGCTAAGACCAATAGGAGCGGAGCAACAATGAAAAATGTTTTAAAATTGGGGTATTTTTTCCTTTTGAGCTTCCGCTGCGTCTTAACCCAAAATAACTATTCCACGCGTACGAAGTCGCGGGCAGAAGCTACTAACTAATTATATTATCTATAATAATATTATAAAGAGGTAAAGTTTGTGAGGTTGTAGTGGGTAATATCTGGGGAGTCGGAGAAAAAATGGTAAAACGTTTCTTACGAACGCTGCCTTAACGATGAGCGATATATGATTGAGTTCTGGAGAAAAGTTGTAGCTTGATAATGCCTATTACCGCCCAACGAAGTGGGCAAGGGTCAGCTAGTACGTGTATAAACTATTACAACACCAAATTTCTTGAAAATCCGTCTAGTGGTTTGCGTCAATCGATCCTGTGCAAACAACAGACAGACGAAAAGTTTAAAAACTATGAAATGTGTTGTCATTGATTCTAATAAACCCCTTTCCTCGATGTTTTTTTCTTTAAAATATGTAATGTACAGATTTAGTACCGTTACCTTTTTGTTATATGTATAGATTGAATACGTCAAATGAAACTTATATCTTAGTTCTTTGAGTTACATACAACAGTCACGAAAAATACGGCGATTTGTTGACTAGAATGACGAGAACCCGATTTCGATTCACAATGTAATACTTTGATTAGAAAGGGAAATTCTAATTTTCAGTAAATAATTATTGAGATCTTCTTACTGTACTTTGACCTTCTTGGATTTTTATAAAGAAATAGAACGCCCCATTTACCCAAGTAGAACGTTCCGTGTTATATCGTCTATCAAAGTTAAAACTTAGATCGTTAAGTATAAAACAATGTTAAACACAAGTTGACCTATCCGGATTTAAGTTTATAATATCACAAAAGGGGAAAATTATCGCTGAAGAATTTATCGAGATCAAAAGACGTTGAAAGAATTGTTAAAAGTTCATAAAAGCTTCACATTTCTGTGTCTAGATCTGCGAAATTGCAGGAAATTACTAAATTAATCAATTACATACGGTTTTATACCAAAATGGAACCCATTTTGATGATTTAACAGATTTTCTGTCGATATTGTAAGGTCGCATAACGTCTAAAACAAATATTGGTTTAGCTGCTTCGAGAGTTCTACATCACCACGATCATTAAAACATATAATAACACCAGTAAATGTAATCTATTACAATTGACAACTAACCGTATAGACGTCTAAAAATAGATGAGATGTTGCAATGAACGCATATATTGAATACTGAATCGATACACCAACTTTATTGTTATGTATTATTTGTGCGTCTTGTTTTATTTATTTCCTCCATATTTTCACGATATCTTTATTTCATCTTTATCTTCTTAACCCTAGAAAGATAACTATACCACGACATACGCTTCAAGGGCGCACTCTTTTATAATACGTGTTTTTAATTGATTAACTAAAAATATTGATAATTTATATTATTATGTTAAAAGGTATATTTAGAACTATGAAAATAAAATACACTTTTATTTTGATTTCTTTATTTCTAATTATTTAAAACCGAGTAGATCTCTACGAAAAAATAACAGACATCAACAGCCTTACGCTTCAGGCTATAACGATCTTATGACAATAAAAGTTTTTTCTTATAAGATGTTTGACTATAATATAATCTCAGTCTAAAAAATATCTGTCATTAAAAAAACACAATTAAAAATGTACTCAAGGCAAACGTAATTTTTACCGCCGCAAAAGGTTCATTCGTACTTAGTACAGGTTGACATTATTTTATTTTTAGACGTAAAGTACCGTCTTCTTTTGACCGATGCCGTGATGATTCCTCTTCTTGTATTCTAGAGGATTCAGAGGATTGTCGAACAACATTTTAGATGGTGGTGGTAGAGCCACGCTGAAACTATTATTGGTTTCAGCATGAATGGGTCGGCTCGCCCGGGGTAGTACCACCCTCTCATAGAAAACCGACGTGAAGTAACAGTACTTGCATTGTTGCGTTTCGTTCGGTCAGTGAGAGCGCCGGAGACCCATCTCCCCTCCCCTCTCCTCTCCCTTTCCCTCCCCTAACCCTTTCCTCCGCAAGATGGCAACGCACTTGCGACTCCTCTGGCGTTGTTAGTGTGTATGGATGGTGGTGATCACTTAACAGCAGGTGACCCACCTATTCGTTTGCCACCTATGACATAAAAAAAAAAAAAAAATTTTAGATGATACTCAGAACATGTCTCGGAAAAGTAGAAATCACTAGATTCTCTGTCATTCCTGGCGTAGCTGAGTACTGAGTTTATTCATATCTTCTCTTATATTCAAGGCCTTTTCATGTTTTGATATGACATTGTGGTAGTGTATCACCTAAGAGTTGACAAAACTTATGTTCAATATGCCATAAAACATAGTCATTGGCCACCTATTCGTTTTCCTTGAGTATGACATCGCAAAGCACATTTGGTCGAAAGTGTCCACGTCTGCTTGGGCTAGCTTATAATACATAATTATTTTAAGCTTACCAGTTACTGGATTTAGGACACCTTCTTCATCACACGATGATAATAAACAAACCATTTTGCCAGGCATCCGCTTGTATACCATAGCTATATAACGCATAAAGCGCAAATTTCATTTTCGACCAACGTTTACCTATGTGCTATAACGCATACATATTATATCGTCCCTAAAAACAAATAAAAAACATTTACAAATAAGCTTTGAATCGTTACAACTGCGATATTAATAAACTCAAAAGTTTCACAATAAATAACCATACGCCTCGAGAGCGCACAGAATCGTCATATAAATAAAACTATAGTACTTACAGCATGGAAACAATTGTCCCATGAAAGGGCAACCCGAATACTGAGTTGACTGAGAAGGATGTGGAAATACACGCGATGAACAAAAAATTACAGCAATATATTTCCAGCGCAGGCGCCTCTGAGACGTAGGTTATCTTTCTAGGGTTAATTCATACTTTTTTGTTTGTTTCTTTTAATATCATAATTGAATTATTTTTTATATATATACTCAACTAGCGGGCCCAGTGGACGTTGAATCCGCTCTTATTATAAAAAAATCCGTCACAAATTATCACAAAACCTTCCTCATGAATCACTTTATCCAAAATCCACTGGTGATAATCGCAAGATCATCAGTTCATTAGTTTTTGAGTTCAACGCGAACAGACAGACAGACAGTCCGCTTTCTCATCGCGTGGTTAGGTTTAATCTTTCTATATAAAAATCTTTTTTTATTTTCCAAGTATAAACGTCTAGTGGATATGTTGTCGATGTCTGTCTACATAACCCCATTATAAAGATGTATAACCTTAAACTCATAGAATCACTCATAGTCACTTTACTGATAGAAAACCACATAACCTTTCAATGCCATAGACTATATTTTATAGTTTATCATATAATCGCGTGCAAATTTACGATCTATTGCTAAGAATAATATAAAAAATACAATACTCGACCCATATAAAGGTAGTTTTTGAATGTTCCAGAAAGGGGCAGATACCTGGGCTCCCCGTGCGAGTTTACCTGCAACCAGAAACTGGTGCACGTGTACTGCGACCCCGTCTCCTCGACCTGCCAGTGTGATCCAAAGCATCCGGTCTCACTCGGTATCGCCAAAGGATGTGCTAAACGTATGTAATCTAAATATATAAAAATCCAGTGTCGTGATGTTTGTCTCCGAAACTCCTCAACCGATGTTCATGAACGTTGGCAATTATGTATAACTTGGTACAACTTGAGAGATAGTATAATTTCTATTTCGATTATAACCTCAATATTTTTAAATTACAAATTAGATTATTGTCAATGTTGATTATTGTTATTAATTGACAGTTTCATCAGTGTCAAACAGATGGCGCTTTAAATTAGTTTGTTGACAGAAAACTGTAGGGCCGACTGTTATAGATATCTCATAGATGTCGCCACGTTATAATTTCGAATTTATTTTTCAACTCCAGTTTATTTTATGGTGCACGTGTTTTATTCAATTCAATATGTAATGGCTGAGCCACAGGAATAACTACTTGTTCGTTATTATTACTAACAATGATAACAGGCGATAATTGTTATCACAACGTGCAAACAAGAAAGCGTTATGCTACAACCAAAAGGTGTGAAAGAGAGAAACAGTTTAAGTTACGATACGATAAGAACAAAATTTAATTGTCGTGTTGTTGTTACATAGCAATGTCGATAGCGTGTTCGGACACCGCTTCCATCGAGCGAGGTTCGAATCCTTGGGTATGACTGGACTTTTCATTTGAAAGAAAACATCACGATGGAACCATAGCATGGTGTTAGGGCTTTTCCTAAGTCAACCTGGCTAGCTATCCCCCGCAAATTGAAAAATCTGTTACCCAGCACCTGTTCATGTGGTCAGGCAGCTGCACTTATGAGTCCTATAAGCTTAGCGTGTTTACAATCTCACACCACATCGTCATTACGTCACATCCCACCATGAAATATTCAAGGGGTATTTTTGGTAGGTGGTAGAGCTACGCTGAAGCGATTACTGGTTTCAGCATGAATGGGTCGGCTCGCCCCCGGTACTACCACCCGACTCACCGAAAACCGACGTGAAGTAACAGTGCTTGCATTATCGCGTTTCGTTCGGTCAGTGAGAGCGCCGGAAGCCCACCTCCTCTCCCCTTCCCCCTTCCCTTACTCCCCCTCTCCCCCAAGACAGGTTGATAAGACACTTGTGTCTCCCTGGTGTTGCAAGTGTCTATGGACGGTGGTGACCACTTAACATCGGGGGACACACCTGTCCGTTTACCTCCTATGATATAAAAAAAATATCGTAACATTATATAATTTTTTTTTCTTCGAACTGACTAAAAAAAAATCACATTACATCATATAAGATTATGGTCAAACCTACAAAGTATAAAAAGAAAAGATTTGTCGGCATATCAACTTCAAACCTTTGGACCGATCACAATGAAATTTGTCCTAAAGTTAGTCTGAAACATAAGGCAGAACATAAGCTACTATTCTTCCTAAATGAAAAAAAAAATCCTGTAGAAAATAAAAGCGCTTAATTTCATACAATAGATAATATATATAAAGAAAAATAACATTAAAAATGCCTCTCGTGAAGAAAATAAATGAATCCTCTGCGGGAATAAATATCAGGGCACGTCCGAATCTGTCCCCGTTATTTGGCCTCAATTTCAAATCCTCCGACGGACTCAAGGTCTCATCCTTCCGACACGTTGAAACTTTTCCCGGCCACAATCGCATGATTACAGATTTCCTTTGTCACAATGTAAGCAAGGACAAGTAAATATCAAACGAAAATATCTGTGACAGCCCGGCTTATCAAACGAATCATTTTTTTTGTGCTCGGATATATTTTAAATTGTAAAAATTCAGTAAAATTGAGAGATAACAAAAGATACAACACAGACGGAATCGTAAAATAGAAATACTAGTTTACAAATTAGGTTTATTTTACATTTAAACAATTCTAGCATTTGCATCATTCTGCATCAATTAATTTAAATCCTGTTTTTGTATTTGTTATTACCACAACAAGTATGGTACAATTTTTATTTATATACGGAAAAGCGAACCTTTTCACAGAATACCTACTTACTATAATTATGGATATATACTAACAGATAACAAAAAAAATATTCATAGGTTATTTCATGTATAACACGTTTAAATCACCTTTATTTTTTTCTTTGTAATTAAAAACAATACTAAATACCTCAAACTTTGTATCATTATAGTGCAAAGAAAATAGATTTATGTACAGATTAGAAATCAAATTTGGATGTAGCAGAACCTTCGCTCATTTTTTTCTATACGATTCTTTACTTCGTGCACGGAAACTCCATATCTCGTAATCTACTTCCTTATATCCTTTTCCGATATAGTACCAATATAGTATCCAATCAATGTACACTGCTCATACCTTAGTAATGCTATTCTTGTAGGAAGTGCCCTTTTATAGACAACATCTTGTTGCAACTATGTCGTACAAGGATTTATTAAAATAGAAACTAAACTGAGCTGTATTGCGAGGTCGGACAGTTGTGTAACGAACAATTATAATGTTATTGAATGAAATAAAAATAATAAAATTAGAATACTTCATAATAAATTACTAATACTGCTTCGTACATAGCAACTGTCAATGTTGTATTTAATAGTTTTTGTTTTACTTGTACACCCTAAATACCCTTGATTTTACTCCATGGAACATATCCATCCCAACATTGTCTGGAAGAGATTGCTATTAGCAATAAGGCCGCCCTTTGTATCAATCACATAATTTGAAATGTTCTTCTTCTTCTTCTTGTTTTGGCTCCGCAGACGCATTTGCCAGTGTCAATGTTTTTTTTCAATGGACATTATAAAATATGTTCCAGAGAGTTTGTTGATTTCCATTGTCGAGTAATTAATTCAATATTCTAACAAGATGGTGGCTCCCTTGTTAGAACTTTCCATGGAGTTTTTGTGGCATCTCAGAATTCATGGTCCGTGGTATTATTTTCTATTCACTTCACTTATGCACAATAAACAAACTATATTACATAAAACACCACCAATTTTACACAATATAGAGTCAAGTAACACAAGATTATGAATAAAACATAAAATCCACTACATGACAGACTAAGATCCCGCCAAAAACTCCTTTGAAATGTTATACAGTGTATGTGTATAATGGTGTACAATACAGATTAAATAAATGAATGTCATGCTTAAAAATCAGAACAATCAAAAGAGAGTATCAATAGCCTCCTTCCAATAGACACTAAAAGAAGTTTTAAATTTTCGAAGATTGGAAATGTAGATGGCGTTAAAAGCAAATTTGTTGATAATATAAAAATGTCATATATTTACATACATTTTAGATTACATAACAATCTAGTACGAAGAATGAGGAATAGATGGCGTTTAAAACATACATCTCAGTTACATTATTAACTATGAAGGTACTATAGATTTTATTTCCAACTGCGTCTATACTTCACATGAACATTATGAAATAATTATAACCTAACAGATACTTATTGATTAACTTATATTTACACACCAAGTTATGCAAATAAGCAGGAATACTAAGCAGATCGAAAGAATGAAGCACCTATACCTGATTGCACAGCCTCTCACCTGCGGTGTCCAAAACAATATGAAATAACTAAATTAATCTCCCTAATACAGCAAAGAAACTCGGTGAACAATGTTTCTATCGGCAAACGTGTCGCGCTTTCGACCCTCATTCCTCATGCGTGCAAGTCAACCACAACGCGTACTGCCAATGCGAGTCAGGGTACCACAGCACTTCACACTCGAGGCCGACGCATCGCATTTTCTGCACCGAAGGTAAAAATTCCTACAGATATCAAACCTAAAAGCTTGTGGTGATCAAGTGATTTGAGCGGTGGAATATCAATTCGATGTCTGCGTACGTCTACTAATTTAAACGGGTAACACTATGAGGCTAACGGTGAAGGAACATCGTGAAGAAACCTGAACTTGATAAATATTGTTGTACTATATATGAGTATATATACTGTATAGAACTGTGGATTTATCAGAGTACTAAATCGCCAATATGTTATGGACTAGCGTGGTAATTATCCTCATACCTTCCTTCGAGAAGAGGCCTACAGCCCTCAGTGGGTCTATTACAAACGGACGATGATAATCAATTCAGCAACAATTTGGATTTCATAGCCAACATTATCGGGTAAAACAGAACAGCATATACAACGGATGCGTTACAACTATTATGGAATAATAAATCAACAAATACGTCGTGAGTTGGTGTTATTAAACTCTTATGCTTTCCTTTAAAATAGGACTCAATAGTAGTAGAGTTAATGGTCGGTGTTATGAACACTTTTGTTCTTTTTCCAGATATGGGGATGCTGACGGCTAATATGCCGACGCTACTCGGCGTAGCGTCGGGGATCTTCGTATTAGGTGGTTTGCTCTGCATGGTACTCCATTTGTACACAAAGGCTCGCTACCATCCAACGCATCTTGCCGACGCTCGCCTGACACCGCCTTGTCTGTACTCTCTCAACGACACCGGTAAGCTCAACATACATAAACATCCAAGTCTTACAATATTTTTTAGCATCCGATTGACATGTATAATTTAGTAATTTAGAAATGTGTATCTGAGTTTTTGGTGTTTCCTGGCAACTACATTTGAAACTGAATTTCCTTTCGTTGGCTTCAATCACATCGCAAATCAGCAACAATTGTGATTGTGGGAAAATATTAGCTGTAATATAGAAATCATTTAACGAAAACGTATAGGCCAAAAGTAGCCTCTAACTTAAATATATAAAATAATTGGAAGTGAATACTCTCACTTATTCTGTTTAAAAGTTACTACACTTTTAGTAGTCACTATGTTTTACCGTATATTCAATTTGTTATGTGAAATAGCATATCTAACGCATTAGATCTTATGTGGGTATTACTAGTTAATACATTTTTACTTTTCATAACAGCGTTTTACATCCCATAATTAACCTTTTTTTAAATCACAAAACGGTGCAACTTATTAAACACCTGGCAGTTTATCGAAGTGTTGAAAGGCTTTTTACATTTATACTACCTGATCCGGCTACGCGTTGCTGTGGCTCAGTTTGTACATGTGGAATTTAAATTATGATAAAATATTTGGTATTATGGGATAATGAGTATTAAATAAGTTAACAGAACACGTGCACCATAAAATAAACTGGGATTGAAAAACAAATTAAAAGTTAAAACGTGGCGCCATCTATGGTATATCTATAACAGTCGATCTTACAGTTTTCTATCAATAAAATTAATTGAAAGCCCTATCTGTTCGAGACTGATAAAACAAATAATTAATAACAATAATAAACATTGACAATCATTTAATTTGTAATTAAAAAATATTGAGGCTATTAATCGAAATATTAATTATCCTATATCGCAAGTTGGACCAATTTATACATAAATGCCAATTTTCATGAAGAATAATTTCAGAGTTCATTATGGACAAACAACATGACACCGAATTATTATAGACGAATACAGCACACCATAAAATATGTCGTTACAAGCGAAATCCAATTTTAATCGTTCATATAATGTTTATTTTGTTAAGATTTCCGGTGTATACAGGTTGGAATTTATAAAAGTTTTAGTCGGTTCGATTCCCAGGTGAAGCAAGAGAATATTCGAAAATCACTGAATACAGTTTTATTTCTTTTCAAAAATAAAGAAATGTTTCTTTGAAGTAAAATTTGTTATCTCTATTATTTAGAGAATCTGGCAGTAAAAAATTCCAACCTGTATACACTGAAAACGAAGTACAAATTTTGCCGTCCATAAGGTTTTTAGTTTTTGTAATATGATCTTCATATTCTACATGTACAAAATTTGAAGAATTTGAAAATTAACATAATATATTAGGAACGGCTAAAATTGGATGTAGCTCATTTTAAAATTTAACAAGTCAAAGTTTTTCGACAAGTGTTGGATAATTGTACGGGACAGGTGGTACGCTGAGTGCGACGCGTGCGTCGTCCCGTGCGTCGTCTCGCAGCGGCTGCACGAGCGGCACCCTGGAGGCGGAGTCCAGCGCGGGCTCGAGGCGGGCGTCCCGACGCACCGGCGTGCCCGTGTCGGCGTCGCGCGCAGGTGCGGCGCGAACGGCGGCCATCTTGCTCATCTCGCGCCACCTCGCGGCCGTAAAGCGGGAAGGCGGCGCGCACCCGCCTCGGTGCGCCGCCAAAGGTGATCTGGATGATGTATGCAGCGTGGGCCCCGTCATCTGCACGTCTCGGTGTTCGGCCGGCGGGGAACGGAGCTGTCACTCCTCGAAAGCACACTGTCTCTTTAAATTATATCTACCAAACTCTCGAAGGTTTCTGTTGGGAACTCTCCAAAATTTATCATGTTAATAACGAAGTTAAATTTATAGTACTTATCAACAAAAAATCTCGTCTCTTCACCTATTAGTTACAAACTCTTTGAAGTAACTTGTCTCCAATTCCGTTGCTCTTGACAAAGTATTAATAGCATATTAAATTATACAAATTCTCGTCCATTGGTCGAAATTCGACCATAGACAAAAAATAACTTTCTTCCAATTTTTTTTATAACACTAATGCTCGTCAGAATGAAGAAAATCGGATAAGAAACAGAGGAAAGAGATGTTCTTAACTTTTTCCTCACTGCCTATATAGATAAATTAAGAACATACGTAAATTTCAAGATAAAAACCACAAAAATAGTCCCTTCAGAAACCGTGTAATTCTTTTTGGCATAACTTATTGGAATAACTTTAGTCAGAAGTCAGTGTTGCAGTTGAAGAGTGTGAGCGTGGGTTGACGCATGTGGGTCGCCGACCGTCGCCCGTGTACGTTAGATGTTGAGTATCGGTGTTAGCGACCACGGACTGACGCCAGACTGCAACTGTCCCAACGCGGTGAAATCCAAATATGCCCATCCCCTACATTTGTACAACTCGGCATGAGTTCTTCTATCACACCGAATTATCTTTGTTGGCTGTTTGTTGACTGTACCAACTATTTAACATACTTTTCTCAGATCATGACTTAGATCAATCACATTTGTCTCATTCCCTTTCTATTTATCAAATGTTCTGAGGATAAATAATCTCATATTAATTTCCATAACAAAACATTGATACATCGTTTATCTTTGCAGAAGAAATATAATATTTCATCATATAATGTTCGATTCTTTTATATTGATCTTTTGAAATTCCTCCCTCCTTATTCATTACTTTTCATATATTTCGTCAAAATTACGTTAAATTAAATACAGATCACGTAAAGAATAAAACAAATTTCCTTGTAATTATTACTTTTCCATTTATTAAAGACTTTGTTCCAAATTGAACTTTAGTTATTAAAATGAAATTTACTTCTTTTGTACTTCAGGTTCCTTTGTACATCAAAAATTTAACAACAAGAATGTTATCCGCAGTATTTGGCATATTTGGTATGCATTGTTACGTTTGTTTGTGTAAAGCTTTGTGTTCGCTTAACTCGCGGTGTCAGCTAACGGGCTTGGGGAATATATATCAGTCACTAGACTATATTCCCTCGTGGGGAGAGCAAGATGGCCACGGTCCCTCCTATTTATGTATCACACGCATTGTATGTATGTACTACATGTGCTAAAGAAACTGAAGACTTTACAAAGCATTTACCGTCTCTGTTGCAATTAAATTTGTAACAATCAGAAAACTAAATACGTACGTATGCCAATTTTTTAATTCAATCATACACATCTACAGATAAAGGTGAACAAAATATCACTATCCGTACATATTTCAAAACATTTACATATTTTTTAAGAAGCTGATAATAAAATCATATTTATTCCATGCTCTTGCAAGCTTATTGGCAATAATTCTCCACGCATGCAATTATCGACAAGGACACGCTGAAGATACAATGAGCTTTAAAGATAACAGAATCCTTGTCACCAATGGCTAAACCATTAACATGAGTTACTGTACCATTTTTATTAAAGTTATAATACAAATTTTTAATTGGCACGATTACAAATTGTAATGTATTCTTCAAGAACCAAATTCCCAAAATACTAAGGATCGTAAATTCAACAATTGTTTTAATAGACAGAAACTCAACCCTTAAAAGAGTTGAAGTTTTAAACATATCAGAATAACATTACATTACAGAAAACATAATCTTCACACATATATCACGCACAAGGAAGTTATGATGAAATACAAGCCAAGCTTCAGTTTCATGAGCCACTCACTGTCGCTTTCACGCAGATTGTTCTGTCCGCAAATGGCTGTGCATGCAAGCGTTGAGTTCAAGTAACAAAGTCATCAATGTATACAACTGTACTTTGGTTATTCAATTTAATACCAATACTTCACATTTTTCACACTTTCAAATATAATAACAAATTTTTTTTTTAGAATTGCCTTCATTTTGAAAGTATTTAATCATAAATATTATGTATTTTCCCTAAAATTGTAAACTACATATACTTCTTTCAATATCCAAATGTAATAAATTCACATTTTTTAATTTCCTTAATGTAGATATTATATGCATTTAAATGAAAATATACATTTAATCCTTACATTCAAGAGGTAGCTAGTAATTATACTTATATATCCTTCATGTTACACCTATATACATTTTGTTATATCCAATAATTAAGGCATATAGTGTAATTATCTAGTCATTATTTAACTTAACCAGTGTTGCCAATTGTTAAACTAACTCTCCGACAGATTCACCTTAGACTACTAGAAAAACATTAAAAGCGGTTATGCAATTCTCATAACCCCAAAAGTTTCAAATATACAACGTTTTGAGGAACAACATAAGAGAATAATCGGTTTATTTTTAAAACAGTTTCTTTTTACTACTAGTAATTTTTCTTATTGTATATTGCAAAATAAAACTTCTTTGAGCAGTAAATCTACAAGTCGACAACATAATTATTTATCCAGTTGCTATTGTATATTAAGTTCTGTTCTTCAGATGGATAGACAGTCTACCCATGCTGCTTGTTAAAGTTGTTACGGGCATTTTCTATAAAACATTCTAATAGTAATTTACTAAACTCAGTAATTTCTGATCAGTATTAAGTATTCTTTTCGCATTTACATACATCACTATTTCTAAACTACACAATATATGTACAAATTTCGTGACTGAGTCAACTTTAATGCTATCTACATAGGGAAAATAAATACTTCTGAAATTAACTAAAAATATATGTAGAAATACGTAAATAGCTCAGTGATGGTCTTTCCAATGACCAAAAATTAATTCTACTAAAACATTAGAAAAAACCAGCAGCTCCTCAAATCAATATTTCTATATGATAAAATACTATGAAATATCTACTGAGTTGGCAACACTGAAGTAAACCTATGGAGCTATAATATAATATTTATTTAAACTTACATATTTTAAATCTTCCGTAACTTTTGTTACAAGTCTGTAAAACTGCACGCACTCTAAAGCTGCAATTTTTAAAATAGTCAACGAATTCGCTTTGCACAGTACACCATAAACTGTTTCGCAATCACAATTTTACAACAGCTTTGCAAATGGTAAAGTACATGTTGCGTTCATCTCAAAACGCAGGTTCGCGACGTCCAAGTCTAAGTTCCGTGCAGAGCAGTTCATCGTCGATAAGGAGTTACAGTGCGAGGAAATGGGAGCGAGAGAGGGAACAGAGAGAGCGACGGCAGATGAGCATGCGCCTCGCTCAGCTGCACGATAAGATGACGTCTGGTCGCGACATGCCCAAACACGCACCGACGCCTTCTCCAAGATCCCCAAACAACTCCACAGATGGACTGCTACCGTCTGTATGTGAGATTAGAGAAGTACGATCATTCCTTTCCTAACATTAGTTACACTTTCATATTTTACAATATTTAAAACAATATCACACACTCAATTAGTTTTATATGTAAAAGCAGTAATATTAACCCCTGGACTGTCCAAAAACGGTTTAAGCTCTATATAAACGAACTAGCTTTTGCACGCTACTTCGGCCGTGTGGAATAGTTTCTTTGGCCTAACGCAGCGGAAGCTCTTAAAAGGAAATAAAAACGTTTTGAAACATTCTTCATTGGTGCTCCGCTCCTATTGGTATTATCGTGATATATAGCGTATAGCCTTCCTCGATACATGAGCTATCTAACACTAAAATAATTTTTCAAATCGAACCAGTAGTTCCTGAGCCTAGCGCGTTCGAGCAAACTCTTTATCTTTATAATATTAGTACAGATATAAACCTTACGAAGCACAGGACAAAAGACTGTTGGTTGCAAAATTTAAAAAAATACCAGATTTATTACAAAACTTGAAAAACTTAAATAATAACAAATTATGCAATGTTAAATTACAATTTGAATATAAAGTGTATTATTAAATTTCGTTCCGATAGACGCAAGTGATAATGTAGTGAAATAAAAAACAACTTGATCCGCAAGTTTGAGATATGGGATATAAAAAATCACCCGAGGGGTTTATCCATTTCATGGTATGTTATAAAACAGTGCGTGTATCAGTGTTTACACACGGAGGAAGTAAAATTTTCTTTGGCTTATATATATTCTGTTATATATATGAGAATCCTCATAAACTATATACGAAGTCCCGTAGTATAAATACTTAAATAATCATTTACTCATTTTGGTATGCTACTGAACGCAGACAGACCCTCATATATACTTTTCACTTATATACTCTTATATATACGCAATTCCCTACAGTGTCATAAAAAGTGTAACTTCAAATTCTTCAACAAAGTAGAATGTAGTCATTTATCCCATAGTTAGTTCACTACATGTTTTGTATTTTTCCTCGATACTCCCAAATTACTTTCGAAAAACATCGCCTAAGACCCTAACATTGCTACATCGGAACTGATTGAATTATTTTAAACGCATAAACCAGCATCAAACTTGTTGCAATTAATTTTTTTCCAGTTACTGTCAAATCCGGAGCAACAGTTACAAGGAGTCGACGGACCGTGTTCAAGTTCCTCTCTTTACTGACAAGAGGCTAAAACGAAAACGATTCGTCGTTCGTTACACTCTTTATCATCTGATGGTTCGCCAGCGATCGCTTGGATGTAAATTCTATCAGTATTTCTGGACTGAACGTTAAAGACATGATAATATGAAAGAGTATCATCAGAGTTGGAGTTAATATCGTGTGAGTGATTGCAGAAGATTATCAACGAAATGGTTAAAAAAGTGAACTTTGTTTTAATATTAATAGAAGCACACCGGAAGACCCCTAAGGACACCATATTTCTTGAAATCGTAATAAGTAGATTTAATAGATTAATTATTGAGCCAATCAGAATTCGCTGTTAATATTGTTAGTTATAAACAAAGCGCTTTAGCTTATTCAGTGACAGAATCTTAGTAAGACAGTTGATTTTAGTTTTAGTTTCATAATAGTTTGTATTCCCATACTATTGGAAACAGTATTGGTTTATATCATAACTAATGTGAAAACTTCGTTCAACACATTGAATAGTGAAAGAAAGTGAAGCGTCACGCACGGGTCTGTAACACTAAATCGGGTTGCTGCACTCGATGTCAAGCGCGCTCAGGTCGGTGAGGCACAGAATCGTGTTTACTTGACTAGAGTCGTCATCATCCACGTGTTTTCACTTTTATCATGTGGTCATAAGCACACACCAACTTTTTTAGTTTTTTAAAAACGATTGTATACAAATCTGAATGAAAAATTACAAGCTACTGAAATTAAATCATTAGGGCTTTTCCAATCATTAAAATATGTTATTATAGGAACTTTAGGTGTGAATAATAATAATATAAATGAATTAAAAGTTTACTAAGAGACGTCATTTAATATGTCATTTATGGTGAACTGTTCAAGGGCACTAAAATAAAAATCATTACTAATAGAGACAGGTACTGTAGGTATAGGTTATAGTATAGGTTGCATTTAAATTAATTGTAAGAACTGAGTGTAAGTATATTATAAGATAAACATCGCATAAATTATTGAAAATGTCCCCATTTACTTTATTACTAAAGTACCTGATATTATTTTTGTAATATAATTAATAAAGCGCTAAGTATTTTTATTTTATAAGTAAAAATACACAGCCACATCAAATTAGATACTACGTACTCTTTGTTAATATCAAGTACTAGTTGTTCCCATGACTTCGTCCGTGTGGAATAGTTACGTTTGGCTCAAAAGGAAGCGAAACCTCACAAAAGAAACGATTTTGAAACATTTTTCTTTGGTGCTATATAACCTTCTTTGAGTTATGAGCCAGTAGTTCCTGAGCTTAGCGAGCTCAATCAAACAAACAAACCCTCCAACTTTATAATATTAGTGTAGATTTTTAAATAAATCTCAAAATATCAAACCATTTCTCTTTCAATAGTATATTCTAATAGCCGATTAAAAGTGGTTGAAATATAATAGCTGACTAAAATAAAGGACAAAACACGGACAAAGATAAAGAAAATGTAATGTATTTCATATTTTATTCATAATCTTGTGTTATTTGGCTATATATTTTGTAATATTGGTGGTGTTTTACGTAATATAGTTTGGTTATTATACACAAGTGATATGGATTGGAAATAATACCCTGGAGAATGGATTTTGACTTGCCACAAAATCTTGCCGAAAAGTTCTAACAAGCGAGCCACCATCTTCCTAGAACATTGAAATAATTGCAAGAAACTTGTAATATATCTAATCGATAGTAGCAGTAATAATCTACTAGACGATTGCTTGCCAAAAATAAAATTAAAAAAAAATACAGTTCAACAATTGGAATTGCAATTTTTCAAGAAAAACTCACAACTAAAGGTAACAACAATTCAGAATAATTGCTAAAAGGGAGTTATTGTTTTTAATAGTAATAACGTAAGTTGTTAAGTTTTAAATTATAGAGATTTATAGTTAGAGAAGCTAATGTTAATTGCCACAAGACACGTTATAGATGTGAAACATCGAAATTTATTTATATTAAAAAACTCTGAAAAAATTAAAATAATAAATTAAAATGTCAATATATTACTAAACCTGCAAGCCACATATTGATCTTGAATTTCGCGACGACAATTCAAGTTACATATACTTTTTATAAACGAAAGATTTGTAGAGGTGAATCATGTAGAAAATTAATAAAAAGACATATAAAAATATAGACGAATACGAATGTAGATGGCGTTAAATGTAAAATAGATAAAAAATATCAAACATTTACATCTATTACAGTTGAAGGACAGGCTTAACCTGGTGAATAGCTATAAAGTAAGTCTATTGTATTCTTCAAATTTAACTAAAACAATTAATTTTACAGAAATGTAAACACAGATGGCGCTAATAACAAAAATTTACAGTTAATATGTTCATATATACATTATCTGAGAAACGAACAGCAATTCATATAACGGCATGCAAAAATGTAACCTAAAATGTTCCATTAAAAATTAAACACTACTATATATATATTAGTTATTAAATATTTAACAAATTATTATCTAATTTGATGATGGCATTAAACTAAGAAGTAGACTTAGATAGGAGTGAATGCGATGTGGCTTAGGCCAGGCCTTATATTTGGATCTGACTGAGGATATGAGGGTCATGCCGAATGTAACCGTTAAATATTTTGTATTCATAATGTAATTAATAGTTATACTGTTCGCTTATTGAAAATTCTTTCTCGCACTGTTTATTTTTAAGTCAATCATATTAGAATCATCATAAACTCATCTGCAGCTACATGAGCTTGACAGTTAGCTACTTGTATCATGTACTGTCGCGAGAAATCATTACTAGTTGTGTTTACTAAGTTAATTGGCTCTTAGTAACTTATATTCTAAACATTTTCCGATTTTTCTGTGTTGTAATTTGTATACTCATCAAAAATCTCTGATACGGGTTGTAATATTTTAAAAATAAACAGAGCGAAATATCTTAATCAATTAAATTCGATCTAGTCATGTAATATTGCTAATGAATTGTAGACTATTGACATATCTCGTTGTTTTGTAACGGTTTCGATGATTCTGCTCTTCTGTGCAAAATAGCTGCAGTAATTTCTGTTAAACAGTTTGTGTGAATTTGACAACTATTTATGTTAATGTTAAGGACAACGAAAGAACTTCGACAAGGACCAGTATTATTGCAACGATTATAAAAAAAACACCAAATACATGATTTTATTGAGAATATAAACCGGCTGATAATATTTAAGAATACATTCGATGCAAGAATAGTGTAGGTTACATCGTTAAATATGACCTATTTTGTGTTTATTGCGCTTTATCTCAACAACTAGTTAAATTGATTCTTATTTAGGAGGAGATAAGAAGAATTTTGAAATACTAACCAAAATAATGAAATAAGTAAAAAACTTGCTGGTCTCCACATTTTTAAATATTTTAAAAGAAACGAAGAGTCATTAAACTTTAGTTCATTGGTATTAAACCCAGTTATAACAAGTTTTGGACAGCGATTGTGCAGATGAGCAGATATGGGAATTAAAATATATATATTTGAAATCGGATAACGTTGTGTTGTTACATCGCTGTTTGCATTGCCAAAATAAAAGGAGGTCATCGAAAAATAGGTTATTTTATTTACCCACAACCACAACACAGGATGCGAGGTCATTCATCCTAAATCATATTAATTTTTGTACAAACAAGCGAAGATCAAAACGTGTCGGTTTTTTATATTACCAATGTTTGCATAGTAATCACCCAGTGACATCTGAAAGACATACTGCTAGTGTCAGGCCAATTTTTTTTTCGAACTGACTACGATATTGACCTAGCAAGGGTAGTCCGGTGAAGCAGTTTTTTTTAAGCACAGTACAATCCAAAAACCATGGCAACCACCGAGTGACACAGTATCCATCGCCGGTTGCCGCTGTCATGCCGGCCTGCGAAATGCTGGATATGCACAGGCTGATTCCGAAACGCGACCGGCAGAAGCGAATCACTATGACGGGCTTTTTCGCCATATACATGGTGGTTGCGACCCAGTCGGACTGTAAAACCCTACCACCCCGCTTTCGCCATTGCCTCGTCCGTTATTCAGCAGGGTGCACCACGTGCAGGTGAGGTTGGCTTGGATGTCTCAAGTCTTCGATGTTATTCGACACCCCTTACACCCCAGACCTTGTTAGATCAATAGCGTAGTCAGTTCGAGAAAAACAAAGATCTAACAAGGACAGCTTCACCGGACTCCTAGTGTCTGGACAAGCTAACCCATATTGGATGCTTTAGGTGAATTTAATAATCCCTGGAACAATAATGAAAGGTGACGTCAGTATCCATATTCCCTGTGGTTTTGCCTGTATATTTTTTTACACTTTTACAAATCGTACAAAAATGTATTTGAGTGATATAACAACTGTATTGAATCTCACCAGATTTGAATAAATTATTGTACACAGGGTTTATATATCATTCTAAAATTATGTTAAGAGAAAACATTAGAGAAGATATTGATTGATACTTTTAGCAATCATGACCTGATATTAAAATTAAATAACAAATAATTACAGCATAACAGTGCGTTTTTTCAATACGGCTAATCTTTGTTCCTTATAAGTACATTATCAGGACCAGTAAGACCGCACGGACACCGGAAGCCTTTTGTCTCAAAACGTTAAATAAAACAAAATATTAAATATTTCAATGACTATACGGACTTCCGTTTCAACGTCATAATATTTGACTTTTCTAGACCGCTATTATTTTATCAAATACTCGAAGAACGATAAGATAAATAATAAGCGTTTAACACAGAAAAGAATAATCCTATTTAAAATAAATATGTAGTACGGTTACCAGAATACAACCGACGTGCTGAACTATCTTTCACTAGCATATACATTCATGTGACGAAGGTACTATATACAGTCCAAATAAGCATAATGTACCTATATCATTTAGAAGTTTATTTTGAAGTAAAACTTCTTTAGGCGTGACTAGGAGGTAACTGGACGACAATGCAACGGAAGTCCGTTACGGCAATATGGCGTCACGTTTCTGTACCACCCGGTTTTTAAATATTTTTGATTTTGTCAATAAATAGTTTATATTTATTTAGAAATGAATCAAAAATTTTTGAAAAAAAAAAAAAAAAAAAAAATTTAAATTAAATATTAAAATAATAATAAAAATCATACATAGAATGAATTATGTATATATGGGCGCACGACCGTGCTGCCATCTTGTTTCAATATAAGTAACTAACAAATTAAATCAAAGCTTTATTATTTGTAGTGCCATCTATCAGCTACTCTTATAACGCCAAAGAAGTTTTACTTCAATCGCGTGTGACGGTTACAAGCACTCATTTTTTAACTGGCTGATACCCGCGCCTTTGTCTGCCTTGCCTCCGTATACGCACCATACCGCTTACCCCACTTCTCTACGGTAAAAAAATACACATCGCTGAACGTGTAGTGCCTATGAATATCGTAGTTTCTTATTAATACATTTATGTTAAATTGAGACACGGTGGTTATTATTTTTAATTAAGAACTCGCGTTGTCATTCAAATTACAATAACTTTTGATAGAGTGGACGGATTTGAATGAAACAAAATCTAAATGTTACTCGAAGATATGCTTTATGATTATCTTGGTGAGAATCTATCTAGTTTAGCAGTGATGCGTGCACAAACCAACAGACATTTCTAAAAATGTTTCAAATGTATCCCATTATTACTTATTCTTAGGTCACTTGCAATAGTTTTTTTACACAAAAATCTGGAAGTACATATAGACACGTTAAATTTACATTTTAGTATATGGATATATATAGAAACTTGATATCAGCCATTTTTTTTTTCGAACTGTCTACGCTATTGTAGGTCGCAAGGTCTTAACAGCTTCACCGGACTACAAAGGCGAGCGCTTAAGGCACTCAGCCGATTGTATCAGCCATTTCTCGTATATATTTAATATATTGTTGTTCTATAGGAATTACGTGTTTTATCACAGTTATTTATGTGCTGTATTTTATTATATTACTAGTAATTTTTGTCAATCCCACTTAACTCTTACAATTCTTTTACTGAGTAGGATTTACCTATATTAAATTTTATCATGTTGTGTAGCTCCTATGAAAAGATATAGAGTAAAAGTCTTGTCAAAATAAATCCAGCTGTTTATATACAGATTATGAAATTAACACAAAGGAACTTTTAGTCATGGTTGTACTAAAATACGAAAATATAGTATTTGGCCAGAGGTTTTTAGGTTATCTGCTGTCTATTTTGCGCTGTCTATAATTATCTCAATATATCATAAAACATCAGAACCGTGCCAATTGGTATGCGTATCTATACATTTATTATTATTGGATTTGTATATTTTGGTACACATTTTGATCAGGCTCTTTGAAGTCAACACTATTTTAGACGTATTTTGCGTTGTTGAACGTGAGCGTTACAGTCGGGGTTGGTGACGCTGAATCGTATATACTCGACTCTAATCGTAATCAACCACGTTTATAATCTGACAAGGCGAGAATTGTTCCAATAATTTCGGTTTTATTATTACCCTAGCTGTTTATTATCTTAATTTATTTTATGCACATAGGTAAAACATACAACACGTTGAATGCAAAATGTAATTTGTTTACAAAATTTGTGTGTTATAAGGATTAGCCGTTTACTTGCACTCTGTTGCACATGCACATACGCCCCACTTCGCCACACTAAGAGAATACAAAACTGAACGCGTCCTAATAAAGAATCAAAATTTCCTAAAACATTATTAGATTTATAATAAATTAAAATATCGTGGTAACTTTTTTAAAGATGAGAAGCATGTGTATATACCCATGTCTAGTCTAGTCAAATATTTAAGTAACAAAATAAAAATAATTTTGAAATCTATCTCGTTGTTTTTGTGTGATGCTCGCACAGCAGCATACCTCTATCATTTTATTTATATAGAAGACACAATAATCTGTGAATAGTTCTATACCGGTAATTTTTTTAGAGATCTAACCAAAAAGCATCAATCGACCATTTGAGAACCCCTGCCCTACACACTCTGCCGGTAGTATACTTCAAATTTAAGGATATATGGATATAATACTCCATATGTAGGTAATTTCATTCGGACGAAGGCTCTAGAATGTCTAGTCAGGTTAACGAGTTATTTTCAAATCCAATGCAAACGCATCGTTGCTAACCGCGGTCCAAATCTATTTTCAACCTGTTACAATAATTTATTTATAAACAGAATTCTTGCTATTAATAAATCAGCTAAAATCTTGAAAACATTCTAGTCATTGAAACAATATCACATTTAAACGTTTTGCACTCGTTACAATTTTCAATATTTCATTCAATAACGCTCGAAATTACATCGTTTGTAACATTCTGAATCCTTAGCATCTATGCATTAAAAAAACTCAATGCGTAGGTTCTGCTTTAAAAGTAACAATAGGGTGACAAAACTGGCACAATGCTGGGACATATCCATCCCTACAGCCAAATCAACTTTTAATAAAAATACGTAATCAAAATCAAACAATAATTTATTCAATTTAGCACCTGAGAAGGCGCTTATGAATGTCAAACCTACCACCGCGGACAAAGAACCCAGTCATCGAGAAGAACCGGCAATAAACTCGATCAGGTTTATCTATTCATGTTATAAGTATATTTTTACAAAACATAAATATAATAGTTAAATTTATTTTTAGTGGATGCACAGAAAGGGCCGTCTTTTCCCGACGTCACAATTGTTCACATATTGATCCACTCTATAATAGCCTTTAGACATTAGAACCCGCTTGACATGGTCACAATATAATTTATAACAAAATATAATTTACTAGCGGGCCCGGCAGACGTTGTCCCGACCTGGTTATAAGAAAATCCTGGACAAATTATATACCAAAACGTTCCTCGTGAATCACTTTATCCACTGGTGAAAACCGCATAAAGATCCGTTCAGTAGTTTTTGAGTTTATCGCGAACAGACAGACAGACAGACGCGGTAGGGGACTTTGTTTTATACTATGTAATGATAATGATTATACATTCATGTCTACAAATTACATGAAAAATATTGAAAACTTTCGATAAACAATTATAGATTCAGGTAATCGAGTAACTCTAATGTTATTAAATAATCCATTCACGTATTTATGATTTGTATACGTAAATGTAATGAAAAACAAACTGCACTTGAACATGACCTAACCTAAAACTAACAAGAACAAAAAATATGATTTCATTGAATAAATCACAATGAATGGACTACGTAAGCAGTTGGTATTAAAACTAAAGATTTATTTTAGGTAAATAAACCAGTTCACATACCCAAATTACTGATATATTTTGTGCCCATTAACATGCCAAGTTTATCAGCCTATTGTTAAATTTCTCGAAAGTAGGATGAGGTCACGTAACTTATACAAACTGACGATATATTTCAACCCTTCGACCACGTACTACTTAACCGGAATGTTGTTATAGATATAAGCTACGTGTTAGAATATATAGTATCCAGTAAGAAACACGTCGGACAAAGATATTTCAGATATGAACACTTCGCTAATCGTAGGTCATTTAAAATTAGGTGCCTGATGATTCTCAATTATACGTGAAGTATCTAGGGATTCCGCAAAGTGATTACTTTATTTTAGGACTAATTCAACTGTATCATATTGAAACGGCAAATTCATGTTAATATCTGAACGGTTTCAGTTTTCATTTTAAAATGCAAACTTTTCTACATAGTGAAGGCTACCATAAAGTAATTGTATTCAGTTAATTTAAAAAGGAACCACTACCCACTGTATGGAATTATAGTGAATTTATTATGAAAAATATCACGGCAGAAAATAAAAACCAAAAATAAGTTTCAATTTCGTTTATTTCGAATCAAAAGAGTTTGTGTTTAAGTAGTGCTAATGGTGGAATGTTTAGTCGACCTCCTCGATGGTGGGTCCGGCACCTCCACCGGGCGCTGCGCCTCCAGCTCCAGGAGCTCCGCCAGGGAACCCGGGCATGCCGCCGGGCATACCGCCTGGCATACCACCGGCACCCTGGTACAGCTTTGTGATGATCGGGTTGCAAATACCTTCCAGTTCCTTCTGCTTGTGTTCATACTCTTCCTTATCGGCCAGCTGGTTAGAGTCAAGCCACTTGATGGTGTCGTTGCATTTGTCCATGATAATCTGCTTGTCAGAGTCTGAGATCTTATCCTTGAGTTTCTCATCCTCCATGGTGGACTTCATGTTGAAGCAGTATGACTCGAGAGCGTTCTTAGATTGAATGGTATCCTTCTGTTTTTCATCTTCAGTCCTGTATTTCTCAGCCTCGTTGACCATGCGCTCGATCTCCTCCTTCGACAGGCGGCCCTTGTCATTGGTGATGGTGATCTTGTTCTCCTTGTTTGTGGACTTCTCGATGGCGGATACGTTGAGAATGCCGTTGGCGTCAATGTCGAAGGTGACCTCGATTTGGGGTACGCCTCGGGGTGCCGGGGGAATGCCAGTAAGCTCGAACTTTCCGAGAAGGTTGTTATCTTTGGTCATGGCGCGCTCACCCTCGAACACTTGGATGAGTACACCGGGTTGGTTGTCCGAGTAGGTGGTGAAAGTTTGAGTCTGCTTGGTTGGGATGGTAGTGTTGCGCTTGATGAGCGTGGTCATGACACCGCCCGCGGTCTCGATACCGAGGGAGAGCGGGGTCACGTCCAGCAGCAACAGGTCTTGCACCTCCTCGGACTTGTCACCGTGCAGGATCGCAGCCTGGACGGCGGCTCCGTATGCGACGGCCTCGTCGGGATTGATGGACTTGTTCAGCTCCTTACCATTGAAGAAATCTTGCAGGAGCTTCTGCACTTTGGGGATACGAGTGGAACCGCCCACAAGCACAATGTCGTGAATCTGGGCCTTATCCATTTTCGCATCGCGTAGGGACTTCTCGACAGGTTCCATCGTGGACCTGAACAGATCTGCATTCAGCTCCTCGAAACGAGCACGAGTGATGGAAGTATAGAAGTCAATACCCTCGAACAATGAATCAATTTCAATGCTCGCCTGAGTGGACGAGGACAGTGTCCTCTTTGCCCTCTCACAGGCTGTACGGAGGCGCCTGAGCGCTCTCTTGTTGCTCGTGAGTTCCTTCTTGTATTTCCTCTTGAATTCCTGTACAAAGTGGTTGACCATACGGTTATCGAAGTCCTCTCCTCCCAAGTGCGTGTCGCCGGCGGTCGACTTCACTTCGAATATACCATCCTCGATGGTCAGGATGGATACATCAAAGGTGCCGCCGCCAAGGTCAAAGATGAGTACGTTACGTTCTCCAGTACCCTTCTTGTCAAGGCCGTACGCAATCGCAGCAGCTGTCGGTTCATTGATGATACGGAGAACATTCAGACCAGAGATGGTACCCGCATCTTTAGTGGCCTGCCTTTGAGAGTCATTGAAGTACGCAGGAACCGTGATGACTGCATTCTGCACCGTTTTGCCGAGGTAAGCTTCGGCAGTTTCCTTCATTTTTGTGAGCACCATGGAGCTAACCTCCTCTGGGAAGAAGGTTTTGTTCTCGCCCTTGTATGACACCTGGATCTTTGGTTTGCCTCCATCACTGACGACCTCGAAAGGCCAGTGTTTCATGTCGGCTTGAACGGTGGCATCTTCAAATTTACGTCCGATAAGACGTTTGGCATCTATAACAATGAGACAAATTGTTATAAAAAACTGAAGACTGTTCAACACATCTTTAAAAATGAATAATTCATTGTCAGATTATATTTATCATTCAATATGTTCAGAGACTCTAGTCTAGTATATTGGGTATCATCATTAATAAAAAAAAGTAATGTATAAATCATCAGCTATATGTATAATATATGTACCTATATTGAGTAATAAGGGAAGCCAGCAATAAAGTGTTTTTTTTCTTTATCCTCTAATGTTATACGATTTCTCCAGAATATTCGAGAAAAGTATTCAATGTAATATGTAAATATTACAGTTTATCAAAACAAAGAGTGGCATGTAAAAAAAGTAGTCAAGGTAGAATTCATCAGTTCTTCAAATTATGTAAGCAAAGGTTTATCTAATTACATGTTAAAAAAGTTGTAAATTTTACCACATCACTCAGAAGCATGAGTCACAACATGATAGCAAATGACTCAGCTAATCAGTACATCCTGAATATTATTGTTTCTATAGATATTTCAACATTGCTTTACAATATTATGAACTAGCCAATCCAAACCTACATCTAAAAGCATTTATCCATATTCATCTTTCGGTTACACTTTGTCCTCATCAAAAACTTGTATTTGGTATATATTTCACACAACATGAACTGTTTTAGTGAAAAGAATAATTACAGACTGTTTTCTAGAACAAATGATAACTCCAATGGACAATCTACAAATACTTTGCCTTAAACTACTTTCCTTCCTACTTGTGCAACAGAAACTTGGCATAACATTCTGCTGTATTAAAAACATTCACGCGCTAAATACATGACCATATCAATGTCCTCATAACTAGAACCAGTTTTCTAGAAAATAATTCATAATAGCGAAAAAAAAAATCCTCTTCATGAAATAAACATGAAACATGAACATGAAAACACATTAATGATTCATAGAAACAATGACTAATTATGTTTCTTATTGCAATTAATAGCTTCCATATAATTTGCAGTTATCAGAATATTCCAAAGAACAAAACGAGGAAGTGGTAAACATCTATGTATGTAAATATAATATGATAATATACTATAAATAGCTCTGTTGTGATATGCAGTTACCATGAATTTTCCTGTTTAGATAAATAAGTCTACAATTTGCTTAAAGTATTGCTGTTTGAAATATTACAAGTTGAAATTCCACTGCTATCTGCATCCGCTATACTTTGTCACAGTTAAACATGAGAAGTTACAAGTTTATTTCCTAAAATTGTGTGAAATATCTTTTACACAGTTTAAACAGTTATATATTTGTCGTTTTTATCATTTGTTATACTCCAAATTAAACAAGTAAATCATAATGTTCCAGAATTTATTAGGAAGGCAGTGTATTTTAGGAACTGCTATGCCTAACCTAAAGACTACTTTATTTTTCAATGCTTAAAACTTTAAACCACAGACTGTATATTTAAATATGATGCTCATTTATTTGTACACAATTGTATATAATATTGTATATAAATATTAAGCCGGAAACAAGATTCTTTAGTTATATTTAAGGTTAAGTTTTGCTTTGACAGTGTTGTTAAAAGAACTACCTTTTTGGTTTTAACACTAACCTAACTACCTATCTAACCTAATTAAAATACTTACCAAAGATGGTGTTGTTGGGGTTCATCGCAACCTGGTTTTTGGCTGCATCACCGATGAGACGCTCTGTGTCGGTGAACGCGACGTACGAGGGCGTTGTCCTGTTGCCCTGGTCGTTCGCGATGATCTCCACTTTCCCATGCTGGAACACACCCACGCAGGAGTAGGTTGTGCCCAGATCGATACCAACTGCTGGTGCTTTTGCCATCTGAACAAAGTGACAAATAACATTAGTATTAACCCCTCGAGTATTGAAAACCATAAGGCTTTAAGCTCCATACAAACGAAAGTAGACCTTATGATGCACAGGTCAGCAAACATTTTGGCAGTATAAGTTTTCAAAAATACTGGATTTATTACAAGATTTGAATAATAGGAAATTATGTAATGTAAAATTACAATTTGTTTATAAAATGTATTATTAAATTATTCTTTCATTCCTAAGAACTTTTTTTTTACTTAACCATGAAGTTTACAATTTATTTATTGTATTTATACTTTTAGGTTAGAAAAAATATTTTACATTAAATA
>MU158795.1:0-67915 GCA_015888305.1 Antheraea pernyi | reverse complement strand
AGTCATAACTATTGTTTGCTGTGTATTTTATAAAAAACTGCTATCCATGCATAATATATAAGCAATTGTTTTTGTTTTAGTATGTTTAGGACAACTGAATTGATTGGTATAGATTTTGTTTTCGTCTTGAGTATACCCTTTAGCTAGGTCTTAGTATATTTTCTTACAATAAGTTTTATATGAAATAAATAGAGAATACAATAGTAATGTTAAGTGCCCAAAAACAACTCCTATCATATTCTCATTATAATTTTTAGTTATTATAAGTCTTCATTTTGTGTTCATTATTTTATAATACCTTGAAATAAAATGTAATTGTATGTAATTGTATTTATTTGTAAATCATTTTTGAAAATTTATTTTTAAAGTAATAAGTATAAATTATTGATATTTATCTTTATTTTAAAAGTGTAATTATAGTTTATGAATTTCATTGGTTTCTGCTTATATTGTAACAATCTTATTGTATGGCTCATTAGTACAAAAAGTGCTACTATAGGAAAAAGACTCTTAAGACATGATATTTGTGCCTTTTTAAAATATGAATATCAATTCATTTTTAGAATAGTAATTTTTAATATACTTATTACTTTGTAAAATAAATTTTCAAAAATGATTTACAAATAAATACAATTACATACAATTACATTTTATTTCAAGGTATTATAAAATAATGAACACAAAATGAAGACTTATAATAACTAAAAATTATAATGATATTTGATGAGCACTGCTTACTCACTCTTCTTGTTCTTTCTTCATAAAGGAGCAAACCTTTAAAATAAATGTGTGAATTGCTATTCTGTTAATTTGATATTAATTTTATTTAATACCTACAGCTTGAACAATGGTTGCTCTTCATATACAGAGGACATAACATTACAAAATTATGTTTTTGTTTTATAAAATAGAATATGAAAATCGTAAGTAAAATACGCAAAACTATGTGTCGCAATACTCTGTACAACATATAAATAGGGAAATTTTTGTAATGATCTACTGTAAACGACACTCATAAAGAAATCACATGTAAAGCAAGTATTGTATTACAAATCGATGTTTGTGTACACAGTGAACTGTATTAAACTTAGATAAAACCAATTTGAATTATGGTAGTGTATACAGTTATTGATACAAATGAAAAAGCATTTTTTATAACATAAAGTTAGTATATAGTAACATAAAGTTATAACACAACATAAACACAAAATAATTACTCCTACACTCATAAATAACTCGACATTCTCGCAGAAAACTGTCAATGCGTCACGTGATGTTGCTACAAAGAATTATTGGCTATACAATAGTTGCTAATCGAAAATAAGAAAAATACGAAATATATTTTAAATTAGCTATAATTATTTATGAAAATAATTATAAATATATGATAATATAAAAGCTATATAATTTTCATATAATTAAATATATTATTGTGACCATAGATTTATAGACTTATAGGACTACATAGGGTAGGTACACGTACTAAATGTCTTTGCCGAAAGGCGGGAAATTTAAAAACTTTAAAAAAAACTTGTGGGACGTTTTCATCCCATTCGAAAGGCAAAAGGCTAAAACATCCGTAGATAAATTTTAAAGTGATGTAATTCAGTTACATACCGTGCAGAAAGGAAAATTCGCGAAACTATTCGAAGCAATTAGTAATCAATCATCCGCGATACGACAAAGCTAGCAAACTATGACTGCAAAAACGCGTAGCGCAGGTTCCTGCGCGCGCATGGACGCTACCATTATGGAGGGAAAATCAATAGTCGGAACGTTCTCGAACACCACCACATGGAGGAAATTTTACCTTGAACGCGATAGCAACGCAGTAACGACATTAAAGCATGACGCACGTATAAATTCTTAGCACTAAACAAACACACCAACTAAGACTTTTGAAGCCACGTGCAGACAACTAGATATTTTAAACGAAAGTATTATATCAATTTTTAAGTCCAGGCTCTTGGAAACCTATTTTACATTACTGAAACGGCTAATAATCAATCCTTGAAGGTTATAGAACCATCAGCCGATGACCTCGTGGTGATAAAACTTTAGTTACTTCAAAAAGCGATTACAAATTCAAAACAAAGACCTACGTTAGAAACGATAATACAAAATTGTGTTACTCACTTTGTTTCTTTTTTATCTAATTGATAATCAGTCGTTGAACAGCTCGTAGGACGAACTCAGCAAACAAAGGTGCGCGATTGACGGCTTCGTTTCACGAAATAAGTTGACTTCCGTTATTCGTAGATTATATGTAGAAGCAAGACAATGCGTCACAAGCACGTCATAGGACAACGCTCGAGTATTCTGGAACATTCCGAAAACTCAACCAATAGAAATTCGCAGATACTCTATGACTGTCTCTTATTGGTAGAAAAGCGCACTATTGATCCTACTGCGGGATGATGTCACCTGAAATAGTGATGTGTGAATAATGACATAAAAAAATATTATCGATAAAAAAAATGAATCAGATAATGTTTGAAATGTTTGTGAATGGAATTAAATATTCAAAATAATCAGGGAAGAAGTCACATGTTATTGATATTATAAATAAGAAAGTTTGTGAGGATAGTCAGATGTTTGTTAATCTTTCACACAAAATTATAAAATGAAACTTTATTATAATCCGGTGTATGTATCTGAATAACTCAATGTTATTGGCCAAAACATAACAATAAATATCAAATAGGTTTGAAAAAATCCTCAAATCTAAAAGATATATCGGTGCGCAATGGGCAGACTAATTTAGCTACATGAAAATAGTCTGTGGTGTCCTCATTTATAAAGACAAACGTTGACGAAGTCGCATTGAGTAAATTGTTTGCATATTTACAGCTATGTGAACAGCGAGATTATATAGAGTTACTTGTAATATTGATCAGATTGTTGATCGTATTTTTTATTATTATGGTTTGGTTAATGGTTAAGCAGTTAATATTGGATAATAACTAACAAGTGATTAACTTATGTTCAAAGTGACATAAGTACTTTTTTCTATATTTTGTTAGTATAACTTTCTAAATTTAAACCATCTACACCTATACCACACAATACTACACCAATAGCCTTATCAGTAATGTATTTATTCTGTTAAACTGACAACTCTGAAAGGCAAGAATAACTTATGGCGGTACTTATGTATTAACACCACGAGTTTTCAAGTCGCAAGTTGCAAGTCTAACCTAATCTAACCAAACTGAGACGAAACTGTTTTGTTTTAACTCAAAAATCATCAAATGGCTAATATACAAAACGCGGTGCGCTCGCCGACCTAACCGTTTTTTTTTCTCAGTTTTCCCGTCTTGTTTCGGTTACGGTATGTTAGACTTGTGGAACAAAGACTGCACGAACTTGTTGCGGCAGAGGTAGGCGAGCGCACGGTGGTGTTAATACGTAAGTATCTTTATGTTTATAAATACAAAGAGTTTTCTAGTTTAAGAAATAGTATTCAAAAAAATTACATATCACTATCGAAACCATTGCGGGTCACCACTATTTTGAAATCTCACAATAGAGAACAAAACTAGTCAGTTCTCTATTGCAAATTTTATGTAATATATTTTGTACGGGCTGTACTATAGATCTAGGTCAGTCTATGGCTACCGTACAATAAAACCTCAAAAATTTCAGTCAAGCGACCGTCGCGTCAGTCAATTTATTAAAAATTGTGCTCGCTTTTACATATATAGGTTACATCAAAATCGACTCGAAAACATAATATCGAAATCGGTGATTTCATTAATATTATGTACCTATTCTTAATTATTATAACCTCTTTACAAAATTACTCAATAGAAAATTATAAAGTGTCTACCATACAATTTTACGATTGTTATGGCTAATTTACACACCGTATATGCCTATATATAGTCAAATATTTGACTAAATTGTAATTTCATTTTAAACAATGAACAAAATGGAAACTACTTTTAGTATCGAAAACCAAACAATGCATGACATTTATATTGATTTTACTGCACATAGGTATACCAAATTACATTGTTTTATCTCGTGTTCAAGTTTATACCGCAAATATTAAAACAATTTTTCCTATAATAGGGATATTATGAAAAATTATTCTTGTATTCCACCTGCGGTTTCGTGCTTGCATTTTGTTTGTGTTTATTTGTCCTATTTCCAGTTTTTTAGGTAATCTCGCTTATCTATTTAATTTATTCAGTTAGACACCCCGAATTTAATCATTAATTAAACTGGATTGACTTTCTCTTGGAGGAACTAGCTAAATAGATTAATTAACAAATATGCTTAGTAAATCCGTAAAGTTTCAATTTAAACTTAATTGTACTTTGGTTAATTACCATATATATTTAGTGAAAATATATATAAATCAGTAATTATGATAAATATTGTGTTAGTAAATTTTTTTGTGGCGTAAAAAAGTAGTACCTATATTATAAATCGATTTATTAAAATATACTTCTTCATATTAATCTGCACTGTGGTCTATACTAAGTAATTATACTTTTGATGATGTATGTGATATAGATAAGAATATTTCAGTGGTAATATATTTATATAGTATTACCTTTAGGTAATATTCTGCTATTTACAATAATTTAGTACAATCTATGAGTCACTGATGACTCGACAGCAAAAAACACTGAATTTATATATTACATGTTAGGGTTCTATGTGTGTATTCTAAACTAGAACTGAAGCCTATACGAACAACGTATTCTAGCAGCAAGTAACTCAGTTGAGTTATGACCATAGAAAAATAAATATATACCTTTAGTTGGCGTGGTATAAAAACCGTTTCTTTTTTAATCTGCATATACAGTAGAACCTCGATAAAGTAGATACCTCTATAATTTCAAAAAATAATCTGCTCCCTTCCCCTCAGAGCCCAAAACCTCTATTACTTAAAATACACAATAATCATTTCACTATTAGCCCTCAGTTACTTAAAGAAATGTTTCGACAAGCTCTATAACATAAACTGTCTGCCAAAGAGTCATGAATATACAAATAAAAAGTTTCTCAAAATTTATTGCTTGCACGTGTTTACAAGTTAAATTGTTAACACAAACAACAAGTATACAATCACCTGCTGTTTCATTGAAATCCAGCTGTATTTGTGATGGTTAGGACAGCGGCTTACTTGGATGATTAGTTGTTGATCACTGTTCAGGAACCTGTGCTATGTGATAAATGTTACCTAAATGAAATGAGTTCAAAACGAAAATTAACAACACTAACGTACGCTGATAAATTAAAAGCGATAGAAGCAGTGAAAAGTGGATTAAAAAGGAAAGATGTTGCGGTTCAGTTTGGAATACACGAAAGTACATTATCACTCATTATTAAAAAAGAAGCTGAAATTTTGAAGAAAAGAGAATCGGGAGAAAGTCTTTCCGGTAAAAGACGAAAAATGACTAAATTCCCTATTTTGGAGCAATGTTTGATTACGTGGTTCAAACAGTGTCGAAACCAAAACATTAGCGTTAGCGGACCTATAGTGAAAGAAAAAGCTCAAGAGTTAGCTAATTCACTGAAAATCCATAATTTTAGAGCTAGTAATGGCTGGTTAGAAAACTTTAAGAAACGGCATGATTTGGCCTTTAAGAAAATGAGCGGCGAAAGTGAAAATGTAAGCAGATCAGTCTCCCAAGAACGGAAATCTGAATTGCATAATTTAGTGAACGATTATGATACCAATTATGTTTTTCTCTGTCCCTGCGGTTTTCCTTCAGAATCTCAAGATATCATCGAAGAGGAAGACAAAAAAACGCCTGAAGAACGGAATAATCACATGTCTGAGTCAAACAATACTTTTGAGGACTTCATTACTTGCGATGATGAAGTAGTCACAGCGGAGATATTAAAGGAAGAAGAAATATTGGAATCAGTTAGTAACGGTATTGAAAGTGACAAAGACGATAATTTTAACGAGCCACAAACTCTATCTACGCGCGTAACAATCAACGAAGCAAGAAGAGCTATAATGACTCTACGATCATTTATAGAACAATGTAGCAACATAAAGATAATGTGTTCTCATAGAAAAGATAAATAAATGAAGATCTATCATAGAAATTTAAGTCGATTTAGAAACCGCGAACTGTTTCTATCAAAATATACATATACAGAATATATTACATAAATATTACAGACTTTTTCAGAGTATTTTACATAAATAGTAAGTAAATAAATAAAGTTAATTTCTAAGTAACATGTGTATGTATTTTATTTTCCCACTTCTTCTGGGGCATTCAGGTAAAAATAGGAACCGTATATATTAACTCATCAATCACTCAACATAAACCCTTGATAAATTGAAAACTCTCTTAAGATATTTTGTTTCCCTTGGTTTTTAACTTAACGAGGTTCTACTGTAATTTAATTTATTTTTGGGAACCAATCTTCTAGATCATGACTGCCATTGTCGAGAATGTAATAATATTAAAAGTGTCTTGCGATAATTTCAATGTTCTAACAAGATGGCTGCCCCCTTGCCGCCCCGTTACAACAGTCTATGGAGATTTTGTGATATTTCAGAATTCATTCTTCGTGGTATTATTTTCCATCCACTGCACTTGTGCACCGAACTATTTTACGTAATATACCACCAATATTACAAAACACAGAGTCAGCTAAAACAACATTAAGCGGCAGTCTAAGATCCCGCCAAAAACTCTCATCTGCATATAATGAAAATAGTAATCGCATTTGACCTTTTTAAGTAAAACAAACGTTAAAAAATCAAAAAGTTTTTATTAAACAATCCCATTTATTTAAAACAACAGTTATAATTTAATACATTTTTATTGACTAGACTAAAATATCTACGTTTAATAGCATCATGAGATTCTGAAGTAGCTCTGGTATGCCATACCGAGAGAAGTGGTGATGAACCAAGCGAACCAACACCACCATGATGCGAATCCAAACACACCTCTATAGACTTCAGTTGTGAATACCTATGAATTAATCCCATAACACCATTATAGAATACTAACAATCGTAACTTAATGTCATGTATGTAGAACACCGTAAACTTTATTATATTTAAAAAAAGTTACAAGAGCGATAAATCTAATTATGTTAATTAGAATAAGTAATTCAAGATGTAATAGTAAAAAAAGGATAATAAAAAAAAAGTCTTTTTGTATTTTTTGAAAAATATACTATATGACAGTGTGAATATCGAAACCAAACTATTGACCAGGCATATAATAATAATGACCTACTATTGACTCCTACTAAATTACTATTCGTTCGTAATTGCTAGCCAATAATGACAATACCTAATCACTATTGGCTTTTGTTATTAAAATTTGATTGGTTTAGAATTAGATCGACCAAACGATTACAAATTAAGATCTATACTATTGACTAGGTTGTATAATAATAACCTACTATTGACCCCTATTAAATTGCTAGTGGTTCGTAATCGCTAGCCAATAACAACAATCCTTATTTATTATTGGCTCTTGTTATTAATATTCGATTGGTGTCGATGTATCAAACGATTAAATATTAAGATGACGTCGTATGGCCATGATATAAATATTGAATCCAAATTACTGAACCATAGTAAATCTTACCATTTTCAAATTCTCCCACGCGAGCTGATACTGTTCAACACCCTCCATATTTGGTTCTCCTCTTGATATATTATTGTCCTTCACAGTGCACATTTCCACCTGCTCGTAGAACAGCCCTGACCACGTATATCCCCCTAAAGTCTTGTACATGACAGCTAAATACAAGGACATAATCACCGGACATATATACTGCAGCGCTACAACACATAGATAGTAGAATACTGATGCTATCTGAAAGTAGAAAAAGTTGTTTAATCGTTAGGATGTCTGAATACACATCTATTAGGTCGAACTTTGAATTATCCTTATCTATACTAATACAGTGCAACCTTAATATAACGAACCTCAATTTAACGACTTCCTCGATTTAACAAATTTTTCGTAATCCCCTTGAATTGTCCATAAGGGTCAGTGTAAATAATACCTTTACATTACGAATTATTTTTACGATCAACCTGTTTATAACGAATTTTCAACTATCAAAAAAAAGTACAAATACCTCTAATTAACGAATTTTGTCAACTCAAAACCTTTATATAACGTTCCCATCAATATGACCCTTAATCCCATAGTATGTGATCCAGTCGCGACAGGTTTCGACACGTTTTTTTCGTAAAACAATTGAAGTCGTTTGATGGAAAATAATGTAAACAACGCTGTTCGTCACTATTGTTGAAGATTCTAGTTGCAATGGCTCAGAAACGTAAAAGGTGTTCGTTATCAGTCGTAGAAAAGCGAAACATTATGAATTATGTTGACAAAAATCCTACGACGAAAAAACTCGACATAGCTAATAAGTTTGGGATTTTGCGGGAATCCCGTACATTGGCTACAATTTTAAAATTCAAGGATAAGTTTTCGGAAGAAAGTGGTTTGCCTGTGTTTACAGTGGTTAAAACAATGCCGAGTCAAAAAGGTCGCTATCGGAGGCTCTATCCTTCATGTTCAGCAGTTTTCAGTAGAACTGGAACATGGAGAGTTCCGTGCTAGCAACGGGTGGTTTCAAAATTTCAAAAAACTATTTCTTTACCTCTTTATAACAAATTGTAGACCAACATTACCTAAATATAACAAACCTCAGTTTAACAAAATACTTGATAAAACGAATATTTAAGAGTTTCCGTCGGGTTTCTTATATCGAGGTTGCACTGTATTATAAAGCCAAAGTGTTTGTTTCCTTGAACGTTCTAATCTCAGAACCGACCAGTCCGATTTAAAAAATTGTTTTAGTGTTAGATGGCTCATGTATTGAGGGACACTATAAGTTTATAACATCACGCTAAGACCAATAGGAGCGGAGCACCAACGAAGAATGTTACAAAAAATGTTTTTTCCCTTTTGAGAACTTTCGTTGCGTGCTACCGTTAGCCCAAAGTTAAACTATTTCCCGCGGACGAAGTCGCGGGCAGGAGTTAGTAAAATATAAAAAACAGGTTCTCATGGAGAATATAAAATACCATGTTTATCAATTACGTATTATGTATATTACGTACCGTGATTTGCAGTGGGTGTTTTTATAACCATAACATTTAAGCTAAGCTGGATATCTTCTCATAATGCTGCGATGTGCAGATTTTGTATCCGTTTTTATATACTTTCTAAACCATTTATTTCGTATTACTTACCTTTTTCTGTAAGTCAATGTTCGTGATCCTGCCGGCTTCCTTCTTCTGTACGTCGAGCCTCCGCTGCGCCATGTCGAGGTAGGCCTGCAGGTGTCGTGGTAGTAATACCATCCTTACCAATACTGTTACCACCACCACCATTATACGAACGCTGTCGAACGCCTGCGATGTCATGCTGGGAGAACATCAGAAAAAGTTTTTTTTTGTTACATCACATTAAAAAAAAACAAGGCTGTCATAAGGATTGCCGACAGAAGTGCAAACTGAATACAATGAAATAACTGGTTCTCTTTTGAATTATTACATTAATTATACTGTGAATTATTTAAATTTATACCAATTATTATATACATTTTTATACAGTACTAACTGACCCGGCGGCCGTTATCCCGTCCTGATAATTTAAAAAAAACTTGACAAATTATATACCAAAGCCTTCCACATTAATTACTTTATCTACTGCTGAAAATGGCATGAAAATCCATTCAGTAGTTATCCAGTTTATCGTGAACTGACAGACAGGCAGCCGTGGCGGAGTACTTTGTTTTATAATATGTAACGATAATTATATTAATTGTAACTATTCCACGCGGAGGAAGTCACGTGCAGAGGCTAGTACTTAACATTTGCCATTACAAATTTAAAAAAATATCTGTCTAGACAAAGAAGACGACCTAGTTAATTTAATCGATTAAAAAAATCCCTAGTACATTTGTTTTGAACAGAACAAGTTTAAAATATTGCATAATAAAAATATAGATAGCTTTAGAGACAACATTTCAGATAACATAAAAAAATATACATATAACCTGGCTTTTTTGACTTGGGTATCGTTCAAACCTAAATGACGATAATTTTCCCATTAATTTAACACGGGGTTTTTTCACTTTTAGGAAAATATTTTTATAATATCTTTCTTGTTTTATGGAATAACTCACTAAACATTATTAATTCTCCATCTACAATGATCTCTTGGGATGGTGAAATTTTGATATGGGCGTCAAAATTTACGTTTATCGTTTTTTCTAATACATTTTGATCTTGCCAAAATATATTTTTTCTTTTAATTGTATAAAGCAACGATTAGAAAAATATTCAAGTCAAAAAGCCAACTTGGTAAATAACGGACACCCTAATGCACAAATAACGATGTAGTACGAAGAATGTACGGACAGATGACGTTAAAATCAATCTTTACGTGTGACAGTTTCGTACAATCGATATGACCCGTGATAAAAACTTTAAAATAGATTTTCGCAGGATCTTATCCTGTACTGTAATGTATTTTATATTTTATTTCAAATCTGGTGTGAATTGACGCTATATTTTGTAAAATTGCTGGTGTCTTACGTAATATAATTCGGTTATTGTGTACAAGTAAAGTGGATGAGGAACAATACCATCGAGCATGAATTCTGAGATGGTATAAAAACTCCACGGGAAGTATTAAGAACGGGAAGTATTACTCGACAATAGCAGTAGTAGGGGTGAAGGGGTGTCGAATAACATCTAAGATTTGAGACATCCAAGCCAACCTCACCTGCACGTGGTGCAACCTGCTGAATAACGAACGAGGCAATGGCGAAATCAGGGTGGTAAGGTGTTACAGCCTGACTGGGTCGCAACCACCATGTATATGGCGATAAAAACCGTCATAGTTATTCGCTTCTGCGGGTCACGTTTCGGGATCAGCCTCTGCTTATCCAGTTTTTGGCAGGCCGGCATGACAGCGGCGACCGGCGATGGACAGTGTGTCACTCGGCGGTCGCCATTGTTTTTGGATTGTACTGTGCTTACCATCAGGCAAAGTGCAGTCATTTTGCCGTGCTACAATAAAAAATCTGGGAGATTGGCTGCCAAAAAAAAAACTTTAAAAGCCAAAGAACTGTTATACTTACAGTGGCTTTTCCATCCCGCTGAACACCCTGACGGTGAGATAGTATCTGGTGACGGGCCTGACCCAAAACAGTACCAGAATAAACGGCATCGCGAAGTTCACGTTCAACATCGTGTATTTGACTTTACTGTCGCCATAATACCTGGCAAATTTCATCATCATCATCAGCCTGTAAGAGACCCACTGCAGGGCTATAGGCGTCTTCCCGAAGGAAGGTATGGGCATAATCATCGCGACAGTCCACGACGTATTGGCGATTTCAAGCTCACCATTACAACTT
The DNA here is from genome assembly GCA_015888305.1 of Antheraea pernyi. Taxonomy (NCBI): domain Eukaryota; kingdom Metazoa; phylum Arthropoda; class Insecta; order Lepidoptera; family Saturniidae; genus Antheraea; species Antheraea pernyi. The sequence goes on along the minus strand of MU158795.1, from coordinate 56,530 downwards.
ATATGATGATCTAAATATTAAAAACTGTGACAAACTTGTAGTCCCATGTTTCAAACTCAGTAAAACCAGTAACAGTTTTTTAAGTAATAGTGTTAAGTTTTACAACCAAGTCCCAAAAGCATATTACCGATTTGCCGGACCGTCAAAGTTTAAACGCCATGTCAAATGGGTTTTGGTGTCCATAATTTATTATAGAGTGGATCAATATGTGAACGATGGTGAAGTCTGGAAATGACTCATCTATGTGCATACATTAAAACGATTTTTAGAAGGTGGTAGAGCCACGCTGTAGCTATTACTAGTTTCAGCATGGATGGGTCGGCTCGCCGGGGTTACTACCACCCGACCCATAGAAACACCGACGTGAAGTAACAGTGCTTGCATTGTTGCGTTTCGTTCGGTCAGTGAGAGCGCCAGAGGCCCATCTCCCCTCCCCTCTCCTCTCCTTCTCCCTCCCCTAACCCCTCCTCCCAAAGGGTGGCAACGCACTTGCAACTCCTCTGGTGTTGTTAGTGTCCATGGACGGTGGTGATCACTTAACATCACGTGACTCACCTTTTCGTTTGCCACCTATGACATAAAAAAAAAATTACATTGAAAAAGATAAAGCAGCTTGAGTTTCTTACCGGTTCTTCTCGATAATTTTGTCCGAATCGGTGGTTTTTTTTTTTTCGAACTGACTACGCTATTGAGCAAGCAAGGTCTTAACAGCTTCACCGGATTACCCGAATCGGTGGTAATTTAGACATTAATAAACGCCTTCTAAGGGCCTAAATTGAATAAAATATTTTTTATTTTATGCAAACCAAATAATAATATCATACCTAAGTGAATCCCAGTGCATTCTGGCAACCCTCATGCCGGGGAATGTGAAGAGAGCCCCGATAATCGCAGCCCAAACGGCGAAACAGAATTTCAATATCAACTTAGAAGCCGGACCACTGTAAAAGAAAAACACTTTATTAGTGACTCGGTTTCATTTATACGTATAAAAAATGTCAAGGTAGTCGTAAGGACTGCCGATACAGGTGAAAACTCAAAACAATGGAATTTAAACTGTGTTCTCCTATGAATGTTTAAAATAATTATAGTGTGAATTATTTAAATTTCATGACTTGTGAATTGAAATTGTTATCATTAGTCTCCCTCCCTTTCACATCTATTGAGACTCTGAATAATAATTATATACTTTTTATACAGTTCCCTAATTCATCGGACATATGAGTAGTCCGGTGAAGATGTTAAGATATTGCAAGGTCAATAGCGTAGACAATTAAAAAAAAAAACGAATATATGATGGTCTGCATAATCTTCCCTTTCACATCTATGGACACTCTGAATAATAATTATATACTTTTTATACAGTTCCCTAATTCATCGGACATATGAGTAGTCCGGTGAAGATGTTAAGATATTGCAAGATCAATAGCGTAGACAATTTAAAAAAAAAACGAATATATGATGGTCTACATAATCTTCCCTTTCACATCTATTGACACTGAATAATAATTATATACTTTTTATACAAGTTCCCTAATTCATCGAACATATGAGTAGTCCGGTAAAGCTGTTAAGATTTTGCAAGGACAATAGCGTAGTCAATTAAAAAAAAAACGCGTATATGATGGTCTGCACGATCTCAATGTAAAATATCAATATTAGATGTACACAGACTCTTATACTACGAGTCACTAGTCTGACGCAAACCGTGCAAGCGGAATACGGTCGGTCACGCTTACTGGCATGTTATAACGAGAAATTATAAATTTCACTCCTGCCAAAAAATACAGCACAACGCGCTTAAAGAAGTTTTCACTTTAAAAAAATCAAAACGTATCCTGACTCTGAAATGGCTGTGTTGACTTTCAAAGATAGATAACTATTTAGAGTGTTCACTAGGCTATACATCATTACACTTTACCATAGGAGCTGGCAGTAAGGACAAGCTTACAATAAAAGAAATAAAAGACAGCCAACAATTAATCTAGATGACATACACAGTTACCATGAAGCAACAAAAACATTATTGAATTATGTCCTTTTTTTCTTCTTCTTAAATAGACAATAAATACTCATATGATTTATATCAACACATATGATTAATAAATCAGGTGTAAATTTTCCTCTAAGGACCTAGACTTACTTGACAGTTCTAAGAAAAACTCAAGTTAAAACCGGTTGTCAACATTGTGTCTGTTTTTTTGTTCATATAATTATATTTCATTTTACACTTCACTTCCTCATACCTTTATTGGTTAAAAGAATTAATTTTGGGACTATAAATAACGTATTAGTTTGCCTGGATGCATATTTTATATCTGAAGAGAAGATTTATCAGAATGTTTTTCGTTCACTTAAACCTGTTTAATTTTTAATACTCCTGTTTAACTAATAAAAACATAATAAAAAATCTCACAGTTGTATCGTCAATAATACCTTTTGTTATAATAAACATAACATTACTAGCTGGTCCGGCGGATGTTATCCTGCTCTGTTAATAAAAAAAAAACCTTGATAAATTATATACCTATCCGCCTACCTTCCTCATAAAACACTCTATATACTGATGAAAACCAAATGAGGATTCGTTCAGTAGTTTTTGAGTTTATCGCGAACAGACAGACAGACGTAGCAGAGGACTTCGTTTTATAATATGTAATGATAACATTCACAATCTCTATGATAGAAACAGAACAACTTACACTGATGTCAGACCTTGGTTTTCCAGAAACTTCGATGCGTTTTCATAGAAGCTATCGTATGCGGGATCGACGCCGACTTCTAGGTTGTTATCGTCGACAATGAGTACCATCATCGCTATAAGAAGGAAGACACAGAAAGACACAATGCACGTCGACCGTTCACCAATTGATTCATCACTTGTAAAGTATTGCTTAGTTAGAGAAAGTAGAATTTTACTGAGTTTCGAGTTAAGTTTCTTATTATTTATATGAAAATAAGCACATATTGAATGAATTGAAGGAAGACACAATGCACTTTGAGTGTTTAGCGATTGGTTTATCGCTTGTAAGGTATTATTTAGCTAGAGAAAGTAGAATTTTACCGAGTTTCGAGTTAAGCTTCATATTATTTATATTCATATAAAGACAAGCACATATTTAATTAATTGAAGTGCCTGTTTGTTTAAACTAATGCCAGAATGGGGAAACACATTTTAATGGAGCTTTTACTGGCAGATAGCTTATTATTCAGGTAATTTCTATCCTACATCACAATGAAAAATTTAACAGAGACATCTCAAAATCGGTAAAAGCCTTATAGTGGTTAAGTATAATATTTTTGACAAAATTACAACTAATATATAAAAGATGATGATTCTGATTGTTCCGACCGTTTTCTGCCATGGCGACCACTTTAACACTTAGTCTGAGAAATACTTGGGAGTCCAATAATGAACGTGGTCAGATGCGCAGGATATATTAAGTAGTGGTTAATATTGAAGGTGGTAGAGCCACGCTGAATTTTTTTTCGAACTGACTACGCTATTGACCCAGCAAGGTCTTCACTACGCCACGCTGAAGATATTACTGGTTTCAGCATGAATGGGTCGGCTCGCCCGGGGTAGTACCACCCTCTCATAGAAACACCGACGTGAAGTAAGAGTGCTTGCATTTTTGCGTTTCTTTCCGTCAGTGAGAGCGCCGGAGACCCACCTCCCCTCCGCTTTCCCCATCCTTATCCCCCTTTTCCTCCTCTCCCCAAACACACCAAGAACTTGCAACTCCCCTGATACTGCTAGTGTCTATGGACAGTGGTGATCACTTAACATCGGGTGACCCACATGTTCGTTTGCCTCCTATGATCCTTGTGTACGCGCAGTTGCACATACTCGTCCTTGTTCTTCTTGACCCAGTGAAACGGGGACCGTTACGGCCGGAGAAGGACTCAGACAGATGGTACAGTATCATGGTGAGAACGTTACAAGGGATCAGTATTATCACACACTTCATTAATAGCTTTTTATGATGCCCATGGGAAGATATAGGGTGGTGCTATTCTACTCTGCTGGCACCACACGACTAAGATATAAAAGATACCCCACGATTATACCATATAAAAAAGGCTTTGAACTAATTTCAAAACAGGTTCCCTTCATTCTCCATGTATTGTGGGATTTAAAAATGGTATGGTAAAAGGATACATAGAAAACAGGACCACCAACAAACACCATACCATGCTTAGGTTGAATTCATCTTTTAGAGGAAACACACATGTGTACACCTGAAACCAAAAAAACTTACTATCAACTAAAGAGTATGTTACATAACACATATCCTAGCTCACATACAGGTTTGACCTATCCTTAGGAAACAGTACTTTTTCTAGATGTAAAATACCATATATACTTTTCTATGCCTTTGACAACATTAATGGAAAATTTCATGATGATCAGTTGAGAAGTTATAGCATAAAAGCATAACAGAGTTAATATTAGTTAGTTAGAATGGAATCTTTATAACATACAAGCTATGATTCTCTCACAAATAATTAAAATTCTCTGGGATACCGAGCATTGCTTGGCAGATTTATAATATAATAGTATAATTGTGGTTTTTGCAGAAGATATTTTGGTATGAATCACATACAATAATTACATCGTTGCTATTGGATGTAAGAGGAACATATTTGTATTTGGATATTAACATTAGGATGATCTTACAAAATTCTGTGGTACCTGTAGATTCACATTGATTGGCAACAATCAAATACCACAAAATATATATGAGATTGCAATAATAGTATATCTTTTTTAAATTTATAATCATATTTTTTTAGAGACAACACCTACAAACAAACTTAAATAACAAAATCCTATGTAAATACCAAATTTCATCCAAATACTTACAGCCGTTTCCGAGATAAAATACATTTATATATATATATACAAGAATTGTTTCTTTATAGTTATAAAAGATTATTTTTTATCTATATATGTAGATAAATGATTTAATACTTGTATGTACAATTATTAACAGTTTTAACAATGACCTCAAAATAAGTTATAACATTACCTTGAAGGTTAAAATACAATTATGTTTAAGAAACATATTGCTAAGTTCAATAATATTTTTTTAATTGTATATGTGTTGTTTGAATTAAGCCCATCAAAGGATTGAGGCAGTGTAACCGAGGCTCTCAGAACTAGAATAAAATTAAAAACTGTGAGACTCCCATGTGAATAATGAAGAAATCTAACTAGAGTTGTTTCTATATTTTAATTACTATCAGGATGTAAGAACTAAGCTTTGGCTATTATGAGGAGACTTCTGAAGATTTACTTATTTATACTGATTTTTATAAATTCCATTGACATGACATGACATTATTTTACATGATAACTACATGTAATATAACAGTAAAATGCAAAAATATGAGCATAAATGGAAAAAAAAAATTCAACCAAACTTCTTCACAGAGATGGGTAAATCACTCTATCTATTTCCCCTTCATCTGCCACTGATGTTTATGTATGATAAAGTAAAGATTGAATATTTACACTGTTTATAAGAAGGTTTAAGCATTGTACTATTAATCAAAAATAAGCTTTGACTTTCCCTCCAATTTGTATGTTGTATGCATGTAGTAAATTTGCTGCATCTACTATCTGTAGACTGAGGATAGGTCATGTGTGTCCAGTCCATCTTGCAAAGTTCACAAATAGGGACAACTTAATATGTGAATGTGGGCTAGATGAAGGCACTCTAGAACACATATTTTTCAATTGTCCTAATTTAGTATATTCCTTGTATGATGTTTTACTTGACAGTATATTCCGTCCTTCTGATTTTAATTCTTTAGTTTTGTATATGTTTTCTCCGTTTGTCTATACTATGGCCAATTTTATATCTAGTAACAAAATTAAACTTTAACATTACACAATAACTAACACCAATTATTATGTAAATTTATATTTATTTATTTAAACATGATATCTATTGTATTTGTCCTTGGGTATTACATTGGCCTAATCTGGAAGAACAAAATTACACAATTAATATTTAATACTACCTATAAAGTGACTCTTCCATGACTAACTTGACACTGGCAGAATTAGTATCTATGAGATGCCATTATTTAAATGTTGAAGTTGATTTACTCTATCATATGCTAGCACCAGTGATGATGTTCTATATCCAGGATACATCATCAAGGAATTATACTAGGCCATTTTATGCTAATAAGGCTTCGACTGACCCCTTATAGTCTTTGTGACCTGCCGTCTACTCATTGAAAAACACTGCCATAACCAAACATTGATTTGGCAGCTATTTCTATTTATAGTTATATATAAAAAAGTATAACAAATGCACCTACCTCAGACATAACATATACTATTGCTGTGTATAAAGAAAAATCCACTATCCACAAATATTCAGTATAAAATCTCAAGTGTACAACATCTAATGCAGTCACTGGAGTTGTTTCAAGCTGTATATCCAAACTTCTGGGAACATGAAACGTCTCTGGCTTTCCATTGCTCTCACTTTTTCCTTTTTTACCCTTTGTTTTATCTTTCGGGACGCCAGCTAAGGTTTTTAATTCGCTATTGTCTGGATATAAATATCGGTGCAACCCTTGAGAACACAATAACCATCTTGCAAACGAATAATTCCCTAGCTTCTGTATCACCGACACCATAATCAGAGTAATAACCAGCTGAGCTCCCAGCAATGCCTAAAAGGGAATATTTAAAATAACAGTGAATAAAATATATACAGTAAGCACTTAGTATCACGGCGTCATATATGTACATACCATATTGCACTAGATATCATACAATTTTATAATAATTCATAGTCTAAATTTAATAAATTATTTTTATTTGCAGCGATATATAACCTAAATTCGTAACTCCCACACATTATATACTTATCAAAATAAAATAATATTTCGGGCTGTCATTGTATACCGCTGAATTATGCAATAGCTATGGTATTCGAAATGTATAAAAAAGAGATAACAAACATAGCTGTCAAAAATATGGTTCTTATAATATTTAGTCGTATAATACGGACTACAAATTTCGTTATAACTATATAAATGGGTGTAAAATAAAATGTTATAACGATAAAAAATCATTTAATGATTATGTAATTTTTAATAAAACTAATTATAATATTTTATTATAATATTATAATTAATAATATTTTATTTAATATAAGTTATTAGACCAATTACTTCATAAGTAATTTGGAAGTCTGAAATAAACAAACTCTATAAACAAAACGGAAGTGTCACAAAATATAATCAATAGTGGAAAAGAGATATACATATTTAAATTCCCAGAAATTAAAATTACCTCCTTTTGAGGTACTTTTTCAAGATACAAATATTTTTTTACTAACTTATAAGCGCATAAATAATATCTCTTGCAATAGGTTTGTAAGAAAAAAAACAGAATTTTCGAGAAATTTTCAACTCAAATATGAAATACAAATTTATAAATACAAAACTCAACCATGTTGTAATTTCTTAAAAATCAAAGTCGATTTGAAATTATTTTATACGGTATTATTTACGTCAATATGTTATACCTAACATGAAAAAATGTAAAAAAAATATACGAAAATATTGTCCTACTTCATGTCTTCTAAATTCTTTAATATGAAGACCCATAATCTTTTACTACAAGTTTATCATTATTATTTTTTTGATAATACCTTCAAGATTTGAAATCTTCGTTTTTCATTATAAGTTTAAATTATTCATAAACATTATACCACCGCATTTTAATATCTTAAACTGCTCCTTTAAAAAGACTCGTCTCACAGAATTAGTAAGGTTGATATTTTGTTACAAAAATTTATTTATTAGAAAAAAAAACAGATTTTCATTCCTAGTTTTTTGTCTTTTGCCGATAAGACTGAGGTCCTTTTAGATTAATTGTACTAGCCATAAACATCAGGTGGAATGCTGATGAAGGTGCTGCTTGTCTCTTTACATTATATAAAAAATTGAGACGTCACAGAACGCCTGGCAGATATGAAACACATGTGTAACGAAGTAAAGAACACTGTATACACTATAGGTATGCGACCTCAGTGTGGCAAGTGAGATTGCGCACAGTCGCTTGCGCATGGCATCGGGTCGCCACGTCTCGCCACACCAACAATACGGTTTCACATCATTTCAAATATTTTTTATTTATGTTTGGAGAGTCCACGGAAGAAAGGGAAGATTATTCCGTGGGAGAGTTAATGTGAATAATAATGGCTATATGGAATAATGTGATAGGGAATCGAAAACTTGTTATATGGTATCCCTAAACATATGTCCGCGTTGCGCGTTGTTGAGTGTTGATGACGAACGTCCGCTTTGCAAGTTATATCGATTGAATTCATCGTAACACAGTAATTTGGTTTCGTCGCCACGGAAGTCTGCGCGCAGACTAGCGACGGAGCTCGTATTTTAGATTTTATATATTAATTTTTGTTTTGTGTTGTGCTAAAAACCTTTCAAGATGGGGTCTTTGTTTAGGAGTGAGGAAATGACATTATGCCAGCTCTTTTTACAAAGTGAAGCTGCTTACGCCTGCGTTTCTGAACTCGGCGAGCTCGGTCTTGTACAGTTCCGTGATGTGAGTAATGCCTGAACATATGCATATTGTGAATCTTTTAAATATTAGTATCTTACGACGAGAAATCTCTGACCTCCTTTCGTTTTGTTCGAACCCACGCCCTCATACACGATATGATTTACCTGATAGCCTGTATTGATTATTAGATAGATAGGCGATTTAATAATTGCTTTCAAATAAACGTTTAGCTTTTTATATACAAACTTGTCCGGAAATAAAATAACACAGAACCTTCCCACATTACTAGACTGGAGTAGTTTTGAATTTGTAAGTAGATATATGAATAGACCATAATATAGTACAATAATCTAATAGTAAAAAAACCTCTGAATTTAAAAGTTTCAATTCGTCTTCATTAGGGATAATGTCTGTTTGTTAAGAGCCCTTTTTCTTAAATATTATTGAAAAATTCTGAGAGAATTGTGTTTATAGCACATGACCGTAACAGTCCTTTAGAGAATAAATTGAATATTCGTTTTTTTCATGTTAGTTACAAGACAAGATTCTATTTTTATTTCTAATTTAATAGGATTACTAATAAGGAGTATGTATTAAACAAGAATGACATTTAAAAAAATGTCTGTGTCATAGGTTTTAGTCAATTAATACCTTTTAAATGTAAATTCTAAGAAAAAAGTGTCAACCATAGATAATTGTTATTTAATTGTTTGGTTATAATCTATTCTAATGATATATTTGACCCTAATACATTAGAAATGATTACTATTTTAATATAACTGTTTAGCAGTGAAATTAATTTTCTTATCACACCTATTTCACAGGTAGAATAAAAATGTATATAAAACAAAAGATATTACTAAGGGGTGCCATAGTCCTTAGATATATATAAAGTAGAATAAATAAACCTTTGGTATGGCTGCTTTGATCTACTCTGTCCATATGGCATATGAATACAAGAAAGGTGTCCTGCAAGGGATTGGCAGCTGAATTTTTTTTTTTAATTAGCTCTTTGACCTATATTGTATAATTATGTAACACAGATCAATTTGACAATTATTATGCTATTACATATATTGCATGTGGCCTTACTTATTATGTTCGTATCAACACATCTGAATTTAAATTATATTTATAAAATATTTGGACAGTCAGTTGCATTCAAGCATGCACAACAACACTATTGTAGCAAAGAAATTATATAATTGTGACCTAACAAGCAACTATTGCCAGGGACAAAACAAAATGGAGATAGATGTAGGAGGCTTTTACCCTAACAGGGGCCATACAAAAAAAACATAACACTAATACAACTAACATTAATATAAAGCATTAATACTAACCTACTATCTCAAAAATATTATATAGCAAACAATTCCAAGCAGTCTCTGTGATAAAGAAAGTAGTATCTATTTAAAAAAATGCATATTTTACCCAAGTTAAGACATAGTTTTTTATGCATAGTGCTAAAATTAGCCAAAAAACCAAAGTCATATGGATGAAAAGTGTAATCCTAGGAAAAGAGACTGAAGTCATTCACAGCGGTATTTTTTTTTACAAGAATATGGTAAAAAGTGTTTTAGCAAAATGCAAGTTACGACATTTCCACTTTCTCCTGACAATATATGTATATACCTTAATACTGTAAACATCTGTCCCTCCTTCTTTGGAAGCCAGTAATGCCAACATACGGATACTAAAAAAAATCATATTCAACAATCATGTGATTGATTAAAAAAGTGTGATTTGGATTAAAATTATTATTTATCAATTTATAGTATTTAGATTAATTATCAAATTGATGATAAGATAAACTTGTAATCAACATTCTGAAGGAAATTGATCTTTTAAATGTTATATAATAAATACTACAAAAAAAACATGTTTATAGAGGCCACTCTTCTTTAGTCTACACAATGTTGAGTATAGCTTTCTCATAGGAAGGGCCAATCTCATCTGTTTAAGGGAATCCTTATCAGAGTTCTTCCTGCTAGTTTCATTAGATAGTCGGCCTATTTAATTGGTGATCTGCCCATTCGTATTGACTAGTTTGGAGTATCTATCTACTCTTCTTTATTCTAATCTCCTATAATTCCTTCTCCATATGAGGCCCACTTTTTTTTATTAATGATATTATGAATACACTACCCTCTCGGGGGAGAGGGTTGGTTATGTCCGACTCCCACGGCCTAAAACCCACGGTGTACCGAAATACCATATTGTTGGGGTCTTCCGTTCGTGGAAAGGACTGCTCAGAAGGTCATCTTCGTGTACCCTCTCCGCCGTCTACTTCTGCTAGATGACGTCCTCTCAGAAAGAGGCCATCGCTCTCCAAGCCTCTTCGCTGCCGAGCATGGCCGAGACCACACTCGGCAGCGTCGAATCCGACCCTACCACCGCAGCTAGAATGCGGCGCTGTCCCTCTCACGCAGTAAACTCAGACATAGTGGGCTGCGCGGTATTCTCCTCAGCGTCGCATTCATGGCAATGGCTCCCTGCAAGCATTCCGGTGCAGGTATCAACCATGCCCGGTGAGTAACTGCACCAGTCTGTACGACAGGAAACCTCATCATCTCCCTACCAAGCGGCTCGGGCGTTACACTATTGTCGCCGTCCGCACGGTCCTGCCGCCACCGCAAGATTGCTTCCTACCTCCCCACCCATCTTTTTTCATTCAACCCTCTGGGAACTGGAGGCTCCCCAATTCTCTTCCTTGACGCCGTGTCTTTATGCGTGCGTGTCGATGGTGTCCGATGTTTTCATGTTTTCGTAACAGATTACTATATGCTGAGGTTGTAGGTGTAGGAACTGTCTACTACAGAAAGGTGTAGGCTTACTTGTTTAAAAACATATCCAAGCATTTATTACCTTTCAGTTATTTGTTTTTTAATGATCAGAATAAATTACTGCTTATAATCCGCTCCTTGACTCCTTAACCCCTGGACTGTCCAAAACCATAAGGGTTTTAGCTTCATACAAACAAATCTAGACCTTATAATAAATAGCCTGTTAACCTCATAATTAAAAAAAAAAAACTAGATTTACTAAAAATTTAAAAACTTGCATTTAATAATTGCATAAATAATTATGTCAATTATGAATAATTATGTAATATAAAATTCTAATTGTTAAAAATTGGCTAGATATTTAAAAACATGATTGTTTTAAAAAATCAGCCAAGGTGTTAATGAAAAGCACAAAGTAAACATTTATTAGAGTCTATAACATTGAGGAGAAAGGTTAACCCAGTGTCTTCCCTGACTATAACCCCTATTGTTTCATTAGTATATAATATTCTAGAGTCAGTTCATGTCAGTCAAAGTAAAGAATACATATATGAAAGAGTGCTATACATGGTTTGAAGGAACAGTAATAAGCCCTAATATAATTGTAATATAATCATGTTATAGAGCTACAAATTTGGTTTAAAAAATAGTTTATAATCTATGTACCTATAATAAATACCTGTGGAAAATATAATAATAATACAAAAACTTAATGTTACTGTCAGAATGTATAAAGTTAAGTTATTAAGTCAGATATGACTTTGTTTCTACCTTTGATACCCAAATCTTAATAACTTACCAGTTCTTTGCCATACTATAAAATAAAAATATCTTTTAATCAATAACGGAACTGGTCACTACACCAGTCACTTCCTACTCTGTTACTACTAATTCTTTTTTAGAAACCTGAATTGTATATAGCAGAATACTAAACTAAAAATATTCTACTACAGTTAAACCCTGATGTCAACGCGTTTCAACGCAAATTCGTCAATGAAGTACGTCGGTGCGACGAGATGGAGCGCAAGCTGCGCTACTTGGAGAAAGAGATCCGCCGTGACGGCATCCCCATGTTGGAGATCCCGGGAGAATGCCCCGAGGCTCCTCAACCGAGGGAGATGATAGATCTTGAGGTAAGCAATACTCTTAAGTCTTACTTAATAATATTGTTCCACTATTAAACAATCCACACATACAACTTTTGTATCTAGAAGCAGCAAATTTAACAGATTAGTCCTTTTATATACTGTAGGGGCAATCATTTAGAAAGGTTTTTAGAAAATTCATACCATTAGCACATTAAAAATAAGATGGTTCATCTGTTTGTGATCAGAGATCTAATGAAGCCATTTGTTAGATTGACCTATAATTTTCATGTCTCTACTACAAATGTAAGTCATTATTGTGTTAAGTGATGGTTCTGGTCTAATCTCTATAGTTTTACCACTTTTAGATGCCGATGAATCTATATTTTTGTACTGATCATTTTGAAATAGCAGTATTAAGAAGACACCTCCTTAGTATTCAGATTTTTCTTTGTCAGATTGTAGTGATTGATTTAACTTTACATCATACATAACGAATTTGGAAATATTTCTTTAGCATATGCAAAGGCACGAATTATAACATCAAAATTGCATTGTATGCAACTGTCATTTCCACAAGACAAATTTCGTTATTTATGTGTAATGCTTTAAATGTATACTTGGTGCCTTTAATTGCGAATGTATGGACTTCTTCTCATCTTATGTTTGTTGGAAATAATTTGTTTTCTTTGTCTTATGATACTCAGCAGTTTCCATTACATGACTATGTTCTTATGTATGTACATAGTTGGTGTTATGATTTCTACTATTCTTGAGTTATCCTATGACAAAATGTATAATTTTAAGTATGTCACAGGCAACCTTTGAGAAATTGGAGAATGAACTCCGCGAAGTGAACCAGAACGCTGAAGCCCTCAAGAGGAATTATCTAGAGCTGACAGAACTGAAACATATATTGAGAAAAACTCAAGTTTTCTTTGATGAGGTATGTCTTTTTACTAACAAACGTCACAACAAGAATTACTCTATAAATAGTTACAGAAAGACTGTTCTGTAACTATTTTTACTGTCAACACAATCAGCTTCTTAATTGTTGCCACTCATATAATTCAAATTAATAAGTGATAAGAAACAATGTAGTTGCTATCCTGATGTGTTTATAAAAGATTTGTCAAGTTCATTAATTATGAACTGTGTACGTCAAAGGCAGGGTTTATTATCTTTGGGATGCTTCTATAATGCTTTAATTCACAGTTATCAGAAACTTAGTTTACATTAGGAGAATAAGTTAGTAGAGTGTTATCTTATTCCTGGGGGTTAATAAGACGCATAAAGTTAGTTTAACATGTTCCATGGCAAGCCATTTTTGCCTGACGTGTCTTTCAGGCCATTTGATATTCTGATAAAAAATCGATGTATTATCATACAATATTACGTTACAACAGCATACATAAGTAATTCCTTCGTTTTCTGTAATTATCAAATTGTGTACCACACATGACCTAAATATCAAGTTTAACATGTACCACCGATGGTACGGGTGGCCTAAAGATCAAGTTTAACGTGTACCACCGATGGTACGGGTGGCCTAAAGATCAATTTTAACGTGTACCACCGATGGTACGGGTGGCCTAAAGATCAAGTTTAACGTGTACCACCGATGGTACGGGTGGCCTAAAGATCAAGTTTAAAGTGTACCACCGGTGGTACACGTGGCACGGTACGTGTTAAGTGAACATTGCTATATAACGTGAGGAATGCTATGTCCAGTCTTCATGTATTTTAATTCTAATTTCTAATCTTTTCAAGACTATTATAAGAATTATACTATTTCATTGGGCTTGTTATTCTTTTTAGCTTTTATAATTATGACATTTAATGGTCATCTGAATATAGATATTTTTAAGTCCCTAAATGTTAAGTCTGTCCATTTCATTTTTCTCTATATGGGAATTAGGTAATGGAGTGTTGTAATAAAAATATATACAATGACACTCTACTCCTTATTTTACTAAGTTAAACAAGGTTTAAGAGTTCATTTGAAAGGGATGATTGATGGGCTCGGTTCAGACGTCAACAAGTGAACGGCAAAAGCGTGACAATATGAACCGAGGTCAATACCGCTGTTGTAGAAAAAAATTAGCTCCACGATCGACTTTCAACAATATCTTTAAAAACATCACATAAGTACTATTTATTTTATTATTTTATCTTAGTTGTCAAGCTGTGTCTCACGATTTTTTTATTGGTGTTTTATAGGGAAACCACAATACCGATAAGTCTATACATGTTTTTTGTATTTACAATGTTAACAGTTTTTTTTTAATCATGGTTTCGCTGGTCTTTTTATATATTTAACTAAAGGGAAACCTATATCTTCTAAAGGAGTTTGTATATTATTTATTTCGCTTAATATTTTCGTTATTAATCAAGTTTTGAAATCTCTGACGTAAGAGCTACTACAGTGTCACATTTAAACAGGCTATAGTCGTCAGTTGATCGATCTGGCAGTCCATTACTGTCTACGTATTATGTATATATAGTTGACAAGTAATTTCTGAGAGTAATCAGTTAGATTACGTAGTCTTTTTTGAGATATTACCGGTCGTTACGAATGTGACATTGATTTTGGCGCCATGTTGGCGCGTGTTTGCACAAGATGGCGGACCCGTCCAGAGAGGAGGAACAAGTCACCTTACTGGGGGAGGAGGGTCTCATGGCGGGAGGGCAAGCGCTCAAGTTGGGGTATGCCGTGATTGTTTACCGATCGCTCTCCCGATTTGTTTTCATTCCCATCGCGATGGAAATGAAAGCACGTCATAGAGCGTAATTATTTTTCCAGCGCTTATACTGTGACGCTGATATGGGAGTCTACCGATCACCACTCAGGCAAGCATTGGAGTCGGCCGGTTTATAGTATTATCATCATAACACCTCTTGACTTGTGTGACCGTATGTTTGCTTACTGGCACAGCGACACATCCTCTATCATATGATAGTTCTAATTTTCGTCTATAGATCCCCCCTAAGTGCTAACCAATCGCTGCCTGAGTGAGTTGTTTTTATTTTTTTCTTTATTTATTTTATTATTTTTAAACTAACATATCCTTTCGACATAATTTATTTTTGAAGTCCACGCGTAAGTTCGTTTCAGATCTAGTAAATATAAATGTGTATGGATGTTATTATTATCTGTTGTTTTATGTTCTCATATCGTCATGCTTCTGTGTACATGTCATTTTTTGTGCATGCCATTATGATTTTATGTTATGTAGCTTAGAACACAAATTGATACTGTATCCTTATAGTATGTTTAGTTTATTATAAACAACACTGTAATTTGTACACAATTAGACGATGTAGACATCAACTAACAATGCAAAATGCTTAAAGTACATGAATTTACATTTGTGATAAGTGGTCAACCAAAGAGCGTTGAAGACACAGAGCGAGAAGTTACCATAGTGACTGGCGCTACTTTTTTCCTACAACAGATATGTCTGGGATGCGATATTATCATACAGGTCCATTGTGTCGTATATTGGGCGATGTTTTGTGTACATTTTATGTTTGTCCTCAATGTAGCACGAGGGTGGGGCGAATACGACTGAGTCAATGACGCGGGCCCTCATATCCGACGACCCGAACAGGCATATGGGCCACGTTCAACTAGGGTATGTATACGTGTGTACATACGGCACTAGAATCACTGATTACCCCTGTGCTAATAATGATCGTTTAACGGATTTCACTTGAAAAAATCGTTCAGATCAATAGTTATAAAAAGCAAACAGGTCCAGGTTGATTGTCTAGTTTATGTAATTTTGTTTAATGTTTACAAATTAATGTATCATGAATAACGTAGTTTTGTGACGTCTGAAGCTTAGCGACAATTGTAGCATCACACTAAACGCTAGACGATCAATCAAGATGTTCATATAAACTTGACGCTTTTATTATTTGATGACAAAGAACGTGTTCCAAAACAAATATTGACAATGTCAACAGCTGAGACGCTTTGATCATTTGAACCTTCATCGTTATTATGTGAACATCAAGGACTTGATACGATGATAAATTCAAATCTCTATTCTCTATTGGACTAAAAATGATAAAATAACGCGGGACTATTAACAACGGTTGAATATTAAAAGAATAATTAAAATCCACTTTTTTTTGTATTGCATGAAAATCCACTCTAAAATTTAGGGATAGTAAAAAGGTTGGTTAAAACTTTTAATGGTGCCAATGAAACCAGATCAATCTGTTACATTTGTACAGTATGCCTAATTGTGCTTGGTTTATTCCCTAGTTTACGGGATAAGCAAGAATCCTTGGAATTCCTGCCTTGGTTAGTAGTGTACATTGTAATTTATATTTTAGATCTTTTCACTCATGTGGTGGTCAATTAGTACTTTCAATGTTGTATAATAGTTTCTTCCTTCATATTGACAATATCGATGGTAAATCCTATCACTATAATTGGCTTGTATATTTGTTTATTAACACCTTTCACTTGCTTTTTAACACCGACACTTCAAATCACGTTATTTTATAATAATGAAATGTGCCATGTCAAGGTTAATTGGACTTCAAGAATAGATAATGGACTTAGGGGCAAAATTTTGTAAATGCTGTATTTTTCACTAGCCTTCGCACTCTCAAGCTTTCTCTCTTGATAAATCAAACATTAAATGAGGTTATGATTTTGTAATATTCGATATTGGAACAATACTGCATCCTAGGTATAGAGCACCTTGAGTTCGAACTAGATTTTCAATGGCAAAAGAGAAAACTTGTGAGAACGAAGATTTTTCGGCTAGAACCTAACAGCGTCTTGGTACGAGTGTATTTAAAAAATAAACTGTAGACTGATTTATATATGGAATGAAACTGAGATCAAAATTGAAGTTTTCACGCGTCATATTTGACAATTTCTCGTTCAGTTACAGCATCATCCGATATAAATGAGACTACAATTCTGATTGTTTAATTTGTGATCGCTTCGAAATATTCTGATTTTCCTTGATAATATCCATTTGAGATATATGTACATATATACACTTTTTGTTAAACGTTACAATGGTACAATAAACAGTATTTATTTGGGCTGACTAAATTTCCGTTCCGGCCTTGAATCATTCGAATATGGCTTGCGACCAATTCGCTTTGTGTTAACAAACCAATTTATGGTCCACCGTTTTTGTATCTATGTAGGTTGTACAATCAATTATTAAGTGTTTTGACGTCACTATCATATACGGTCAATGCTGTTTTTTTAAAGATTAAAGTTTTGTTAAAGATAGAAATTGCATTACAACTCATAAGAGGTTTATAGTTCAATTTTAATTATTTTTTGGCAAACAATCCCCTAGTAGGTTATTACTACCATTGTCAAGTAGATTATAAATGTTACAAGTACTTAGGATAATTTCAATATTCTAACAAGATGGTGGTTCCCTTGTTAGAACTTTCCAGTGAGTTTTTATGTTATCTCAGAAATCATGCTCCGCTGTATTATTATCCACTTGTACAACAATAACCAAATTATACTACGTAAAACACCACCAATATTACAAATATAGAGCCATATAACACAATATTAGGAATAATATATAAAACCCATTACATGACATTCCAAGATCTCGCTAAAAACTCTTCAATTCCTATTTATTCGAGTAATATTTCGGCGTAAGCATTTTATTTACAATATTAACGTTCAAAACATAATCTTCTGCCGCTTAAATACTGTGTTCCTACTTGACCTTCATACAACGTTTCGCATGTTCCAAACGACAGTGTTTTTACTATAGATAAAAACCAAAACAAAAGAAATCGTTACACTTTATCGAGTGTTTTTGAGATAAATGATAAGTCTGATCAGTAGAAGCGCATTCATGTAAGCTATCACGAAACTAGAATATTATCGGATTACGTTAAATCCGTTTTTTTACTGTACTACTAAATCTCAGCAACAAGAAGGCACTCAAGGTTCAGTATTTTAGTGCTTGTTAAAATTTATGACAAGCGCCCGGTTACTTTTTTATCTCTTTACTTACGTAACCATTAGATTTAGTATGAGATGTGTCAGAATGTTCCCGATACCAATTCAAGTAAAATTTGAGAAGCAAATTTTTTCTGAACTTCATATCGTTGGGTGGGTTTTAAGGAAGTTTCGTAAATTATTGTCAAAGTTAAGAGAAAGATTGGGACTACATTTTTGTGTAGTGTTTATAATAATTGCTAATGGAAATATAACGGATTTAAATGAATTCAAACATAAATGCTATCAGACTGCTCTTCTAATTTGAGAAAACAGCCAACGTCGTAAGGTACAAGTTCGATTGAATTCTGTTTCACGGTTTAATAGAACCAATATTAAACATGTTGCAACTGCACTTGTACGCTAATTTAACGATCTTTCTCTGGCGAGTATTATTAGACATCGTGTCCGAGAGGATTTTCTTGAACTGACTATGGTTGACTCCAGTCTTAAAAATTTAACTGAGAATTATAAAACTGTGAGAACGAAGGCACGTTATTTGTCTCGCGAGGTGGACAGTTGGAAATTACTTTTCCGTTTCGTAGTAAAAGATTTGCATTATCAAGAACGTGTCGTATCAGCCCCATATTATTATATTTATAGATTTAGTACCGTTAGTAGATCGTCGACCTGTTTCGCGACTCGTGACTCGCACATTGCCGTCTTGATGATAATAAACCTGTCGATGTACCAAGTTCATGGATGTTTGCGATTTTAGAAAGGTGAATCTGTCCGTTCATTTTCTCTTTCGTCTGTTACGGTTATGTGAATTACAGGCGTTAACTTTTAAAGAGAAGTATGTGATAACCGTGATTTTATCGTAAGGAAGAATTCTAGAATGAATTTAATATGTTGCGTTGGCCTTTGTTTCTCGTGGGTTAATGTTGAGTTTTATTAATAGTGACTTCAAATACACACCCATTAGATGTTCCTAGTTTATTCAGCTGCCATACCAAGTGTAATTACTTTAGCTTTAGTTAGATATTTGGTCCTGTGGTCTAAAATGGACATCAGTACGATATAAATGTTCATTGAATTTCTGACGTTTTGGGGAAGTTTGTTGGCAAGCATGTTCTATAGATGTAGTACGGCAGCTGTACAGAGCTAGTTACTCGTGATCTAGTAGGTTTCCAGTTTTTAAGACTAAACTCTAAATTATGAATTAGAATTAATGTATTAGTTAGAGTGCATAAACGAATAGGAAAGAAACTAAAATTGAAGGCAAAAATTATTTTTAAAAGTATTATTATTATTTTTCCCAATTTTTTATACAATTTGCTCTTCTTTTTCATAATACTATTTTATTCTATTATGTTCGATTACGCAATAGTCACGCATAATATGATCTATAATTAAATTTGTACTGAGTGATTATTTTGAATGTTATCAAATGTAAATATCATCATAATGATTTCTCTATCGCAGGCACTTGTCTCTGTCCTTGCCGTGGTTTTTCCTGTTGATTTTTTAAACTGTCTGTATGATAATTCAGTGAACGTTGGTTTCCTTCTTTCCCTCTGATGTACATTTAAGTTTGAAGTAGAAATTCGTTTTAGGAATAATAAAAACACGCCATTACCGCAAACTGTTAGTATTTGCGGCTTTAACCTTAATCTTAACCTATGGACAAGTAATAGGCAATCTTAACAAGTACACATGAAGGTATTTGTCAAATTATAAAGTGAAAATTAAATAGATCTGTAATCTCTATATTATTTTCTAGTATAATCTAATATTTCAGTTTATATAATTGTACGTGATCATAACGTCCTAGCTTTTTTATCGCTCTTTCTGATTTTATTTTGCAACTCTTTGTTAAACACATCTGAATCATCATAATTATTTGTCTACATCACACGTAATGTATATTGTAGGCATTCGTGATTGAAAAGAGGATTTCCCATAAGTATTTTATAAGTACTTCGATATTCCACATCAATTTATTTTAACTCGTTTTCAATATAATTTTGCCTGCACAATACGTTAAGGAAAATATTTCTGTAAAACTATTTTATTATATTGCCGTGATCGAAAGCAATTTAAGTTAAATTCCGAGGGCATTTAATGAAAGGTAAAGTAAATCACGTGCTTAAAAGATTTTCAAGTTAAAACAAGTCAACTAAATTCACTGTAAGAACATAAGTTAAATAAGGGCATTATTCATTATGAACCTTGAGTGCTTCATTGTACATTTAACCAACACTGGTTATAGCTTCAATTATGTTACTCGCATACAATGGATTTGTACACGAATAGATAGTAACTATAATCGTTACGAGCCAATGATGAATAATATATTTGAATGTAATGAGGCTCAAGAATTATACTGTCTTTGGTCAGTTTAAATTTCAAGTCCAACTTTTTTTTTCGAACTGACTACGCTATTAACCTAGCAAGGTTTAACAGCTTCACCGGACTATGTAAATTCCAACAAAAATTGCAAATCTATATATAATAACAATGTAAATCTAACGTGTCTGTATATTTTAGATATTTGTAAAGAAAAATTGTTGCAGGTTTTTTTTTTTTTCGAACTGACTACGCTATTGACCTAGCAAGGTTTTAACAGCTTCACTGGACTACAGTTGTTGCAGGTGTCTAGAAATAAGTGAAAATACATTTCAATCTGTTTTTGAAATGTTTGTCTATCTGTTAGGACACGCTTTTTTTTATCGATCTGACTACGCTATTGACCAAGCAAGGTCTTAACAGCTTCACCGGACTACAGATCGCTGCTAAAGTACTGCGTTAATGATAAAACCTCTTCAAGAAAATCATAAAGCATATCTTCTAGTAATATTTAGTTCTTGTTTGATTAAAATCGGTTCGGTCTATCAAAAGATATTGTTCTTTTAAAGACGACGCGACTTGAGAACGAGAGAAAAGTAGATAAGTATTTACTTAATACATTCAGGTGACTTAATTAATCTCTGTTTTTTTTATATAAGGCTCCACGAGGACGGAGTCGCGGGCACAGCTAGTGATGAAATAAAAATAAATAATCATTTACTTTAATATATTAAAATTGTACTTCCTTCATAACACACTGAGTTATATATAGACGCGGCTTCTTTTATGCTAGACGCGTCGTCATTTCAGCATTCCAATAGCCAGACTTTAAAATTTATACTCACGTGCACAGCCAGACAGACGTGTTGGTGCTCTGCCAATGGCATGGGCGCCGCAGTCTCTTGAACCAACTGTACGACTCGTAAATAAATATCCACCTTCCGTCGCTATTGATTAAACTGATTTTACAACGACAAATCATTCAAGTACACCGTTCCATACCTTTGCGTAATAAATTACTTTTGCAATGGTACTAGACGTGTTTTTGCAGCGTCCAGAATAATTTCGTGAAAATCCATAGATGACCTGTGCTGATCAATTTTGTGGTTTGTCTAAATATATAGAATATACTGTTGTAGACTTGTATTTCCCTTTTAATCTGCAATTAACATAGATTCTGCACTATCTGAAAGACAAATTATTTAAAGCTGCCCAAAAAATCTTTACGATTGGGTTGCTTAGACCAGTGGTCGACGAATTCGTCATCCAAAAGAGTCAAATATAAATAGCACAAAATTTAAATTTATTCAGTCTTTTTTTTTTACTTAAACTTTGCTTTCATTGTCACATTTTTATCGAAATATTTAGGTTTAAAAGTACACTCTCGAGTTTGCCTTTGCTCGATATGTCTTTTTTACTAGCCACTAACCGTGGTATTGTTGCTACTAAAAAACTGTGCGTCTTTTCTGTGGGCTTACGTTTCGAGAATGTTTATTCGTCTTTTACAAAGCAAGTTAATAAATAATATCCGTGTTTGTACTAAACACTGTGTGGAAGAACCACAACTAATGAGTGAAAGAGCCGCATGCGACCCTCGAGCCGCGGTTTGCCGACCACTGGCTTAGATACTTTAGTTGAAGAGTACGTAGCCTAGAAGAAAGTAACTAATTAGTATTTTGTTTATTTAGGTTAGGTAAGGTTTGAAAGTGATTCCGTATCACTTATGTAAATTACTTGCTTGTTTGGAAAGAACGAGAGAAAATAACTGAAGTTTCGTAGAATGCATAAGAAGAGATAATCGTTTGGAATCGCTGGGACCAATTTAAATTTAAAAACATTTAGTTAGTTCTTGTTAGTTAGTTAGCTTAGAAGGTGGTAGAGCCACGCTGTAGCTATTAATTGTTTCAGCATGAATGGGTCGGCTCGCCGGGGTTACTACCATCCGACCCACAGAACACCGACGTAAAGTAATAGTGCTTGCATTGTTGCGTTTCGTTCGGTCTGTGAGAGCGCTAGAGGCCAACCTCGTTTCCCCCCTACCCTTTCCTACATACACAGGCTGGCAATGCATTTGCGACTCTCCTGGTGTTGCTAGTGTCTATGGACGGTAGTGATCACTTAACATCAGGTAAACCCGTCGTTTGCTTCTTTTTGACATTTGGCATTTATTTATCCTTGTCTTGGTGTTATACGTATAATATAATACGTATTTATATCTAAATTTGTGTTCTGCACTATATAGCAGATAATTTAAATTTCTGTTATTAAAAAAAAAACACATTTAAGTAAATCACTAGTTCGTGTCGGAAACCCGTCTCTAATCTTTTACATCTGTTAACAATGATCTATAGAACGTAACCACTATATTATTATTTGCATGTTTAATTTCATTTTCCAGCTAAATTTGTCCATTATTACGTGCATGTGGATTTCACACATGTGCTGTGGTATTCATT
Organism: Antheraea pernyi; assembly: GCA_015888305.1. Taxonomy (NCBI): domain Eukaryota; kingdom Metazoa; phylum Arthropoda; class Insecta; order Lepidoptera; family Saturniidae; genus Antheraea; species Antheraea pernyi. Next base: position 33,353 of record MU158795.1, on the reverse strand, counting down.
TCACGTGATAACTATTATAAACATGTGTAACAATACAATAGAAATCGTACCGTGACGACGGATACCGTTCTTTAGCTCGTTCTATAGAATTCACAATAGTGTATTTCTTTTCATATGTAAGTTCTGCAAGGTCGGGGTCTTTTTTGTTTAAATAGTATTTACTTTAATATATAGGTTACATACATCAAATACGCTATTATGTGTCTTTCAAATTTTCCATTGATTCTTCGCGAAATTGTCTATACTTGAGCGAGTATCTCGTTTGTAGCGATGACGTTTGTTACCTATACATAGATACATATCATTCATATATATTAATACGTGAAGCCTAATCTTTGTACTTGTCCTTTTTAACGGAATTGGGCGAACGGATGAACGTGAAACTTGGCATAGTTAAAGTTTATATGGAGGAGAAGTGCAGAAAGCTATTTATTTTATATAAAATGTATTAGAAGTACATTAAATTAATTAAAATAAGCATTACTCACACTACTGCTTCAATTTTACACAACATATACACACATGTAAATAAAAAAGACATTATGACATCTGTCAATAAAGGACTTCAAAAAAAGTTGAGAAGGAGATTGCTATGCTCGATTGTATGTATTATTTTACTCTTACGTTCGAATTACCCTTTTTCATTCTAAATTCAACAATGATATTATAACTTACAACTATTATTATAATATTTATCCCTTTAAAAAATCAATGAACTATGGTCGAATGTCGACCACTGGACGCCCTCTAGTTATTATTATTTTATATTTGGTAACCAATCTTCTAGTAAATTATTACTGCCATTGTCGAGTTGATAATGGTATTACAAGTTTCTTGCGATCATTTCAATTTTCGAACAGGATGGTGGCCCTCTTGTATTTCTGGCAAGTCAGAATCAATGCTCCGTGGTTATTATTTCCCATCCACTTCACTTTTGCAGAATAACCGACGTTTATTATGTAAAACACCACCAATATTACAAAATATAGAACCAATTAACACAAGATCATAAAATGCTAGCAGGCACGGCGGACGTTGTCCCGCCCTGATAATTAAAAAAAAGTTAGACATATGCTGTCGTTGACTTTTTTGTGTGCATTATCAAGCTCTACAACTTTTCTCTAGAACTCAATTATATATCTCTCATCGTTAAGCCAGCGTTCGTAAAAAACATTTTCGCTCGACCGTTTTTTCTTAGACTTGCTTTGAAAAAACCGACTACTTCATAAAAGTTTATCCAGTTTTCGGGTTAATATTTATATATATATAGCCTGTTTATAGTTTCTGCTTGAGCGGCACTACCGTTCCGGCCAAAAACGAATTTCTTCAAGATATATGGTTTGCTTGCTATATATATATATATCTATATATATATAGCCTATGACACTCACAAATAACGCGGCTTTCTATTGGTAAAAAAATTTTCAAAATCGGTTTAGTAGATCCAAAGATTAACCCCCTACAACGTCTCAAACTCACACAAACTACCTCTATATAATATTGGTGTAGATAAAATCCACTACATTACTTTTTTTTTCTCGAACTGACTACGCTATTGACCTAACAAGGCCTTAACAGCTTCACCGGGCTACCCACTACATGATATTCCAAGATCTCGCTGAAAACTCCTAGCCTATACATTAGGGTATCCGTTGTTTACCAAGTTAGCTTTTTTGACTTGGGTATCGTTCAAAACATTAGGTACTTTATAGCCTAAAAACATTTAAGATAAAAAAAATCCGATGCCGTATAACCGTGCCTAAATAATACTTTTCCAATTCATTGAACATGGAGTTTTATCTCTTATTACAAATTCAATTTTATCTTTCTTGTTTTATTCAATTACTTACCAAATATTATTAATTCTCCATCTACGATGATCCTTTGGGATGGAGAAATTTTGATATCGCCGTCAAAAAATTAATTCCTATATTTTGACAGATTATATACGTAAACCTTCCTCGTGAGTCGTGAATCACTTTATCTACTGGTGTAAACCGCATGAAAATCCGTTCAGTAGTTTTAGAATTTATCGCGAGCAGACAGACAGACGTGGAAGAGCACTTTGCTTTATAATATGTAGTGATATTCTATATATCTACACATATAAAGTTCTCGACAATCTGTTTGGCCCTTCTGAATACAGCCCTAAGTTTGTGTTTTCGCATGATATATTCAATAGTTTAATACAAAACAAAGTTGAAATATTATTACAGGAATATAAAATTGGCATTGATTGATCCTTAACTTGTCTCTATGTTATCTACTGAGGCCATCAAGGTCTACATACGTGAGAATCCTCAAACTCATCTCCGTTGAGGTCGAACCCGCATCATTACAATATATAACATAGAGACAAGTTAAGGATCAATCAATGCCAATTTTATATTCCTGTAATAACGGAGAAACAGCTCCAAATATGCCGAAAATTGGTTTTGTTCAATGCACTCCGTTACGCATAAAGAAATATCAATCTATTTCTAAAGGGCGTTTCGGTAAACTGTAATCAAATTTATGAAGATGTATTAATATCGAAGCTACGTTGTTTTGGATGCTACACACTTTAATAAGTAACATAGCTTACCCCGTGTCGAATACGATCCACTAATATATACGTTTCTTAACAGTGATGATTTCAAGTTTACTATTTTATTATTACAATGCACAAAACGATTAAACCTTCACTTTTGACGTCTCATCAAACGTTCATTTTCTCAAAATCCGTTTTTACTCATACCCGCATTTAATCACCTCATCAATGTCAATCGCCAACGTAACAACTAATGACATCTATTGGTGTCATACGTACGTTAACCGGTGATCATTACATTATCCCCCCTGCTCGAAGGAATCCACCCTGGATTCAATTCATATGCTTAAGATCAGCACTGTGCCACTTGCCTAATTCCTTGCCTCTCAAGCTTTTAAGTTTATAAACATTCTGAGATACCTTTTCAGATATTATAGCTTTTTCAAATTTTGGCGCTAACTTGGACATGAAATTTTTTTGTGCGTTCGATAAAAATTTAGTGCGTTTCCATATTAATTCACCAACTTGGAAATCTCTGCCTCGGCGTCTTCTTAAATTATAATAGTGACTGTTTACTTCATAAGCCTTTTTTAATTTGTCTTGTATATCAGCCATGATTTCTTTTTGCAATTTCAGATTATCTTCGTATTTCTGCCTATTAAAATTTAATGGTTCGTCCAAACTTATGTTGTTTGTTTTTTGATTCTGAATGCTTGTTTCTCTCCCAAAGAATAAGTAAGATGGAGTCTTCCCCGTAACTTCGTGCACTGATGTTCTAATGGCATGGCCGATATGTGGAATATATTTATCCCACTCTTTGTGATTTTCCTCAACATAAGAGGCAATTGCCGTACCAATGACCTTATTAATCCGTTCTGTTGGATTTGATTGAGGATGGTAATAGGGTGTATACCATATTTCAATACCATAATTACCTACTAGATCTTTAAATTGATTTGCTATAAATTGTTTTCCGTTATCACATATAATTACTTTTGGTATTCCGAACATTAAGAATATTTGCTCTTCTATAATTTTTGTTATATGTAAAACCTTGCCATTTCTCAAAGGGAAAAGAAAACAAAATTTGCTGAACCAACACGAAATAACTAAAAGCATGGTGTTTCCCTGCTTCGATCGAGGAAATGGTCCCATTAAATCCATAGAGATAATTTCAAAAGGTCCCGATACCTCTCTACGTAAACCCATTAAGCCGTTCGGAGGGTGATGTGGATATTTGTGTTGTGCACAAATTTCACATTTCTTGACGTAATTTTTGGTATCTTGAATCAAAGATGGCCAGAAATATTGTTGCCTTACTCTATTAATAGTTTTTTTAATACCTAAATGACCAGATGTCGGTTTGTCGTGGCATTCTTTTAATATTCGCTGGCGAGGTAGCTTGCACTCTCTAAATCTATGCCCCGAATTTCTGCAATTCCAGCATTTCATTTGTTCTTTAGTTTTTCCGTCATTTATTACGTTCAGTTGTTTAAAATTCATATCGTGGAAAGCTAAATCCGGTTCTAAAGAATGTGTTTCATTTTTTGGTTCTTTAAAATTTTCGCAATTAATTCTAGTTCGTTCGACAATTCTGAGAACTGACAGTAATTCAGTAACCGATTCAAAATTATCACGACATACTGCTCGTTGAAAGTATGGCTGAATATTTTTTAGTAATATATTTATTTTTTGGAATTCTGTAAGCTTGTTGGGAAGACGATTAAACATATTTTGCATTGTGGCTACGTATATTAAAATATTTTCTTGATTACTCTGAGAACGTTGCCTTATCTCTTCCAATAAGACATCTTGATAAAAAGGACTTTGGAATGTTTCCAATAAAAGAGTCTCCAAGTCACTCCAACGAACTACATTGTCCCGGATCGATCTGAACCATATAAGAGCATCACCTTCAAAGAAGTCTATAGCATAACGATATAAATCATCTTCAGTAGCATTACGTGCTTCTTTTAATTCCCCTAGGCGTTCTAGGAAAGCATTTATACTCATACCGCTTCTACCATTAAATTTAAGACCCCAATCTTTTATAGGTACTAGTTTTCTTTTATTTCTTTCAAAATCAATAGTAGATGAACGTGATATAATTTTTTTCTCTGTGTTCTTGACCGGGACTTGAACTATAATTTTTGGATCCACATCTGCGTTAAAGCTTAAACTCTGAATAATGCTTGCGGCTTGAGAGCCTAACGAGTCCTCTAAAGCTTTCTTATCATCTTCCGTAATATCAACATCCTCTTCCTCTTCTTTTCCCTGACCTAAGTTCAACGAATTTAAAGCTTCTTCAATCTTTTTAATTAAGATGTTATGTTTATCCACATATATCTGTTCAGCCGGTACGATTAACTGAACTCGATTAAATAAATGACTAAGACGTGAATATACTCGTTTTGTATTCAATAAATCAGGTTTTAACAAAATCTCATTTACTGCTTTAGAAATTACCTCAAATTTGGCTTCACAAATCTCTAATTCTTTATGTGGATTATCTGTACAGCATCGAGGTACCATTAATAATGCTGTTGAAAGACCCTGAGATTCTTGATTCAATATTTCGTTAAGGATTTTCCTCATAGATGGAGCTGTTTTACATTGTGTATGCCTCGACGAGCTAATTCAAATTCTAGCTCATCTTTCAGTAAAGAGTTTACCTCCATTTTTATTTAACTATATGCTTACTATTAATATATATTAATGTTAATATTTTTACTATTAATATTTTAACTATATACTAACGTTATCCTACTTATACTTATAACTAGCTCCGAACACCTTGTATACTTAAAATCAAAAGAAAAGCATTAACAATTCATTAGTCATTGATTCGTTAAATCTCATCTCAGTAGATATATTTATATAACATATTATCATACAACACCAATATAGAAATACTCAAAGGTAAAGCATAATTATTGCACGTTTGAGCCTATGATCATGTTTTTTTTTATACCTGAGAATGAGAAGTATTTAAAAATAAACAACTTATAAAAACCACTTAAAATTAATCTACTACAAGAATCTAGATGAATATAGAATATATATGAGGATAGTATTCCGTGCCAGATTTTACTTTAAATTCTTCGTTCCTTATCCGTAAAGAAATGTTATTAAAGTAAAACAAAATTATTAACATCTGTCTTGTAAACTAACAAGGATAATTATGAATACGTGCAAGTATTTCCTTAAATATATAGCTTACCCGTAAAACTAATCACTACTAATATACTAATAGACATGTACATAAAGTTGCTAAAACTATAATTGCCTAAGAGTACAAAATAATTATAAAACCCGAACATATAAATCTATATAAACAAATAACAATAGCAATTATGAAGTGCCAACAATAGTAACTATTCACTTATTATCTGTGCACAGCTCTGTGAACTCTTTTGTTCCAAGTTCAAGGTCATCATAGATGTATGTTTTCACTCTTACTCCTTTCCCTGTTGGCGCCAATGTAATGATGCGGGTTCGACCTCAACGGAGATGAGTTTGAGGATTCTCACGTATGTAGACCTTGATGGCCTCAGTAGACACTGATCGTCGTTTCGGTTAGCACCGACGGAGAAACAGCTCCAAATATGCCGAAAATTGGTTTTGTTCAATGCACTCCGTTACGCATAAAGAAATATCAATCTATTTCTAAAGGGCGTTTCGGTAAACTGTAATCAAATTTATGAAGATGTATTAATATCGAAGCTACGTTGTTTTGGATGCTACACACTTTAATAAGTAACATAGCTTACCCCGTGTCGAATACGATCCACTAATATATACGTTTCTTAACAGTGATGATTTCAAGTTTACTATTTTATTATTACAATGCACAAAACGATTAAACCTTCACTTTTGACGTCTCATCAAACGTTCATTTTCTCAAAATCCGTTTTTACTCATACCCGCATTTAATCACCTCATCAATGTCAATCGCCAACGTAACAACTAATGACATCTATTGGTGTCATACGTACGTTAACCGGTGATCATTACAATATATATAGTATAATACGTTTTTATACGTGAATTTGTATTCGGAGCAGCTATTTTTAGAGCGGTCAAAAAGTTTAAGAACTGTATGTACGCTTTGATCGAATGTTAAACTATTTATCTTTTTTGATAAATTTCATTCCTTAGTTTGTATCGTCTTAGTTGTAATACTAAGTTTTATATTTCCTTATCTGTTTGTTATTCATTTTAATGGCCTGGCTCTTGGCCAAAAAATAACATTAAATTGTAAAGAGCGTAAGAAATTTTTTGACTTGATTAATTTCAACGTAAATCGGTATTTAATCAGAATTTGTATTTAATTGGTACAAAATGGATACATCTTTTTTCGTTTTTTATGTATTTGTTCAGTGATATACAGTAGTAAGCGACAAAACATGTTTATTATTTATTTACTTAGGTAACAAATCGTCATACTGTTCATCATAATATAAACTGAAAGGCATGAAGTACCATTATTTAAGAATAGTATTTTTAAGAAGTAATTAGCATTAATTTAATAAGTATTTACTTATATACGTTTTAAATTAATTGCCAATAATCTCTTTTTTTTACATCTTAGAATGTAAGTTTTTTTATTTTTAACATACAGAAAAATGAAGAAAGTACTAAAAAATAAAAACACATGAAGTGTATTTCAAATACTAGTCTTATACAGCACATCAGCCACTTTCTTTTTATGAGATGATAAATTAATAGAAAATATGTCAACACTGTTTAAGAATTATAAAAGGAACGTTAATTATAATATAACAATGATAATTCCAAACAATATTTAATTGCTATGCCAAGCTATTATGGGTTCTTTACCTTGAATGACGCCAGCAGTTGTAATAAACCTGCTGTTATCGGTATTTGCAACATTCGTACAAATTCTATAAGGTATTTTGACAAATATTCCGTTAATAGTCTTAGGAGCACTAATATGCTAGTTACACCTAATCATACTATAGCAGGTACTATTGTATTTAACTGTATGTGTATCAATTTTGAGCGCTCGTGTGTGATAGATTAGGAACAAATGAATTTTTGAAGTTATACTTCTTTTGGCGCGTTAGGGAAAAATGATGAGAGTAAATTTTTACGATGCGTGCGCACACCGTCACGAAAAACCGACACCCTGAAGTTAGCTATAGTCAACATTTTGTTTCTTTGTATTTGTTGTTTGTATTTCTTTGTATTAAAACTGTAATGTATTAAATACCTTTTTTTTTCTATGGTTAGTGTAGTTTTTTCTACAAACGTAGAATAAGGCGAAAGATAAAATTTTTGTAAAGATTTTTATTTTAATACGCCAAAGAAGTATAACTTCTAACGCGTGTACATAAGTACACACACACTTTTTTTTAAATTTGATTTAAGGAATTCTTTCGTTTGTGTGTATTCCTTTAAGCTTATAGTCTAACATTCTTAATATTATGTTGAGGCTAAGTTTCATTTATTTAAAAAGTTAGTTGTACATGTTAATTTTTTTTTTATTTAAAATAATGTGCTATCTATTTCAACTTTTCTCTCTTTGTATATATTTAAAGTACATTAAGAATGTAATTCTCCCTCGACCTAAAACTTATATATACATTTATAGTTATCTCATTTTCGTTTTATAAAATCAAATCCAAATCCATTTTATAAAATCCGTCACAAAAGAAGTTCCACTTCAAAATACATCGGAAAATTGATATTTATAATTTTCTTCTTAATAACACGTGCACTAGACTGAATGGCAGTAGTCCGGTGAAGCTGTAAAGACCTTGCCAGGTCAATAGCGTAGTCAGTTCGAGGAAAAAAAAAAAAAGACTGAATGGTCAATATATTTATCTCATTATTAAATACTACAAGTTGTGCCCGCGATTTCGTTCGCGTGGAACCTTATGTAAAAACCGGTGACTAATAAAATCATCGGAATGTATTAAATCCATTTACATATCTACTTTTCTCTCGTACTTAAGTCGCGTCGTTGTTAATATTACAATAACTGTTGATATAGTGAACCGATTTGGATGAAATAAATGCTAATGTTACTCGAGAATATGCTTTAAGATTTTCGCTTTAAGAGGTTTTAACATAAACGCAGGACTTTAGTTGTCATACGTGTTCAAACAGAGCGACGTTTCTAAAAATGATTGAAATGTATTTTTGTATTACTATATCTTTATCTTACTACATCTTACTCCAGCACATTCCAAGACACCAACAACATTTTTTTTTTCAGAAAAATCTAAAAAATACAGACACGTTAGATTATTATTAATCTACGGTCATTTGTATGCCATGTGACATCATTTTGTTAAATAAATACTTTTTTGTTTTTGTTTTGATTTTTTTTTTTCGGACTACGCTATTGACCAAGCAAGGTCTTAACAACTTCACCGGACTACAGACGTTAGATTATTATTTATTTATTTTTTTCGAACTGACTACGCTATTGACCAAGCAAGGTCTTAACAGCTTCACCGGACTACTCGCTAGATTAACATTTCTATTATATGTATAGATTAATACATGTCAGAAACTCAGAAGTATAGGTATAATAAATCGTGTTGGCTTTAAGTAAGGCAATTTATTTTTAATAACGTGATATTATAAATGTATATTTAATTAATAAATACAAGTTAGACGAGTTCGGCTTCGATAATGTTGGGAGGATGCAAAACACCCACATTCGATTTTATCTGTCAATGTAACGCCGCGCCGGTTATTTACCTTGAATCTATGTTTCATAAGCCTGTATACAACATATTTCTTGGTTGTTTAATATTACAACTTAAAACAATATTGCAGAACGATAAGACACTCTTCGACATGAATACAAAGAATATCATTTAAATATATAAAAATCCAGTGTCATAGTGTTTGTCCACGATGAACTTCGAAGCTACTCAACCGATCTTCATGAAAGTTGGCATTTATGCATAATTTGTTGGGACTAGAGAGATAGGAGAATTTATATTTAGATTAATTGCTATTTTTAATTACAAATTAAATGATTGTCAATGTTGATTATTGTTATTAATTGTAAGTTCACAAGTCTCGAACAGATGGCGCTTTAAATTAGTTTACTGACAGAAAACTGTAGGGCCAGCTGTTATAGATATCTAATAGATGACGCCACGTTTTAATTATGAATTTATTTTTCAAATTCAGTTTATTTTATGGTGCCCGTGTTCTGTTAATCTATTTACTACGTAACCTCGCTCTTTCTGTATCAAGTTTTTAGGCAAACTCATTACCTCGTAATACCAAATATTTTATCATAATTTTAATTCAACGTGTAATATAACTGATAATAATTAGATGTAATATAATGAATCACAGCAACGCGTGGCCAGGTCAGCTAATATTATATAGAATTTTAATAAATTCGCTTATTTAATAGATTAATAAAAAATGTATACTGATATTTTTTTAAGCTTATAGGGTATGAATTATAAGTTGTAGTATGAGAGGTTTCTATTTTATACTGAGGCGTGCAATCTCATTTTTATGAATAAAGATCGTGTTGAATTATCATATGAATCATTGATCACATGTGGTAATGAGTAACACGCGTGAGTCTTGATCTGTTAATCATAATATGATAATAATATTATTATACTAACAGTCAGTTGACAAATACTTTGCGACCACCTTGAAAAAGATTTCCCAAAAAATATTTTACTGTATTGCTTACAGGAAATCCCTTCTTATGTTTATTTTAGGCAAATATTCTATTTCCAAAAAATAAAAGGATTAAATTTGATTGAGTGAGGGTGCTACTTTGCGAAAATGCATACTTAAATGTAAGGATGAACATTTCTTTGCACTTCCTCTTGGAATTGATTGGCCACTGTCGCGTCTCACTGCAATAACAAACGTTTGTGAACCAAGAAAAGGTAATTAAAACACGTAGTTTGTTGAGGGTTGAACCCGTCATTCATTAGCACTGTTGGTATGTAACTGTAAAAAAAGTCGAGGCAGTACTCAAAACAATGGAATAACTGTGCCCTCTTTTGAATTTTTAAATCAACTACAGTGTGAATTATATAAACATCATAATTTGTACATTTCAATTATCAACATTACTCTGGTTTTCACATCTATTGGCACTCGGAGCAATAATTATATACATTTTTATAAAGTTTATTGACCAATATAATGAGCTGCAATATATCAAAATAATACATTTACACAGACCCTTATACAATTCGTCGCTAATCAGGTGCAAACGCAATACGGTCGGCCACGCTTCCTAGCGTTGTTGGTAACGCGATAGCGTAAGTTCTCCCAAAGAAATATTGCTCAACGCGCGTAAAAAAGTTTTCACTCCAATATTATTTTTTTCCTGTTCAATATGGGCTTTGTCGCATATCGGCTATGACGTCCCGTAAGAACATCATATATATATTAAATTCTACAATAATCACATTTAATCAAATCTTAAAAGCTAAACTTACGATTCTGAATAGCATTTTTGCTCTCTGGGTCTAACAGCATCGAATTACAAATGCCTACATCCATGGACTGACATATATTTAAAGAATTCCTACAACCTTGGTATTGAACGCATTCCATCAAATATGGTATACATCCTCAATCACACCACACACCGTGAAATTAGGTGATACTCGTTTTCGTCGTCGTCGTTCGTTTGTCGTTTTCGATAAGGTGTAAAAACCTATTTGATAGAATGTCTCCTTAGCTAAGACGGAGGGCTATTATTAGGTCAGATCTACTTAATAATTTTTTATCAATCCATGGTCCATCAAAATGAGGTTACGGTTGAATGGTCTTGTACCAGATCCCTTCTTTCTTGCTCTTTCCCTTTCTTGTATACATTGGAGTGATATGCAATGGAATTCCGTCATATGCAGCTTGGTTTGCCAATAAACCAGCTTGTTCATTACTAGGTAGTTTAACATGAGATGGAATCTCCCCAATGTTTTGTGGAATTTCGATCAGTAGAGTAGTTTAAGTTTCTAATAAACACACTTCGTTTTCAATCATGACTTTTACTGGAATCGCTAATAGCTTCGACATTTACTACTTTGTCAGGAATCCATTAAAACAAAATTCACTACTTTTAAATTTTCATTCGAACATTGTACAAAGTATAACATTCCTACGGAATTCGTATAAATCGTGCTTTATCAGCAGTATTTTATCAACATCGCCCATTATGATTGTTTTGTGATGCTATCTCCCCTTTTTCGCAGCAATGGAAAAATGATGACAGCGGAGATTTTTAAATCTTATCGCTTTGATTTGTGACCTATTCGTGAGCATACGCGTATCGCATGCATTTTCAGTCATATGTCTGTGACGTGGGTTTATAGTTTCATGACGTCATACTTGCTCTCTAAATTTTTCCATGGTCAGTATATAAATGATTCTATTGTACGTAAATGTTTCGTAGTTCGTAGTCCGGTGAAGCTGTTAAGACCTTGCTAGGTCAATAGCGTAGTCAGTTCGAGGAAAAAAATTAAATGTTTTTGTTTGCGATACAAATGTCTGTACGACTGTCGTCTGTATGTAGTAAAAGCATAGTTCATAATTGTAATATTTTCTTTAGTTGTACAGCGATTTATCCATATATTTGTACTAGCTGACCCGGCCACGCGTTGCTATGGCTCAGTTAATATCATTACATATTGATAAGAATTCATAATTGTTCTTGATAATATGACCAATTAACAGCACTTAACGAACACTAACACGCAGAGGAAATTTTTAAAAGGAAAAATACCCCGATTTTGAAACATCCTTCATTGGTGCTCCGCTCCTATTGCTCTTAGCGTGATGATATATAGCCTATAGCCGTCTTCGATATATGAGCTCCCTAACATTGAAAGAATTTTTCAAATCTGACCAGTAGTTCCTGAGATTACACCCTACGACGTTGCAAACTCACAAACTTTACCTCTTTATAATATTAGTATAGATTATTGTCCTAGCTATATTCACAATATACCTTAGGTTAACATATTCAAATTTAGGAAAACTGGGTTCGAAGATGGAAATACCAAAAGATTCCAATTTGAAATCAGGACACAGTAAAAAGCAACAGTTACACATAATGATAATTACGTTAAAGGAATTCAACTAAAAGCATTTTTTTAACTAAGATAGATTCTACCTATGAGTCGATAAGTTTAAAATATTATTGAGCGAGAAATTTTTAAACACTGTAGTTACTTTAAAATTTTTAAGACAATCTCGGGTACCCTAAAAACAGGACAAGTCCTGACAACCTCCTAATATTAGCAATGACAAGATAAATAGTCTAGAGTTACTCGAAGTTGTATTTTCGGGACCACCTCCATAGTATGATTTCTTGCTAAAAACATAGGGCAATGTAGTTTTTGTTTCAGCTTCGACTGATGTGCGTTTGTTTTTAATATGAGTTTCCTCATCCATGGATAAATATGAATCGTATTATGAATTGCGGTTTTGTTCTTTACATCCGTTTTCGTATGAAAAGGTCAACCAATTAGTGAACCGTCTGAAGGGTTGAGGAAAAAACAAGCAAATTGAATATTAGCGTATTATCCTCGTATATCTTTATCTAACCTCTTGACGTCGCGGTTTAATTGCTATTACAAACTATTAAAGAAAGATATGGCTAAACATTATCCTCATGAACATATTGCAAACGTTAATACGTTGTCAGATGCGAAATACATGTTTAAATTCGTAAGGAACACATGCAGGTATACATGTGTGTCTTACGATTTTTTATATGTATGGAATGAGCTAGCTTCGTTTAGCTTAGACAGATTCGCGAAGTTCCGTCCAAGGCAATAACCCAAGCCGAAGTTCGCCAAGGGGCAAAGTGCCTTAAGCGCTCGCCTTACTAGTCCGGTGAAGTTATGACGGCCCGTCAGGCCAATAGCTTTAGTCAGTTAGAAAAAAAAGCGTTACACGGATAAATCTCTGCATCTATGCTGCACAGTATATTTGGCTGCTTTTATTCGTACCCATTTATCGCTTCTATTAAAGTCGGTCGTTTTTGCCTAAATGGAACGTTTTTTATTAGATTACGTAAAAACCACTGTAATTATCCGTCAACTGACGTCGATACTTTTGTTTTGAATTGTAACCAAAGTTTCATAATATTATCACAATACGCGGCAAGTGAAACCATTTTAGCGGTCTCTATTTTCGGAAGTCTATTGATGTTGAATTGTCAATGTTGAATATTTAATTGGCAGTCTAGCGACAAACGATTTTTTAAAATAACTATAATGTTATTCTCTAGTCAGATTACAGTATCTATATGTATTACGGTATATAGGCAGAGACAAAACAGTTAAGTGCCTTATGTTCCTCTGTTTCTCATCCGACATTATTGGCAAACTTAAGTGTTATCAAAAAATAGTAATAGAATAGTAATTTGAATCTGAACCATGGAATGGATCACTAATATGTCTTATTATATGTATGTTTAGAAATAAATTTAATAAATACAAAATGACTTGTACATTCTTTTATTATTATTACTTTGACCATTAATTATTAACCAATGTAATGTACAACACAATTGACTATAAATTACAGAATAAAATCGCTAGAAATCACAATGTTACGTGACAAAGTTATTAAATATTCTCAAACGCGACTTGCAAACTATTAAAATTTAGTTACATAATTTTATTGTCGTGATTTATGGTTTTGTACCACTATTAAAAACAGAAAAGATTTGATTTTTATGTTTGTAATTGATAAACTCAATAAAATACTTAACTGATTTTAAAAATTCGTTCACCTATTGAATAACATTATCAGCGAGAAGCTGTATTCTGCTTTCAAAATCTACGTCTTCTATATCTTATTTGATTTAGGTAATAACAGTCCTGGAACCAGCAATCAATATTTAGATATAATATAAACAATAATATTTAAAGTATACCTTAACAACTATTTTGTTGTTGTTCACGCGATTAAATAAAGGACGTTTCAAATAAACACAAACATGATATAGCTAATAAAAATGCTTAAAACCTTCAAGAAATATTTAGATATAAAATTAAAAAAAATACACCTTAATAACAGTTTTTTCATTCAAGTGAGTGGCATACCGCCGCAGCTTGTGTTCTGTATTCTGATATTTAATATAAGTTAAATAAATGATTGAGCAACACAACTGTGGAATTGACTAATAATGACGCATAGCAACTGGGAAGTCCATTCTGATTATATTGTGATTTCGTATAAATACATTTCTATACAAAGGTGCTAAATTGTTAAGGTAAATTAACGGTAGCGAATAACGTCAGCGTTTAACAAAACTTGTGGTAAAATTTACCGCGTCTGTAAATTTGGGTCCAATAGTGAACCTTGAGGGACACCTAATGGATATACATAGTGCGACCTCGCTTTGTGCGCAAGTAATGTTGCGTCATCTGGGTATTTTTTATTCTATATATATAAATAATATTAAAGTGTCTATAGTTTGTCTCGGCAAATCTTCAAAACGATTTTACCTATTTTGATAAAATTTTAACTTGCATGGGGAACGCTTTCCCGTAGGCATTAGACAGAAGTAATATAATTTAACAGAGAATATTTAAAACCCGTTTCCATGAGACGAAAGTTACGGGATCAAGCTAGTTTTTATAGTAAGTGCCGAAATATCTTATTGTAATATATATCTTATTCATAGGATATCCAGGAATGGACTAATATAAAACGATACGATTATAGGCCAATAATTTGGCAACTCATCGTTGATTCAGTTTTTTTTTCTTTATTTTAGCATGGCATACTGATGCCACAATAACTGACGTCAAGGACAGTGCATTCCCAAAAAAAATGTCACTCAGAAATCTATAATCCATTAAAATTCACCGCTGTCATATTAGCTTGCAAGTTTCTCGGTAACTGAAATATACGCCGACCGATCCCGAAAATTAAACTAATAAAAATACTCTAAAAATATCATAGAAAAGTGCTCCTAAACGTTTTTGACCTTAGTAAAGTATCTACCTAGTCCTTTGATTGACGTAAACTTACCAATTTCTCGGTATCTACCTTTCTATATTCCATTCTGAGCAGTTCCATGGTGTATCTTCGAAATTCAAGTTCCAATACTAATGTAATTGGGAATATATCCCCTTTCTAATAAAAAAATGAATTTTTCCAATAGATTTATAAACGACAAAGATCTGAGTCGACAAACAATAAAAGAATACAATCGAATTGACAATCTCCTGTTTGTAGTAGGTTAAAAAGAGAGTCACTCTGTTATGGATGGTGGTAAAGATACATTCCGGTAAAGACTTTCAATTACCTCGCGTGATTACGGAATAGACACCACTTGGTATCTGGTGGCTATGTCCTGTCGGGCATGATTGCAATGGTCTATCACCCGGCAACCAATTGCGACAAATATATTTCTTTTGGCGTGGGTTCTTTAAAAATCTACTTAGTCCCCTGGACAAGAAATATTCACAGGTACTTTTTTTCGAACTGTCTACGTTATTGGCCTAGTAATGCCTTAACAGCTTCACCGGACTACTTCATAGGTACTTGTTCAGGGCATATTCAAGAATAAGCTTCAAATCTTATATCGCTTGCCTCTGTCAAGGTATTGTCAATTCGTAACCACCGAATGCGGGTGTGTATCTTCATATTTATAATACAACTAGCTTTCGCGGCTTCGCTCGTGTTTATGTGGATTTTACTTATCCCTGTGGGGCGATATAAATTTTTCTTGTAGAAAGGTATAACTGACAATGTGTATGCAGAATATCATGATCGGTTGAGTTGTTAAGGCGTGGAACAAATTGATTGATTTATAATGTTATTAAGGATTATCAACATTCTTATAATTTTCATTTATACACTGTAAATATATTCCATTTTATATCTGTTTATTAATTCACGTGTACATATACATAATTTTAGAATTTCTATTCAGTATTTCTTTACTTATCTGATATGTATAATATAATATGTTATTATGAGTCTCAAATTTATGTCGAAAGTTTTATTTATATAGCATCCGTCTATTTGTTTGAACGCAATTTCCATTGTATATTTTTATTTTATTTATATTTCAAATAATATTCCGAAACTTACGCTTTCAATGTATTTAATTATATCAAGGAACGACTTATAATTATTTTCTTCCTTTCGGGATATTAAGAGATTACCTATTCCTTTAACTTATAATTAAAATTATTAAAAAATATAGCCGCTATTGACATTTTTTTAACATACCTACTACGTAATAAAGGATAGTTATGTTACTGTTAAAGTAAAAAATCTGTTATGCTACAAATGATCTAGCTATTGTTCAAATATTAACTTTGTTGTTCCATCGCGAGCTAAATGTGATAGGTTAGGTTTCGTGATATAAGAAAGTGCGAGCGGTTAATAAATGCGTTAAATTCTAGATTTCGCATTTTTACGGAGTACATCAGTTAATTGTTGGATTATCTGGATAATGTGCACATGAACGGATTTCAAATTTTAGCGATAACAGATACTTTATTTGTAATGTAGCTTTAAATTAATAATGAACAAGACTATAAAAATAATATATGCAAAAAAAGAAATGTCAAAAGCGCTCCATTACTCAGTCATGTTACTTCGTTAACAAAACGATACGCCTGTAAATATATTTAATATTTAAAAGTACGAAACGGTTGAAAGATATTTACATAGCTTTCATGTCAGTTAACGCGGTAATTGCGCTGCTATAATTTTATGCTTTATTTTTGTATGCCGAACGTTACATTTCAATTGTACAATTAATATCATACTATGTAACGGACGACATACAGCTTTAGTTTAAGCATGTTCAGAAAGCGAAAATATTATCAGACAACTTGTTCATACTTTGTGATTTAATTGATATAATAATCTTTAGCGTCCTGGAACATTGATTATATAATGAGAAATCGTTGAGAAAATGTTATGAGTTGTCTGAATGTTTTTTCGTATTTAGTGGATTATATAGTTGTAAGTTTTGGTGCTAATGACTCTCTCATGTTTAGTTTCGTGGCCGGTGTGATATTGCGCGAGCGCATACCGGCTTTCGAACGTATGCTGTGGCGTGCGTGTCGCGGCAACGTGTTCCTCAGGCAGGCTGAGATCGATACGCCCCTGGAGGATCCTTCCTCGGTAAGTATACAAAATTATAGATAACAAAGGCAATTAAATTAAATAAAACTGCTACATACGTAGAGTAGTAATGACCGATTTTGTATCGACCAGTTAATTTATGTTTGGTTAATTTATGAAAGTTGGAGGGGACATAGTTAGTTGTACATTTAACAAGAGAGATTAAATTATTAGGAAATATCAAAAATGAGAATGTGACATTAATAGCAATTTTCTTTGTACATAAAAATATCAATTATCACAAACATGTACAACTTACAATTTAGTACGATAAAAGAGCAGATAGGTGGCGTTTAAAACGAATTTGACGCTTACGTCGCGAGTTGACGGCATATGCCCTCGATTTTACTCCCGACCATGCAATTGAACGTTTCGCATATAGAAATTAGTGATTATCAATAGTTATTGTTAACAAGGGTACGTTTTATCCACTAAATAGATTAATTATTGTTCAGGCTACCTGCCTAAGTAAATTACAAACAATGCGCAACGGTAATCAAGGATATAGGATCATAAGCTGGTTGAGCTATCTCTTCTTTCACAGGTGCAGCAGGACACTCAATTAAACTTTTAGACTGTAAAGTATAAAATAAATTCAAATTATCAATTAATTTATATTTCAGTTATTTTAATAATGTTGGTAGTTCAGATTTTAAATTTGAAGTACTACAGCGGCGAAAAAGGGGGAATATGAAATGCATGAATAAGATGGAAAATATATCATTGTGCGTATTTAAGGTCTAAACCCAATATTAGCATAGTAACGTGATATGATTTCAAAGTGGTTTAAATTTCTACTAAACAAAATACTTCTACATTTAAAAAATCATGAAATCCTGTTTCCAACTCCCAAAAACAAAACGTATATCGTCTTTATATGTGATTTATGTAGAACTAACTGATTCCCATCCGTTTAGTTGGGCAATGAAAATAAAGGGTCAATATTATGCAAAAGAATAAGTAGAGACTAGAACAATCTATGAGAAATTCTGCATAAAATGGTCATAGTTCTATGCCAATATTTTTTTTTCGAAAAATTTTTTTTCAAAATTTTTTCGAACTCACTACTCTATTGGCCTGGTAAGGTCTTAACAGCTTCACCGGACTAATTCTATGCCAATAGGTTTAGTAGGTTTGTTGTAATTGTATATTCATTATAATAGGTCAATATTGTCAAGCAGTTTTTGGATTGATTTATATCATTTCATAAAGAATATTGATGTCTGGAAGTGACCACACCTCGCTATACGTCTACTAAAATATAACTTTGTGTAGTAGAAATAAAAATGTATGCAAATAAAGAAAGATAACATTTTTGACAGCTTTTCTCAATGATTGCATTCTTTTCGTTGATAGAGTTTTGATATTCATAAGCGATTACTCAAGATCTAAGACTCTAAATGAAGGCTCTATTTATGAGTAAATGTTGATTTTTTTTTCTTTCAGTCGGACGAGGTGTACAAGTCGGTGTTCATAATATTTTTCCAAGGAGACCAGCTGAAGACCCGAGTGAAGAAGATATGCGAAGGTTTCAGGGCGACGCTGTACCCGTGTCCGGAGTCGCCCGCCGACAGGAGGGAAATGGCGATGGGCGTCATGACCAGGATTGAGGACTTGAATACGGTAAGACCTCACAAGATGTAATCGTGTAATTTACCCGTTAACATCGTTATCCTCAAAACATAAGCGATTCTCGTATTTATATATTATTCGCAAAAACCGTTTGAATATTTTACAAATATGTTTTTATATTTACTATTAGCTGACCCGGCTACGCGTTGCCGTGACTCAGTTATTACATATTAAATTATAAAAAATAATACACAATATACGACAATGAAATAAAAATTGATACAGGAAAAGCGACGTATACGAATTTTACGTAAATGTTTAAATAACCAAAAAAGTTGATTTAAGACAAAAATCTAATAATTAATTTTCCCACTGATGGCTTATGGTATACTTATATATGGTATGGTATTTTAGTAGAATATACGTTTTTTCCTACCTTTATACATTGTTTGAACAAATAAATCGTGACAACCCTGTATGTACAATGCGGTGGTGAAACAACGATATGAGCAAACAGTAGAGTAACATTCACATGAGATAATGTTATTATTAGTTACGTGCGCGTGTTTACCGTAATTTGCATACTATTTATATCACAATTTCTTTATACATTATCAATGACGTCTGTAGTTGTGATACAATGTAAGGATAACAGTAGTGTAGTGTTATGTGTTAAAGGGATATTTTCCATACATACTTGAACAGGTTTACTTGTGCTTCTTATAGGCCTAGCAATCAATACACTACACTTTACACTCGCCACATAACGTAAAAATATATATATAAATGTGTTAGATATTCAAGAAAACGGAATAAGCATTTATGTTATCTCGTTATAATATAACTAATTTAATATGTGTTCTTATAATACCAATAATTAACACATTATATAGGTTTGGAAAACATTATGATTAAAATGATGTCAATTCTAATACAATAATAGAATAATTATTTCAATTAAAAGTTATCAACATTCCAGAAGTTTCTGTTTACGTTTTTAATAAATCGTATGTAAACTGTCAATCGAATCGAAATAGTTTATAGTCTGTGATATTTAAACACTGTAAATGGTAGTCACATTCCTACTTTTCATACACTCAATTGTGTTTTAATTCCTTTTCATTCATGTTTTCTCATACATCCGTCAGTTGATAGAGTTTTTCAGTATATCAAATCAATATGAGTAACTGCCCTGAGAACAGTAAGTTTTTATGTTAGTGAAAGTGTTTTCAGAGTTCGATCAGTAATTCCAGATATAACTTTTTATGTTACAAACGTATCACTACCTTTATTTTTGTATATTATTACGAATATAAAAATAAATTATAGTCGATTAATAGATGTATTCTAATATTTATTTTTTACATCGGAACAGATTAAACATGGTGTTTATTATCATTGTTCTAACATTATATTATAGTGTCTGTAGGAAAATTTATATATTTAAAATGTCTTAGATATAAAATAGAAATATTATTTATTTCAATAAAGCCTTTGTGAAATACTTGAGAAAGGTAAAGCACTATATTAGTCAACGGTGATAGAACTATAGACAATGTTGTCGTGCTGTACACTATGCATATATTCAATGCAACCTTCGTACATTCTCTATTGTTGCAGCATTAAGTGTGTCATTAAGCAGTCTACAATAAACGTTCATTATATACACCTTTTATGGTGTTGTAATACTGATCTTTACTGTGTTACAAACAGCTTGCTTTTTAGCAGTAATATTTCTATCTATACGTCTATACTAATATTATAAAGGTGAGGAGTTCGTTTGCTTGAACGCGCTAATGTCAGGACCTACTGATCCGATTCTTTCAGTGTTAGATAGCTCATGTATCGAGGAAGGCTAAAGGCTATATATCATCACGCTAAGGTCAATAGGAGCGGAGCACCGATTAAGAATGTTTCAAAATCGAGGTTTTTTTTATAATTAGCCAAGAGTAACGATTCCACGCGGACGAAGTCGCGGGCAGAAGCAAGTTACTAATATTTTTACCTCTTCGGCGTAATTAATTATGTTTACATGTTGTGTATTGCAATTACTTTCATATAATTAAGACATAATATTTCCTTACCTATTATAACGTAAGATTCAACGTTGCTTACATCATAGGTAATGAAATATCGTAAATATGCACTTGATCCACCGTAGATTATTCTCGTCTTAAACCATAAAACCGGTTTTATAATCCAATAGAAATATGACGGTCATAATGATAAATGTGCCTTGAAAACCATGATGGGTTTATGGTATTATGTTAGTTTTAAAAAAATTTTAAATGTAGAATACTATTTATTATATAGTATGTGGACTTTAAAATTATGTTGGTACACATTGCGTAAATTATTTTAAAGCTGATATTTTAACCAATCATGAGGCAGGAAGCATACACGGATGACAGCTGTATTCCTATTGGTTGATTGAGGGGTCTCGCCATTTTTGTTGTAGTAATTCGTATGTACAGTAATTATCTCAAATGACATGACTTGATACTAGCAGAATTCGTATTTAGAAGAGGCCATTATAAAAAAGTTGATGTTGAGTTCCAAAGCCTTATTTTTTTTTCTTTGTTCATTATTACAATTGGTTTTAACTCTTGTATATTCTTTGACCACATATTTAATTGAACGATTATTTAAATTTAATTGCTTAATAAAACAAAACTTCGTTACGAAATTGCAGTGATATGGTCGAAAGAATTGAATTTACAAAAGGAATATAGTGCACATACTTTGTTTTGAATTTTTAATTAGTGTCATATGTAAATTATTATTATATTCTACAAGAATTTTTTGAAGATGCATGTACGGATTGATAAGATTGGAAGAATTATGTTCATATAAAGAGGGAATGTTTGATGTATTAGGAATCCTGTTTTAAAAAGGAATGTGGTATAGACACGGCACGTGCAGTCTTGTCCATGGCTTTGTTTTTTTGCTCTTTTAGGAACTCCGTTCTTTTTTTATAAGCATTACTAACCTTTTTAGTGCAACACTCTCGACGTGTTCTGAAAAGTATAAGACCTTATCCGATACGAAATATATATAAGAGTTGTTGAGTTATGTATGCTTGGTACACATATATGTTTCAACAACTCATATATGTATGAATAGTTAGCTTAGCGTAGGTTAGCTTACATAGGTCGCGAATTGCATGTATCAGGCAACAGCCAAAGCCGAGGTGTGCCGCGCACCCTTGAGCTAGTTGTCAAAATAAAATCGGCTGAGTGCCTTAAGCGCTCGCCTTAGTAGTCCGGTGAAGCTGTTAAGACCTTGCTTGGTCACTAGCGTAGTCAGTTCGAAGAAAAAAAAAAGAAAAGTATAAGAACAACGTAAAAAGAATAGATTCAAGTTTGCAATATCATCAAGTCAAAAATGATGAATGTTTTCCTAAACTCTTATGTTTCTCCCACACTTTTGTGACGCAGTTTCTAATACTTGTCACGATAAATATACCGACAAAATTTGTTCCGATAAAGGTATAGATTAAACGCCCTCATATTTGCATAATTTTAATATGTCAATATTAGCGTCCGCTAAACGCCTTTGATGTGTGTAAAAACGGCCGATTCAGTTATCTTGTTGCGTCTATCGTCATGCAGTCCGATAGTTTGTGACGCATGATGATAATGTTTTCCCACACTTGAGTTTTTTGCGAGTATAGAAAAAGTTACGTGATACACTCCGGTGTGAGAGGGACGTGACGGAGTATCTCTTTCAATCTCATTTTTATTGTGTCACGGCAAAATGACTGCACTATGCCTGATGGTAAACACAGTGCAATCCAAAAACAATGGCGACCACCGAGAGAGAATCTATGTATCGCCGGTCGCCGCTGTCATGCCGGCCTGTGCAAAACTGGATATGCACAGGCTGATCCCGAAACGCGACCGGCAGAACAGAATCACTATGACGGGCTTTTTCGCCATATACATGGTGGTTGCGACCTAGTCAGGTTGTAAAACCCTACCACCCCGCTTTCGCCATTGCCTCGTTCGATACCCCTCACACCCCAAAGATAGTAAACACGTTAAACCTAGAGGGGACCTTATTTTCAAGTGCGTGACCCGGAACACACCACCATGTGCTTGGCGAGAGATTTTCAACTTGAGGGTGGTAGCTAGACAGACGGGCTTAGAATAAGCCCTACCACCATACTATGATTTCATCACGGTGTTTTCCTTCACCGAAGGCTCCGACTCGGTTGCTAGGATTCGAACCTACGTCCCATCGTAACTTTAACTAATCTATACTTCTATACTAATTACAATTAATACAAAGCTGAAGAGTTTGTTTGCTTGATCGCGCTAAACTCAGAAACTACTGGTCCGATTTGAAAAACTCTTTCAATGTCGGATAGATCATTTATCGAGGAAGACTATAGGGCTATATATCATCACGCTAAGACCAATGAAGAATGTTTCAAAATCGAGGTTAAACGCACGTATTATTTAAAAATATTTTCACCTTGTACATAAACGAAGACGCGAGTTAAAGTTAGCGTTAACCCATATCCACGGTCGCGGTCAGAAGCTAGTTTTTCATAAACCTGTTATTCCTAGGTGTTAGGACAAACCCAGGACCATCGGCATCGCGTTCTCGTCGCCGCCGCTAAGAACATAAAGAATTGGTTCGTGAAAGTTCGCAAGATCAAGGCGATCTATCACACTCTGAACCTTTTCAACTTGGACGTCACGCAAAAGTGTCTCATCGCCGAGTGCTGGGTGCCCGCTTTGGACATGGAGACGATCCAGCTGGCACTGAGGAGGGGAACGGTCAGTATATTAAAATTAAGCGTTTCAGTGACATATCTCGCGATCTGGATAAAGTATCTTGTGATATATTTTATTACTTACTCGACAACGTCAATAATAATCTACTAGAAGTTTGGTTGCCAAAAAATTCTCAAAAATACCTCACCTAATTAAGGACGCTTCCTTTATTTTTATACAACTTATAGGAGCGGAGTGGCAGTTCCGTGCCACCGATCTTGAATCGTATGGAAACGCTAGAAGATCCACCGACGTACAATCGAACCAACAAGTTCACGTCCGCCTTCCAGAACCTAATCTATGCTTACGGTGTCGCAACTTACCGGGAAGTCAATCCAGGTAATTAAACTAGTCAATATTAAATCGATGGTTTCCACAGTTTACCTAATTCGACTTATTAACACTGTCGGTTTGATATTTTCAATATCCAAAGTCATTCTAACCACACACAACGTTACCGCGAAATTACATATTTTACGTCACAAATTGTCTTCCACCATGTTGTGATTTAAATTATATTACCTTTAAAACCGTACAAAACGTATAATTTTAATTTTTGATAGAGTGAGCATTTCGATGGCATTAAAAATAAATATGCTTATACCAAATATGTAACTAACAACGTAATACAAAGAATCAGTGTATAGATGGCGTTCAAAACAATTGTGATGACGACAACAGCGTTTATCTGTGACGTACATGTACTACATTGTTAGCTAAATATTTGGTGTTTTTTTGTTATCAACGTATTTATTTTTAACGCCATCTAAATAATCATCTCTTTCAAAAATGAAAACTTTGCAATTCGTCCGGTTGTTAAGATATATACATAACGTAACTTGAGTTAATTATAAATTCATTGGTCTTTTTCTGTACTTAGCTTTAAGTTAAAAATCAAATCTATCATTCCTCATTTACCCCTGTACTCCAGTTGCTACATATAATAATCGATTCCATTTTCAATAATTGTATTAAATAATTATGTTACCAACTTTGGACAGTTGATCATTAAATAAATCACTGTTATTTTTCACGTGAAATAAAATATAATTTTTTTATTTGTAAGTGTCATATAAAGAGAAATGTAAAATATATTCACTCCAATAGGAGTATCTCCTTTATCTGCAAATATAGAATTCATCTATAAGCTGTGATATAACTGTGATAAAAATATAACAGTTCACTGCTATATAATGATTTTAAAATAGCTATTATTTTTGTTACCTTTGTAAAATACATTATTCCATAAAAACTAATAAAGTAATGCATTAATAAACTTTTATTCCAGCCCCGTACACGATCATAACATTTCCCTTCTTATTTGCTGTGATGTTTGGAGACCTCGGTCACGGAGCTCTGATGGCCATCTTCGGGTTCTGGATGTGCTACAAGGAGAAACCCTTGCAGGCTAAGAAAATTGACAGCGAGGTCAGTTTCTTCTATATACGTCTTCTTAAAATCTCTTGTTCTGTCTGTACATGTTAATTATTTTCCCAAAATTCATAATAAATATTTGTTATAAAGAAGACTTATAGTATATGATACTAGCCGACGTGGTCACGCATTGCTGTGGCTCAGTTATAACATGGCAAATTAAAATTATGAAAATTATATCGTGGCGCCATCTATGAGACATCTGTAACAGTTTGTCCTACAGTTTTCTGTCAGCAAATTAATTTAAAGCGCCACCTGTTCGAGACTTATGAAACTTATAACCTATTATATGAGGAATGACATAACTATTTGTGTGCTATAAGAAAATGTAATCAAAAACGGTAAAGTCATTTTTCATTTAAATCTACAGTTACATCAAACGTTTTTTTTTTATATCTAAAATCTAAATATATAAAAATCGAGTGTCATGATGTTTGTCTACAATGTACTCCGAAACTACTCAATTAATCTTCATGAACGTTGGCATTTGTGTGTAATTTGGTCCAACTTGAGTTAGTTATTGTTATTAATTGTATGTTTCATCAGTCTCGAATAGATGGCGCTTTAAATTAATTTATTGGAGTCTCATAGATGGCGCCACGATTTATTGAACTTCGTTTTCAACGACTAAGCCACCGCAACGCGTGACCAGGTCAACTAGTAGACTATAAGTATTTAAAAATAAGGTACCAATATACGAATTTCTAATAAGGATGGTACTATTTTGACAAATTTAAGATGAATAGTAATTATTATTATTTATCTTACAGATCTGGAATATATTCTTCGGCGGCCGCTACATAATACTCCTGATGGGCATATTCTCGATGTACACCGGGTTCATATACAACGATATATTCTCGAAGAGTCTCAACATATTCGGTTCGTCGTGGCGCAACAACTACGACCAGTCCACTCTCGAGAGCAACAAGCTGCTGCAGTTGAACCCCGATTCGATTGATTACCTGCAGTACCCTTACCCGGTCGGAATCGATCCCGTGTGGCAGGTAAATTTACTTATACACCCTATATTTACCCACGTTAATGACCAAAAACAAAAGTGGTTGTGAACGTATGACCACACGGTAGAAGTGAATTTATAAGTATGGGGCCATTCAAGGGGTGATTTGCTTATTTTTGGTGACACAAGGTACGGGGGGTCTGGTATGAGAGGTTCACGGTTTTATCCACTAGTCTACTATCGCCCTAGTTTTTTTTTTATGTCATAGATGGCAAGCGAACAGATGGGTCACCTGATGTTAAGTGATCACCACCGTCCATGGACACTAACAACACCAGAGGAGTCGCAAGTGCGTTGCCACCCTTTGGGGGAAGG
Source organism: Antheraea pernyi (assembly GCA_015888305.1). Classification (NCBI taxonomy): domain Eukaryota; kingdom Metazoa; phylum Arthropoda; class Insecta; order Lepidoptera; family Saturniidae; genus Antheraea; species Antheraea pernyi. The sequence goes on along the minus strand of MU158795.1, from coordinate 6,568 downwards.
TTTAGGGGAGGGAAAGGGAGAGGAGAGATGAAAGGGGAGGGGAGGTGGGCCTCCGGCGCTCTCACTGACCGAACGAAACGCAACAATGCAATCACTGTTCCTTCACGTCGGTTTTCTATGAGAGGGTGGTAGTACCCCGGACGAGCCTATCACCATTAGTAGTGGTGAACCATCCTTATTTCTAAGCTGCTCAATAGTGGATAAGTGTTAGGACATTTATAGAATCGTCCACATCATTTTGATTTAACTTGGATATTATTGGTCTCGACTCTTCACTCTTTATTCAATTTATGCCCTAAGAAGGCACTAATGAACGTCAAATTTTTTTTTTTATTACAATATTATTACAACATAATATATAGTTACATTGGTGGATGTATAGATAGAGGCGTCATTTCCAGACGTCACCATCGTTCACATATTGACCCACTATAATAGCCTTTATGTATTAAGTCTTGACATAACACTAGAATTTACTATCTATTGTTATAAAATCGAATACTATTACCTAAACAACTATTACTGGTCTTAGTGAGCCTGAAACATGGAGTGACCACTTTGTTATTGTTTCTTGTATTTACATTATGTCGGTATTTTACTAAATCCAGATAATTTAAATTTTCACGTACATACGTTATGTCAAATTCTTAAGAATATATTGGGAGGGCAGAGTTAAAATAACGAATTCCTGAAACGTACTCTTTAATGATTCCCGAGGCTCCAAATTATAAGTTGCTCGAACTGCCCGTTTTTGTAGTAGGAATATGGTGTCCACCTCAGCTGCTGTCCCCCACAACGAAATACGATAAGCTATGGAAGTAAACGAAGTAGGCCAACCTAGCAGTGGCAATATCTGTTAACTGGCGAATCTTTCGAATTGCGAACGCACCAGGACTTATTCTTCCCGCCAATTTAAAGAGTTACAAAAGCAATGTATAGTCCGTCTGTCGGTCAGGAAGCCAATTAACACTCTGTAGGCACTCACTTATTATCAGAGCAGAGCTTCGCCTTACAATATCTTCCACATGGAAGTGCGTGTAGATTAACAGCATCTTGCCTTTTATGTGCCAAACTGTGGAAGTCAAAGCAATTACCATTTACTCAGGTTTCCCCAAAATAATTTAGTAATAAAAAAACAATAATAACGATCATATTGTTGGTATTTAAGTAATACATTTGCGTATAAAAATCTCGTGTCTCAGTGTTTGTGGTCGAACGCCTCCTTACGAACGAACGGCTCAACCAATTTTTATGATATTTTAAATGTATATTTGATTGATATGAGAATAGGTCGTTATACCTATAGATGAATTCCTATCCAGACTTTTTTTCCAATATTTTTGTCAATTTTTCTTTTTTGCATTGTTTTTATTTGCCATCAAAAAATACCTATGATCCCAAATTTACGTCTTTCTAACTCCACCCTCCCATTTTTTATTCATATTTCAGTATTTTTGTATGAACATTATCCAAACGCTTCAATGGTCGTTCATATTTCAAACAAAACAAAATTAATGATGTTGGTGAACGACAGATGGCGCTACATTCGTCTCATACAAATTTCCTCCACACATGCGTAAGCCATTCATTAAACCAAATAGGTATGTGTTTGAGTGAGTCCCTGAATTGTTTAGTTTCATAATTGGAAACGGTGGGAGTCGCTGTAATCGTTGTTTCATTAGGATGATTTCTTTCACCGAAATCTCCTACTCAGTTGCTAATATTCGAACCTACGTCCATGAACGCGGTGTCCGATCACGCTACCAACGAAGCCATAATCGCTTGGTGTATATAAAAATATAATAAAAAAACGTTTGTCTACAGCTCGCTGAAGCCAACAAGATTATCTTCATGAACGCTTATAAGATGAAGATCTCTATCATCATAGGTGTGTTCCACATGTTGTTCGGTGTTTGCCTCTCGCTCTGGAATCATGTGTAAGTCTCTTATATTTAAACAATGTTTAATTTACCAAATTGAAAATATTTTATTCGATTTATGCCTTGAGAAGGCCCTTATTATAGGGGGCAAACGAAAAGGCGAGTCACCTGGATGGTAAGTGATCACCGCCGTCCATAGACACTAGCGACACCAGGGGAGTCGCAAGTGCGTTGCTGGCCTTTAAAACGCTTATATCAAAACTACCACCTGTTCAAAACAACCCAGTGAATAATTTTGTTTGAAAGAAAGATCTAGAAATATGTTGGCAGTATTAAGTAATAAAACAGATTAGAAATGTTAAACGTGACTTGAAAAATATGAATCTTTATTAATATAAATTATTATTTTTTCCGAATTAAGTCAATTACATTTTATATATTACTTTCCAATTTGATATAATTATGTAGGAACTACATGTTATGTTTGAAAAAGCGTTGTAATAAATATTAAATTATAAAAATGCAATATTTAACATATACATATATTAGTATGGGTGACTTATTTTTAAATACTTTAGCATCACTGCGTGTTCATACAAACAGACAGACATTTCTAAAGATGGTTGATATGTATTTTATTAGTTATTCGTAGACACCTGCAACATTTTTTTTTACAAAAATCGAAATATTACAGTCACGTTACACGTGTACAATTTTTTTTTTTCAAATATAAAACAATAACTTATAATATTAATTGCTAAAATCGGGGATTTATGACAGTTTGAAATGTAATACGACTCAAATAATTGTTATGAAATTGGCAGGTACTTCAAGCGCCGCATCAGCATCTACGTGGAGTTCATCCCCCAGATACTGTTCCTCGTTCTGCTGTTCTTCTACATGGTGCTGTTGATGTTCATCAAGTGGACCTCGTACGGATCCACTCCGGGCCATTTCGGAAGCCAGGACCCAGGTGAGGATAACGGGGAAGGAGTTACGGGTGATCAATGGTAGTATCCCAGATATAATCATAATTGGAGCAATTAATAGTTTTCATTTCGACATCTGTCAAAAGTGACAATTGAATATGGCGTTAACTAATCCTAGAGATTAGGGATTAGAAAAGGTTTCGTGCAAATTATTTAACTGAGTATGGCCAAGATTATTTTACAATACGGAAACAAAGAAAAATCAGCAATCTATACATATAATAACAATGAAAACATAAAGAGTCTGTAATCTTTCGATTTAAAAAAAAGGTGTGTGTGTGCGATTCACACACGATAGAAGTGAATCTCCAGTAAATCGACAAAATAATGAGATGAATATATATAACAAGGGTATGATAATTACAAAGTTTATTTGTTTAAAAATGAATATTATTGAGCACAACAAGATATAAAAATACTCACAAACACTGTTAAATAATAACGCACCACGCTGACTTCTTACTAAAAAGCTGTAATACGCAGCCGCATATAGTGTACAGTAGTATTAGCTCACGTACTTTTCACATATACTAACACACGTTAAATGCTCAAATACAAGCAAGTATTAAACAGTGTGCAATATACATACATACACACCGACATTTGCTCTGTCGCTCTGGCTCACTAATTTTTGGATTTCTGTCTCTTACCTGTCGTTTTTCCGTTGCATCCGGTTTGACACACCGACATTTGCTCTGTCGCTGTGGCTCACTAATTTTTGGATTTTTTGTCTCTTACCTGTCGTTTTCCGTTGCATCCGGTATGACACATCGACATTTGCTCTCTCGCTCTGGCCCATTAATTTTTGTATTTCTGTCTCTTACCTGTCGTTTTTCAGTTACATTCGGTTTGACACACCGACATTTGCTCTCTCGCTCTGGCCCATTAATTTTTGTATTTCTGTCTCTTACCTGTCGTTTTTCCGTTGCATCCGGTTTGACACATCGACATTTGCTCTGTCGCTGTGGCTCACTAATTTTTGGATTTTTTGTTTCTTACCTGTCGTTTTTCCGTTGAGTCCGGTTTGACACACCGACATTTGCTCTCTCGCTCTGGCCCTTTTTTTGTATTTGTGTCTCTTACCTGTCTTTTTTTCCGTTGCATCCGGTTTGAAACAAAACGATTCTAAAGAAGTTTCACTTCAAAAGAAATTGTTACAGTCGTTTTGGAAATAAGTAACAAAATATGTTTCAATCATTTTTAGAAATGACTGTCTGTCTGTTTGTATGAACACGCATCACTGCTAAAGTACTGCAGTACAAAATAAAGCACCAACTAAATTATAAAGCATATCTTCAAGAATAACTTGGTTTTTGTTTCATTAAAATCGGTCCACCCTATCAAAAATTAGATAATTAAATGGACTTAATACCTTGAGATGATATTCAACGTTGTAACTATATTAGAAGAGGCGTAATACCGCCGCGCTGAGTGTTGTGGGTTCGAATCCCACATAGGATAATTATTTGTAAGTTTCGCTCTACATTGTGTTTTTTATTTAATGTTTGTATAGTCATCCACAACATGGACTGCACTCTACGGTAGTTGTTGGCAAAGAAATCTAGCGGTCTTTGATTTTAATCTAGTTTGAGATATTATTTATTTTAGGGTGTGTGTGTGTTTTTAAACAGATATCGTGAAATCGAGTGCGTATTGCGCGCCCTCTATCCTGATAACGTTCATCAACATGATGCTGTTCAAACACGACGAGAACCCCCGACCCGTCTGCGATGAGGTCATGTACCCGGGACAGATGGTCATACAGAAGGTGAACTAAATCAAAAATACTTTAGGCCCTGAGATGACGCTTATGAATGTCAGAACTACCACCGGCTCGGACAAACAACCCAGTCATCGAGAAGAACTGGCAACAACACTCGATGTGATTTATCTTTTTAACATATATTTAAAATACATTACATGTTATAATCGTTTTTAGCGGATGTATAGAGAGGAGTCAATTCCAGACACCACCGTTCACTATAATCCTTCATCCACTCGATAATAGATTTTTGACACCAAAACCCGCTTGACATTTAAACTTACAATCTGGTAAATTGGTAATATGCTTTGGGATTTTGTTGTAAAACCTAAAACTATTACTGTTTTTACTGAGTCTAAAACTTGGGACAACTAGTTTGTCACAGTTTCTAAATTAGTATTTAGCTCATGCCGGTCTTTTACGAAAACTAGCTATTCAAAGCTTTTTGTGGGCATACATTGAATGAATTTGATTGTCTTCCTCACACACATTAGCGCATATTAATGTTCCCCATACTCGGATATTGGATTTACATCAAACTGAATGAAAAAATATCAAGTAATTAAAAATTATGTAAAAATATTCGAATTATCTTGTTATTCCTCAACAAATTGCATCGATTAATTGCCTATGCTAATTTAGTTAACTTATTCGAGTATTTTATATCGATATGTCAACTAAAACGTAATCGAAATATCGTTATTTCATCATTAATATGTTGAAATATTGTGCAATATGGTTCTTAAATGTTTTTTTTTTGTTTTAGCTGTTTGTGATAGTAGCGCTGCTGTGCGTCCCGGTGATGCTCTTCGGAAAACCTTATTTCATCTTGAAGGAGCAGAAACAGCGCGCCGTTAGTATTTTTTAATATTGCCACTTTACGCTATCTATAAAGGTTTATTTAGTTTTCCAGTTATTAAGATTTATTTAACATAAAATAGTATTAATAAAACAGATAATCATAGTTTCTTCCGTAAAAAAAAACATCACTTACAAGTGACAAGTTTTTAAACAATGTCGCACTTCGTTTTATCATTATGTCACTGAACTCCTCCTAAGCGGCTGGACCGATTTTGATAAAATTTTGAAAGAAGTTTCACTTCAAAATCCTTGACAAATAATATACCAAAACGTTCCCCAAGAATCACTTTATCCAAGGTGAAAACCGTTTGTAAATCGTTCAGTAGTTTTTAAATTTATCGCGAACAGACAGACGGACAGACGCGGTAGGGTGCTTTCTTTTATACTATGTAATGATCTGTTTAAATATTGTGCAATGTGGTTCTTAAATGTGATTTTTTTTATTTGTTTCAGCTGTTTGTGATAGTAGCGCTGCTGTGCGTCCCGGTGATGCTCTTCGGAAAACCTTATTTCATCTTGAAGGAGCAGAGGCAGCGCGCCGTTAGTATTTTTTAATATTGCCACTTTACGCTATCGATAAAGGTTTATTTAGTTTTCCAATAATTAAGATTTGTTTAACATAAAAGAGTATTAATAAAAAAGATAACCATAGTTTCTTCCTTAAAAAAAAACATCACTTACAAGTGACAAGTTTTTAAACAATGTCGCACTTCGTTTTATCATTATGTCACTGAACTCCTCCTAAGAGGCTGGACTGATTTTGATAAAATTATGTGAGCGTGTTCCACTGGATCCGAGAAAGGTTTATATTCACAATTGGACTCGGCAGGTGGCGCTGCGGTTGAATTGTAGATTTTTCTTTATTATCAATGCAGGACAATGTCCACCCGGCCCGCTAGTTAATTTATAGTTTTCTTTAAAATAGACTGGAATACTATAGAAGTCATGTGATTACAAAACTCATACATACAAATGATTTTTTGTCGCAACTTAAAAGGATACGACTAGCCTGAACAGAACCATCTGACCACTATATGTAATATACATAACTGATATATGTGTTATGTAGGATGTGC
>MU158794.1:1064839-1134832 GCA_015888305.1 Antheraea pernyi | reverse complement strand
CATTGTCGTCCAGTTACCTTCTAGTCGTGGCTAAAGATGTTTTATAAAAAAAAATAATCTCAAAATATGACAAAGTGAAAGAAAGTCATTGCAACAGCTTTTGTCTCTATATGCGTAATGATGTTTGTGCATAGCAATGTATTTGACTGTAAATTTGAATTGTTCCAGGTTACGGCCGCAGGGAGGTCGTCGAGATTCTTATAGCTGCCGGAGCAGCGCTTCAGGCACGCGATGACGGTGGACTCCAGCCTCTCCACAATGCATGTTCCTTTGGACATGCTGATGTCGTTCGAGCGCTCCTCGGTGCTGGTAATATCATGTTTGTTTATATTGTATGCACGCCCTGCATTCTGTGGTGCTCCACATGACCGCCAATATTTCTGGATCTCGCTGACAACCAATAAATGTCACATGTCTTTATTTTCCGTTTTGCTTTAATAAATCACCAAACATAATTTCATACAGTATTTTCTGTTTGTTTGTAGAATTTGTTTTGGAACATTTATATGTAGAATATATCTAAATTATGTTAATAGTACTTGAGAAAAGTCAAATAAAACATTATGAAGTAATATAAATATTGTTGGACATTCATTTTGGTAAAAAATTGCCTAAACCTTGTGAGAGAAATCAAAATAATGTACTTGGAGCTTGTATATCTTAAAAATGGTTACAGCCTATAACTTGTAGATATCCCAACGCTACTATGGTTTCTATATTACTAGTCCCGTTATATAGATAATTATAGGCATGAATTAAGCATTTCAATTATTTTTTCTGGTATCAGGTGCGGCGCCCGCAGCCAGAGATAATTGGGGCTACACACCCTTGCATGAAGCAGCTGCTAAAGGAAAAGTCGACGTTTGCATCGGTAACACTTATTTAAAATAACGTATAAAGTAGATCTGGATGTAAAAGGGACGGAACCCCCGAATACCCACGACCGGGCCCAGTCACGGGTGCTGGGGGGTAGGAGGGGTAGGAGACTAGGGAGAGGGGAAGGGTAGAGGGTGAAAGGGAAAGGATCCGGGACGCTGGCGGGCAACACCAAACTGCACGTTTCGCCGAAGGGGAATTTATTCGATAGACTTACAATAGTCCTTACAATTACGCGAATCGCGGTTACAGCGGTCACTGTACACGGGTACAGGTCGCAGGACAGGCAGGCCAGTAGCCACGGATCAGACCGAAAACGCGGGTTCTTCCTGGTGTAGCAGCGCTTCGATGCGTAGCGACGGCTTGAATCCGATGACTCACGGCGAACGATGAACCACGATGAATTTTCCACGATGAAATGATGCACGATGAATTCCGATGATCTTCTTACGATTGACACTCTGTTGTAGATGGTCTGATTAGCTAAGAACCTGCCACGATTTTACGGGGCCCCCGTCGAGCTTAAGTAGTTCGAGGCTATACCGTAATGAGAGCCGCGGTGGCTCTTACGATTTTTACTTGTTTACATCGTTATTTTTACTATGAATTTGCGATATTTTACAAAATATTTTCTTAATTACAATTATAATAGATATGTGTTATATATCAATAGATTCGTCTCGGAAGGCTCGATACAATGCAATAATTAGCTTAATTATACGATAAATACCTAAAAAGTTATACACGAAAAACATATGTTTTTACGACAAAATTCCATTTTCCTATTTTTCACTTTGGCCTTTTTTGGCCGTTTTATATACTTTCATTACTTTTTATTACTATTTTATACAATTATACATTATTTAACACATAATTTACTCAAAAAATCTACAAGTTCTAATATTTTACGTAATATGATACAGAATGTTTACTTCTACAATTTTAAAGATTCTACGTTAATTTTTATTGCTATATATGCTTTTTAGCTTTAAACCTATTAATACAATACAATTATTACGCAATTCCTATTAATTACCATGAAAAACACAAATTAACACAAAAAATTGGGTACACTAGAATTGTCCTCACAGTGCCCTATATGGCGTCAGACCGATAATGGTATGTGCGCGCCAACACATGTTTATATTTCGCTAAATTTTACGCTGCGTCGCCAACAGTCTCCCCCCCAGTGTACGCTCCGTCGTGCACTCCATCCCGTGGACGCGACGCCGCAGGCACGATGACGATGAGACGCGAAGTGGGGCGCCTCAGGATTCCGCCTCTCGAAGTCCGGACATCCACCACTCTCGTTCTGCCGTCTGGTCCAGGGTGACACGCGATGACCTCTCCTCTGGGCCAGGTGTTGCGGGGTAGAGATGCGTCGGCGATAATCACAATATCGCCTGGCTGCGGCTGACGAGCTTCTTTCCCTTCTATTCTCCTGGGCATGAGAGTTGGCACGTATTCTCTCAGCCACCTTTTCCAAAAATGATCAGCCAAATGCTGAGTGGTCTTCCAATCTGCTTTCCCGATGAGGTTGTACTCGTTGAAGCTTCCCACAATCGCAGAGCCACATGAACGCCCGATTAGGAAGTGATTGGGCGTTAGGCTTTCCTCGTCTTCCGGATTCACGCTCAAGTGGGTGAGTGGGCGTGAATTGACCGTATGCTCGATTTCGGTCAACAATGTGTGCAGGACTTCTTCTGGAGGGCTCCTCTCGTTCAGCACTGCGGATAGTGCGGTCTTCACCGTGCGCACCATCCGTTCCCAGGCACCTCCCATGTTGGGTGCTCCAGGTGGTATGAATTTCCAGCGTATCCCCTCTTGATTCGCTGCGTCGATTAGCTCATTCTTCTTGAGCTTTCCCATTTCTTCTCGAAGCTCGTGGTTGGCGCCGATGAAGTTGGTCCCGTTGTCGCTGTACATCACCCGCGGAGTGCCTCTCCTTGCTGACATGCGCCGCAGTGCCATGATCATGGAGCTGGTACTGAGTGATGGCACCAGCTCGAGATGCACTGCGCGCGTCGTGAGGCATGTGAAGAGCGCTCCCCATCTCTTCTCCATTAAAGGCCAATGCGTCTTCTTTTATTATTTCTTCCACTGTTGCATCTTCTTTTGCTTCTCGGCAATAATTGACGTGCTTTACTGGTGACACCTTGTCGGTATCACAGCATCCATGCAGTACCCAGCCAAGGCTGGTGAGGCTGGCAACTGGTTGGTTTGGCTTCCCTTTGATGACCCTTCTTGACACGATGAGTTCCCAGTTGTCCTGCCCAATGAGTAGAGCTGGCCTCTCCTTGCTGTAGACCAGCTCGCTCATCTTCTTCAGGTGTTCACATTTTTCTATTGTTTCGATGCTGACGTGCTGCGGTGCCAGCTTGAGGTTGCAGATGGTCCGGACTCCCTTCATTGTTCGCTTGTCCCGTCGGTGAGCTCCTTTGATTTTGATGTTGATTTGTTGCGAGTCTTGCTTCTCGATGAGCTTCCCCCCGACGGTCTCCAGGATGAGCAGGTCAGGCTTTCCTTTAGCCCCAATCCTGTGGGCCACCTCTTCATCCAACAGGGACACGGTGGACCCCTCATCCAGGAGTGCGAGGACGCGTGTGGAGCCGGCTGGTCCGTAGACGTCTACCGGTATCATTTTCAGGTAGACCTCTTTTCCATCTGCGGCGGCGTAGATGCTCTTGACTGCAGCATCTTCATTGTTCCTCGATGAGTCACGGTGCGTGGACCTCTCGCCCGATGACTCCGATGGCTTCTCTCTCGTAGGCGGCGGCGCGTGCCTCTCCCCTGATGTACGCGGCGCTGGCCTCTCAGGTGGCGATCGATTCGCCTCGGCGTGCAGCACGGTGTGATGCGGCTTCCCACACCTCTTGCACGGTGGTGCTCTGCAGCTGTCTCGAGAATGCCTCTGCCCGAGACACTTGAAGCAGAGCCGGTTCTTCTTTACTATTGTCCACTTCCCATCGGTGGTTGCTTCTCTAAATTTGCGACACTCCATTAGTCGATGATCACCTTCACATAATATGCAGTTCCTATTGTATGAGACGCTCACCTGGGACTGGGTGGTATGTACCTGCTTCGCGTTGTTGTACCTCTTGTTCACACCGGTGGCGGCCTCTATCGGTGCGAGCGTTGACCATAGATTCGCTTCGTGTTCCAGGAACTTCCGCAGCTTCACTAGTTCAGGGTCTTCATTGTTCCCAGCGGTGTAGTCCAACCATCTACACCGTAGTAGCGGCGACAGCTTCTGGATGACGTTGCGGCTGACCTCCGGTTAGTACAGGTACTGTGGTAGCTTCAATGCGCTGATCGTAGCTACGGCGTTGCTGACACGGCTGGCGAAGAGGCAGATGTCCTTTGGTGAGTCCCCGATGCGAGGCAGCTCCTTGATGCTCTCCAATTCGGCTAACACGAGCCGGTCCGGCTTCCCGAACCTCCTCTCCAAAGCGGCGATCACTTCCTCTGGATCGGCGGCGGCGAACATTAGACGGCGAACAGTCTCCTTTGCTGTTCCGTGTATGCAGTGGCGTAGGCGAGCCATATTCTGCACGTTGGTGAACATGGCTGCAGTATCCCGGTACGTCCTTATAAAAGGCAACCATTCTTCCGGCGCTCCAGTGAAGGCAGGCAAGTCGGCGTACTTCGACGGTGCGGCCGGTGCAGCTGATGTTCTTGATACAGTCGCGGCGATCAAGGCGTCCGCGAGTTCCTTGATGTCACTCTTCCTTGTGACTTCTTCCTCCTGTTGCTTCCTATTGGTGGTATCCTCTTTCAGATAAGACGTGCTTTCTTTGACCCACTGTTCAACATGCGTGGATCGCTCCTGTTCCAATTCGTCTTCGATTTCTTCATCGGACTGGCACTGGATCATCTCCAACTCGCTTTGAGCCAGGGCAGCAGCAGACCTGGCGGCTTCCAACTTCTTCATTGCTTCGAGCTCCAACATTCTTGATCTCGAAGACTTCACGGACCTGGTGGCAGCAGGGTGCGGTACCGCAGGAACGCACGGTGGAACCTCTTCCGGTCCTCCAATGTTCTTCGGTGCAGGCATCTTCAATGTATCCTGGGCCGCGGCAGCGGCAGCCGAGCGGGTGCGGACCGATGCAGACGACGGTGCAGACTTCTTCGTCGACGTAGTTGCAGCGGAGCTTGACTCGGTCGGCGTGTACAACGACCAATCGGTGGTCGAAGTTTCGTCGGATTCCCCTTTACGCCCGGGTTTCGGCGAGCGTACAGTTGGCATTGTGGTGTCCCGATCCGGCTCACGAAGGACCAAAAAACTAAAAGGGACGGAACCCCCGAATACCCACGACCGGGCCCAGTCACGGGTGCTAGGGGGTAGGAGGGGTAGGAGACTAGGGAGAGGGGAAGGGTAGAGGGTGAAGGGGAAAGGATCCGGGACGCTGGCGGGCAACACCAAACTGCACGTTTCGCCGAAGGGGAATTTATTCGATAGACTTACAATAGTCCTTACAACTGACGCGAATCGCGGTTACAGCGGTCACTGTACACGGGTACAGGTCGCAGAACAGGCAGGCCAGTAGCCACGGATCAGACCGAAAACGCGGGTTCTTCCTGGCGTAGCAGCGCTTCTTTTCTTTCTTCTTTTAACGATGAATTTTCCACGATGAAACGATGCACGATGAATTCCGATGATCTTCTTACGATTGACACTCTGTTGTAGATGGTCTGATTAGCTAAGAACCTGCCACGATTTTACGGGGCCCCCGTCGAGCTTAAGTAGTTCGAGGCTATACCGTAATGAGAGCCGCGGTGGCTCTTACGATTTTTACTTGTTTACATCGTTATTTTTACTATGAATTTGCGATATTTTACCAAATATTTTCTTAATTACAATTATAATAATTATGTGTTATATATCAGTAGATTCGTCTCGGAAGGCTCGATACAATGCAATAATTAGCTTAATTGTACGATAAATACCTAAAAAGTTATACACGAAAAATATATGTTTTTACGACAAAATTCTGTTTTCTTATTTTTCACTTTGGCCTTTTTTTGGCCGTTTTATATACTTTCATTACTTTTTATTACTATTTTATACAATTATACATTATTTAACACGTAATTTACTCAAAAAATCCACAAGTTCTAATATTTTACGTAATATGATACAGAATGTTTACTTTTACAATTTTAAAGATTCTACGTTTATTTTTATTGCTATATATGCTTTTTAGCTTTAAACCTATTAATACAATACAATTATTACGCAATTCCTATTAATTACCATGAAAAACACAAATTAACACAAAAAATTGGGTACACTAGAATTGTCCTCACAGTGCCCTATATGGCGTCAGACCGATAATGGTATGTGCGCGCCAACACATTTTTATATTTCGCTAAATTTACGCTGCGTCGCCAACAGGATGATACATAAAACAACTCAATCAATTTTAACAAGATTTTCACTGACAAACAGATAATTTTTTAGAATAGCATCTGGCTTATTGCGGCATCGTCATTAAATGGGGATTTGTTATATCATGACATACTAACACTACAAAGGAGAGTTAATGAGGAAAGTCATTAGGTAATATGTCACTAGGTAGGATTATTTAAAAGCTGGCAGAAGAAAATTAAAATATCCCTTTATTTTCCAATTCTAGCTCTACTTCAGCACGGTGCCGATCCGAAAATAAGGAACACTGAAGGGAAGACTCCTCTCGACCTAGCTGACCCCGCTACCAGGCCTGTTCTAACAGGTAACAAGAGTTTTCCAATTGAAGGACGAACAGGGTTGAAATAGCTATGATACTAACATTTACTTGCAAAGGAAAGAGGGAAAGAATGAGTATGAAGTGCGATCACCCTTCCCTCCCTTTGCTAAATCCTGATGATCTCTGTGCAAAACCAACAAGATAGAGAAAAAAAATGTATGTTGAATAGCACAGCGGTAGACTTTAAACTTCAGCGGACCGTATTACTTTCACAGTGTATATAATCGTATGTGACGAGTCGGTGACAAAACGTTTTTTTTTTTTTTTTTTTCTCGAACTGACTATGCTATTGACCTGGCAAGGTCTTTACAGCTTCACCGGACTACTAAGGCGAGCGCTTAAGGCACTCAGCCGATTTTTGTTTTTGGCAACCAGCTCAAGGGTGCACGGCACACCTCGGCTTGGCTGTTGCCTGTTCATGCAATTCGCGACCTATCAAAGCTAAACCTAAGTTAGAGCTAAACTATTCATACAAATAAGAGTTGTTGAAACATATATGTGTACCAGGCATACATATCTCAACAACTCCTATGTGTATTTTATATCGGAAAAGATTCTAAACTATTACAGTTCGATACGGGAAAAAAAAGAAAAACCCATCCACTTTATGTGTAAGCGTGTGAGCGTGCACGTGTGTGGAGGTGATGTGTGTAGTGTTGTAGCAGTGATGTACGGGTGTGTCACTGTATCGCGCGAGCAGCGTACTCAAGGGCTCCCCACCGAGGGATCGAACCTAGGCTTGAGCCGCTGCCGAGGGGGGCCTAATCTGGTGTGCGGGAGCGAAGTTTACCCCCAGACCACGACGGCGTGATCTGTGGTTACGCGGGCGTGGGCGTGAACACGCTCTGTTTTGAGAGACAGGCTGGTACTGATCGTTCGCTGCCGTTATTTTTTCGATAGGATCGGTAAAAATATGACGCGGACGTCTTTTATAACGCGGTGCTTTCGGTACTACTCTGTATTTAGCGGCGGATACCACTAACGGGCTAGAGTGATTTTCGGCTTTATCGAAATAATTATCAGTAAGTGTTTTAGTATACGCCCAGATAGAAGGCATCTCCAGGTCCCTGTGGAGATCCTCATTCCGGACGTATCGCGGAGCCCCGGTGGCTTTACGAAGGAACCGGTTCTGAATACGTTGTAATGTTAAAAAGTTCGCTTTGGACATATGTGCGAAAACGGGTGCACTGTATGTCAAAATCGGACGAATACAAGTCTTGTAAAGCGTAAGCTTGTGTCTTAAGGACAGCTTATTTTTGTGACAAATCAACGGGTGTAACCGACCCAAGACCATAGCGGCCCTATCTCTGACTATCTTTGTGTGTTGGTTAAACGTGAGGCGTCTATCCAACGTGACTCCGAGGTATTTAACCTGATCGGCCCAAGGAATCACTGACCCATACAGTTTGATCGGACGGATCTTACGTTCATATTTATTAGAAATCGGGTCGAAAATTATCGCGGCGCTTTTACACGGATTGACTCCTATACGCCATCGGAGAAACCACTCACCGAGTGTCCTAACGGCTTTTCCGATGCGTACCCTGACTCGCTTCAGATGCCATCCAGAAGCGTAGAGAACTGTATCGTCAGCATAGCAACCTATCTCCACCCCCCGGAGTTGAGGTAGGTCACTGACGAACAGATTAAAGAGCGTGGGTGCCAGAATGGACCCTTGGGGCACACCTGAGCGTATCGGATGGGACGAAGACAGTTCTCCTTCCACTCTGTAGCGGAAGGACCTATCGGAGAGATACTCGCGTATTATATGCACTAATCTATCTGGAATGCGGAAAAGTATTAACTTGTGGACGAGCCCTGAGTGCCAGACCTTGTCGAAGGCCTTGGCGACATCGAAGAAGACTGCTATTGAGCGTTTCGGTTTAGGATTCGCTGGGCACAGATTAGGATCCGGATCCTCATTAAATTTGGAATAAATGTACTCCGTGAGGCGGTGTATCTGGTTTGTGCAGGAGTGTTCGGCACGAAATCCGAACTGCTCAGGTGGCAACAGATCTAACTCTGATATGGAGGCCTGTAGGCGGTTCAGAAGGAGCCGCTCGTACAGTTTTCCTAACGTGTCTAACAAACTGATAGGGCGATAGCTATCGGGAAGCGTAGCTTTCTTGCCGGACTTGTGAATTCCTATCACTACGGCCTTTTTCCAGACGGCTGGAAAATGACCCTGGGACATGGCCGCATTGAAGATGCAGACCAGTAGAGCTATGATACGATCAGGAAGGAGCTTGAGAACCTCGTTCCTGATCCCATCGGGACCTGGGGACTTCCTAAGTTTTAGACGCTTGATGGCATCCGAAACCTCTTCGAACGTGATGGGTGTTAGGGTATCCGCCGGTGGAGACGCGAGCGCGAGCTCTACCGATGACTCGATCGATCTAATATGTGAGGTGTTCGTATTAGCTGTATTCGGAGAGCATTGCTTCTCCAGACTCGCGGCAAGTGACTCCGCCTTGTCTAGACTGACGAACGCGGGAGGCGATCCGGGGCCTCTATCGAGAGGGGGCATATGGACCGTTTCGTCTGACTTAACAGACCTAACTAATTGCCAGAACGCCAGGTGGGACGGTTGGATTTTTTCCAAAAACCGATTCCACCTTTCATCGCGGATTTCAAGGATACGGGCCTTGACTAGTTTCCGTAAGGATCGCAATCGGTCGCGGTTTTCTCTAGACGGGTAAGTGTCGTGAGCTCGAGTCGCGGCGTTCTTTTCCGTGATCAACGCCTTCACGTCGACAGGGAGTATAAAGCGGCGATCGTTCACCGCTTGCACCTCTCTCGAGGTCTCCCTGACGGCGTTCTGAAGGAAGTTGACCAGGGAATCGATGGCCAAATCCGCGTCAGCTTTAGACACCAACACGTCCGGAATTCTGTTTAAAATTTCGGAATCCAAGTTATCTTTAATGAATTTAACTAACTGCTTATAATCGGCCACCCTTACCGTCGGAGGGGTGGTGTCGTCTGGACTGCCTAACTGCATTATAACCGGTCGGTGATCGGAGTCAAGTTCGTGTACAACTTGTATGAGTTGTAACCGAAGCGTGACATTCTTAAGTATCGCAATATCTAAAACTGTCGGGCGACAGTTGTCCTGATAGTGGGTCGGTTCCGGAGGGGCTATGACGTCAAACGCGAGAACGTCGACTAGTTTATCGAGAATCTTCCCGTTCTGAGAAGTCCCCGGATTGTTCCAGATGACGTTTCCGCTGTTGAGGTCCCCCCCTATAATGACGGAGTCACCTAATTTGAATAGCGCCTGAAGATCGGATTTAAGCAGTACCTTATTCGGCGGAAGGTACGCGGAAACTAACACGACATCCGGATGACCGGTCATCCCTAACCTGCAGACTGACACCTCCATATTGGATAGAACGGGCGGATTCAACGGTTCGCAATACAATGATCGTTTATAATAGATTAACGTGCCACCCCCGCGGGTGACTCGATCATTTCTGACTACGTTATAGTTCGCGATTCTCGGAGTTCTCGTTTTCGGTTTAAGAAGCGTTTCCTGGATGAGGAGAACGTCAATCTGTCTTTCCTTCAAGAAGGCAGCTACTAGATCGCGCTGTGCCCTAAGATTCCTCGCGTTAAAAAACGAGAGTGTAAGACCGCGCGGTTTTATTCTATTTAACGCCGAGAATTTTATTTAAAGTCGAGGTCAGGCGTGGATCGAGAGAGGCGCTGCAACGTTGCAGCAATGCCTTGGTATTGAGCGAGCACGTCGAGCCGGGCCAACCCTGTCTCTGCTTTGAAGGCCGCGCGGAATGCGAGGACCTCCTGGAGATCATGCTCCCTAAGCAATTTAAATACCCAGTCCTCCTCGGATTGCTCCGAGGAGTGGGCGGGGGCAGCACGCGCCGGCCGCGCCAGTGGTGGGCGAGCCTGCAGCTTGGGAGCCTCAGGCTGGGGTCGGGGGGCCCAGGGGGCCAGAGGGGCCCGCCCGGGTTGCGGCGCGCGCGGCACGGAAGGTGCTGCGCGTGTGATGGGTGCAGGCGCTACCGGGGCGCGAGAGGCGCCCGGCAGGCCGGGGAAGGCCTCCACGGACATGAGAGGTGGAGGCGGAGGGCGGGCGGCGGCCGCAGGTGTCCTGGACACCTGTCGTGCCTGCCGGGGACGTTGCGTGCGCGGTGCACGGGGACAGCCGCGATAGTTCGCGGGGTGTCCCGTGTTACCGCAGAGTACGCAGCTGGGAGGTTCGGGAGTGCCGGCCGTGCGCCCGCACTCCTTTGTGGAGTGATCACCCAGGCACTTGACGCACCTGGGGCGGAGATGACAGTTACGGGCCGAGTGCCCGTAACTCTGGCAGTTGTGACACTGCGATGGGATGTTGTTTTTGCGCGGGGGCTCGACGGTGATGCCGCTGAGGCCGCATATGGACGTCACATTAAAAATGGACTTGCCCTCTACTGTACGCTCGAGGAGGACCAAGACCATATTGTAGGGGGCGCGGGTGCGGGGGTGGTACATCCGGTGTACCTCCCGGACTGGGAAGCCCCCATCCATGAGGGAGGCGAAGATATCGTCTACCGGGATTTCGGCAGGGACGCGGCGGAGTACTACTCTGAGGAGGCGTTCCTCCTCGAGAGCGTAGGTGAAGTATGCTAACTTTGATTCCCGAAGGAATTTAGTCAGCGCTCGAAAGTCTGAACTGGTTGGGACCTTCACCTGAATGCCCGCCTGGACATTCAAGGCGGACGTATAATTGATTTTAAGTTGATTTAGGCGAGTGGAAATAAAAATCCACTGAGCCTTATCCTGAATGGTCACTGGCGGCGGTGGGCGTGGCTTCTTGACTGTGGGCTCTGCGGAACCCGATGCTTGGCTCAGAGGGAGCGAGACGGGGACAGGTTTGGCTCCGCCCCCTACCGGTCTTACGCGTGCCGGTATAGCCGCGTTTCTACTATGCACCCGGGTGCCCTCTGCTGGCTCGCCGGTGCGACTAATTTTATCTTTGTGACTTTCTTTGTCTAAATCGGACCCTGAGTCGGACGAAAGCGCGGCGTGAGTGCGCTTTTTGTACGTGACGGTCTTAAAACCGTCACTAACGTGCGCGGAGGGCGCAGAGGACGCGGACGCGGGTATCGCGATCGCCGCGGGATTCTCGGTCGGCACGGCGGGCGCCGCCTCGTCCAGCTCCATCTCGGATCCGGAATCCGAGCTGGAGCCTGGCGCGGGAGCACGGGCTTGATCCGCCGGATTCAGCGGTGAATCCGACGAATCCACGGAACTATCCGAGTCGGTCTCTAGAGCCGCGAAAGCATTTGACGTTGCCACCCGGGGCACTAATTCCGAGTCCACGGAGGACTCTAAAATAATTTGCTCGTATATCGCGTTTAATAAGTTTTCGTCTTGTCCATGCTCAAGGAGCGCGGCGCGAAACCTATCAATCATATTTCGATCCATACCGGTGGATTGCGGGGGCGAGGGGGGACGCGAAACAACCTCCCTGCCTGAGGGGCAGGGGGGCACGCCTTAACGGTTTTTACGGGACTATCCCGAGTCCGGACCAAAAGAGCTGTGGGCGAAGTGCGATGCCTCACAGTCGCGCCTACCTTGCCTAGGGGGAGTCCCTAACAAGCCTGAGGCCGAGAACGCAGACCGGTAAACCGGGCTACGCCCAAACAGACACTCAGGGATGGAATGGGAGGATCAGGAGGGTGGGAGGGAGACACCTGGACTTGACTAGGCGATCACCGCCAAGGCCAAGCTACCCAGGCCCGTCTGCCTTGCCGTAGGCCGCGGGGCCTCCGGCGAGCGGGCAGGACGCTCCGCACGCTTCGTTGAGCACCGGGAGGTATCCACGTGCGGCCAAAAGATTGGACTTCTTGCGACGCCCGGGTCGCCCCGAAAAGGGCGGTGCGCTACGCTCTAAAAAGAGCGCCTCACGATTTTCACAACTGCCCTGTCACTAACAGGACTTGATCGGGCTCGCGAAAACACTTTCGTGACGGAACACAATATCGCGAAGCGACGCGTGAAAGATGGTAGAACCACACGAACACTCGCGAAACTTGGATCGAAATTACGAAATCACGAAAAAACCGTTAAAAATAGCGGCGGTGCAAAGCGCGTGCGTCTCGGACGAGAGCCCAATCGAACTATCGTGACAAAACGCATTTTGCCCCGGTTTATATTCACAAATTCGTCCTTATAATTAGTATCCCATGCGAGCCTTAATTGCAGCGCGTTTATCCATACACTCGTGATACATTTTACGTGATGTTGTTAGCGAGGGTTCCCTACAATATTATCTTACATACATGAAACCTAAACATATATCCATCGTTATTTATAAAATATCACATTACACATAAAGAACATTAAATAGAGGAAAAGTAAATACATAAACATGAAAGCTCATCTGTCTGTAACAATTTATTTGCAACTTTTTTTAGTTGCAATGAATATCTGAAAGTTAAATTATTTTACACTTAATTATAAGTGTATTTGTTGATATTCTAGAACTGGAGTCTAGAGTTTTAGCACTGTACCTACTAGTTGTTAAAGGCATTGTTTTTAACGCTTTACAGCTATATATCCGATAATAATAAGGGATTGAATCTTGTGACATGCAATTAAATTGTTTTGGTCATAATCAAAACGTCAGCCTTCGACATATTGGCGATTTCAAAGTCCGAGAAAGTTACTTTTATATTGCTCGTTCATACGGTGGTACTACAACGACATTTCTCAGGTTTAGGTTTCCTCACTATATATTCCTTCATCGTCACCCGATAGTATTATCAATTTAAATTTACCTGTCCTGGGTGCACCACCTAACAAGAGAACAAATTTTTGGCAGCTGCAATGTTCCACATAAATTGAACCTCGCAGCGATAAATAGAGAGTAATCAATCAATCGACGGTAATAAAAGATGGATAGTCTATTTAACCATACGATAAAGTAAAATTAGTAAGTGTACGCGCATTCGTGAAATATTCCTCGGTACTGGTAACAATGTTTATCAAAAATTCCTTATTACTGGTAATAGTTTTGTTTGTTCAAAATTCCTTGTTACTTTTTTTATATTTTCTTTTGTCATCTAGTATTCTAGATTATTACTGCTATACTGCCATTATTGAGTAGGTAATAATATTACAAGCATCTTTGTGGCTCCCTTGTTAGAATTTTCCATGAAGTTTTTGTGACATCGCGGTATTCATGCTCCATTGTGTTATTTCACATCCATTTCACTTGTGAATGATAGTTCAAATCTTGTAATCAGTGATATTATAACTATATAGATACGGAATAAGCGCTTCGATAGCGCCTTGTTAAAACTTGGCTAACTAGCTTATTTTTGATGGTTGCCCCGTCAGTTCGCACGTATTTAAACAGCATATAACTATTTCCTTGTCACTAATGATATTGAGAATATGCTGTCTTACTTCCACGTTTTATGTAAAACAGTATGGCGTTACAATATTACTTTACGTATGTGTGCGTTATCGTAGCATTTGTTTTGTCAAAATAGCATGTAGGTAACGTATCTTTTATGTTATAATATCATTGCTTGTTATAATGTTGTTTGCGAACAATTCCTCGGTACTGGTAACAATGTTGTTCGTGAACAATTCTTCAGAACTGCTAACATGTTGTTCGTAAACAATTCCTCGGTACTGGTAACAATGTTGTTCGTGAACAATTCCTCAGTACTGCTAACATGTTGTTCGTAAACAATTCCTCGGTACTGGTAACAATGTTGTTCGTGAACAATTCTTCAGAACTGCTAACATGTTGTTCGTAAACAATTCCTCGGTACTGGTAACAATGTTGTTCGTGAACAATTCCTCAGTACTGCTAACATGTTGTTCGTAAACAATTCCTCGGTACTGGTAACAATGTTGTTCGTGAACAATTCCTCGGTACTAATAATAATATTGTAATCGCAGGTGAGTACTGTGCAGCGGATGTGCTGGAAGCAGCCCGGTCGGGTGCTGACGAGCGGCTCGCGTCGCTGCTGACGCCGCTGAACGTGAACGTGCACGCGAGCGACGGGCGCCGCTCGACGCCGCTGCACCTCGCCGCCGGGTACAACCGCGCCCGAGCCGTCAGGCTACTCCTGCAACGCGGTGCCGACGTACACAGCAAGGACAAAGGGTGAGATTCTTCATTTTTTTTAAATTAAACTTCCTTACGCACGCTTGATTCGGGGAGTAAGCTGGTGAATGCGTCACGAAAGCGTTACCACAACATATGATCGGGTGAGGCAAACGGAAGTTGAGACGGTGATATAGGATAGCCCATAGTTACTAAAACCCATAATAAATTTGAATATTTGTAGAAAATTAATATATGTATATACTATACATATGTAGACATATATAATATATATTTGTGGGTGGTTGAGGCACGCTGAAGCTATTACTGATTTCAGCATGACACGGCTCGCCCTCGGTACTACCAACCGTCATACATGACAGAAACACCCACGTCAAGTAATAGTGCTTGCATTGTTGCGTTTCGTTCAGTCAGTGAGAGCACCGGAGGCCCATCTCCCCCTCCCCAACCCTCTTCTCCACCTAAGCTTCCCCTCCCCAACTACCTCCTCCTCCCAAACACAGGCTGGCAATACACTTGCAACTCCCCTGGTGTTGCAAGTGTCCATGGACGGTGGTGATCACTGAACAACAGGACCCACCTGTTTGTTAACCTCCTAATGGTCTAAAGCACACTCGATTTTTTGGGGATGGGGAGTAAGCCCTTCCCTTACATATGTTTTGGGTGCCTGTTTGTGGGTATAACGTGGTCTGTTAGGTCACAATTATTTTATTTCTATGCAACTGACTTTCAAAGTATTTTATAAATGTAGTTCAATTTAAATGTGCTGAGTTGCACATAATAAATTAGACGACATACAAATAAAATTTACTAAATGTACGTGACCGTACATTCTTCACTTTTTTAATAATCAATTTTTTGTGGCTAAATAGAGGAGTGTCCTTGTGAGCGCTGGTTGTTATTTTGTAAAATGATTTAATAATTCGGCTGTAATTAGTATCTCGTTGGTCGTAAACAATGCACAACGGCTGGACGGATGTATGTAGGATAAAAAGGACTCACCTTTTCGCTGTTGTCGCAGTCGTAGGAGGCCTACTCTATAAACTTCGGATCACACTTTCCAAATGTTCAATCAATTATAGGTATTAATGTCTGTAATAAGGTATTATTCGATTTTTGACCACAGAGACGCGCGACGTCGTCACTCCGTAATTGCACTGACACACTAAGCATCGGTGAGAGGGTTGGGGGGAGGAAATATGACATTGAATGACCGTTAGGAACGGTTTAACCGTTGTGCATTGCAACGCTTCTAAACCATTTTAGCCTAAACAGTCCTTTTGTGGAAAATATAATCGTTGGTTTGTTCCAGAGGGTTAGTGCCTCTCCACAACGCATGTTCGTACGGACACTACGAAGTGACCGAGCTGTTGGTTCGAGCCGGGGCTGATGTCAACGCGACGGACCTCTGGGTTACACGAAGCGGCCAGCAAAGCTCGGCTTGAGGTATAAATACAACCTTAAAATGAGCTATACACATTTATTGGCTTAAGCGCTCGCCTTAGTAGTCCGGTGAAACTGTTAAGGTTGCTAGGTCAATAATGTAGTCAGATCGAGAAAAAAAAGCTATACACATTTCTTTTCTGACTGACTACGCTATGAGCCTTGCAAGGCCTTAACAGCTTCACCGGACTACATTTTTAGTGGTATTTCTGATTGTAATATTACTGATTAGGTATGCTCGTTGCTCCTGAGCGAGGGAGCTGATCCGACACTGCTGAACTGCCACGGGAAGTCTGCCCTGGACGTGGCACCCACCAGGGAGTTGCAAGAGAGGCTCGCTTGTGAGTAATATACACTGTTTCTTTTGCATTCTTCTAGAACTTTCAGAATTTATTGATATCAACATGTTGGGTTTCTAGTGGTGAAATGAGATCCCAACATCTTAATACACTTTTGGACTGTATTCCTACGTACCCATTAGATACGAGGTATAATTCATAAGTCATACTGTCCGACTCTTTGGCACGATATCTATTATAATTATACTAGCTATCCCGGCCACACGTTGCTGAGGCTCAGAAATACAAAATAAAACGTGGCGCCATCTATGACATATCTATAACAGTCGGTACTACGGTTGTCTGTCAGCAACCTAGTTAAAAGCGCCATCTATTCGAGACTGATGAAACTTCCAATTAATAACAATAATCAACAATGACAATTATTTAATATGTAATCAAAGAATATTAAGGCTATTAATCGATATATGAGCAAAATGATATTGTAAGTAAAAAGCTGTGGAAACCTCATAAGCGCTTCGACAGCGCCGCGTTATAACTTGGCTAACTAGCTTATTTCAATCCGCCCGTATCTAAGCAATCTATAACTAAGTCTTTTTCACCACTTACATTGTGAAAATGCCATCTTACTTCCACATTTTATCTAAGATAATGTAGCGTTATACGTATGTGTGCGTTATCGTGCCATTTGTTTTTTCAAAATATCATGTAGGTAACCTATCTACAGCTTTTTAATTATAATATCATTGTATATAAATCATCCTATCTCTCAAGTTGGCCCAAATTATACATAAAGACCAACTTTCGTGAACATGATCGGTTAAATAGTTTCACGAGTTCATTGTCGACAAACATTATGACACTGGATTTTTATATATTTAGACTAGTACATTATCCGCATAATACGTTTCCTCAATACATCCTATACATTTACAAAATTACAATATCATGTTAAAATGAGACAGGTATATAGTACGGACAAGGACAACAATTATTTTTTTTATCTCAACTGTGGTATACGTACAGGTGGTCACCTGATGTTAAGGGATCACCCCCGTCCATAGACACTTGCAACACCAGACATCGCAAGTGCGTTGTCAGCCTTTGTTGGAGGGAGGATGGGAAGGGGAAGGGAGGTGGGCCTCCGGAGCTCTCACTGACCGAACGAAACGCAACAATGCCAGCACTGTTACTTCACGTCGGTGTGTCTGTGTGTCGGGTGGTAGACACGCGGGCGAGCCGACACATTCATGCTGAAACCAGTAATAGCTTCAGCGTGGCTCTACCAGCTAGTAACTGAATACATAATATACTGAATTTATTGGTTTACACTTATTTGAAGTCTGGTATTTGGATGAATTTAAAACTGAATTTCTTTTCTTCATTGTCCCTCACAGTCATATATAGTTGCATGTCGTTTTATAATTATCCTTATTTATGTATCTCTAATGTGTTCACTAATCTGTTTCGACATGTAGATCAGCGACATCTTGCCTTTCATGGCCGAACTATGAAGTCAAAGAATATACTATTATTCATAATGATCAAACTAATGATTCAATTCTATATAATGATATTTTTATTTAAGTCCTATTAAAATCTATACAATAATAATAATAATTCTTATTTACGTATCTATAATATGGTGGTTCTAATGTCAATGTGTATCTCTAATATGTTGGCGCTAGTGTCGATGTATATTTATAATATGGTGGTGCTAATATCAATGTTCCGGTCGTGTTGTAGTCTGGTCTCTTGAATGTGATGCAGCGCCGCCGGAGGTGGGTGAATATGGTGGTGCTAATATCAATGTTCCGGTCGTGTTGTAGTCTCGTCTCTTGAATGTGATGCAGCGCCGCCGGAGGTGGGTGATAACATATTACAGCAACTCTTGTAATATAAAGTAAGATTTTCACGTTAAAGATTGGACTCCAGATCTTTCAAATCATGTTTTTTGAAGTGAAACTGCTTTTTGGATGATGTGAATTGGATATGAAACGAAAGAGAGATATCAATAAGTGTATATACTCGTATACATTTTAGACTGTGAGAGAATGAGATAGTATATTCTTAATGTACTCGGATTGTATACACAGAGATAGAGAGAAATCTATAGCACATTATTTACTGTTGGATCGTAGTGGCTATCGCGCTCTTTTAAATATTATTCTGTGTTGTGCATTATTATACATTGTTCATATAAATATTAAAATATTAGGAAACTAGCTGCCACGTGCCCACTTCGTTGGACGGTAAACATTTTTACTTGCGATGAAATTATGATTGTGAAATTATGACAAATATTAATTATCATATTATTAACATCAGACATACAGGTGGATACACCTTGGTGTATGCTGTTTGCTGATTATATTGTTCTTATCGGAGAAGATGCTGTCGAGGACCAGAGCAGGCTGTAAAAATGGAGAGAAAAACTGGAGAATGTTGGTTTGAAAATTAGTAGAACAAAAACTGAACATTTGTTTTGTGACTTCGGTGGTACGTCTAGTTTTTCTCCTATAGCCTTAAATGGTGTATCCTTACCAGCCTGCTCTAATTTTCGGTATCTCGGTTCATTGATACAAAACGACGGTGGCATTGATAAGGACGTGAGGAATAGAATAAATGCAGGATGGATGAAATGGCGAAATGTGTATGGGGTAGCTTGTGACCCACGAATGCCTTTGAAACTCGAGGGAGTGTTTATAAAGCTATGATAAGACCAGTCATGCTGTATGCATCTGAGTGCTGGGCTACGAAAGAGACGGATGAGAGAAAATTACATGTGGCAGAGATGCGAATGTTAAGGTGGATGTGTGGTGTGACTAGAATGGATAAAATTAAGAATGAGTATATCAGAGGAAGCTTTAAAAATAGCACCAGTGACAGAGAAGTTGAGGAGTAATAGGTTAGCATGGTATGGGCATGTTATGAGGAGAGATGAAAACCATGTAACTAGACAAGTGTTGAGTATGTTTGTGGACGGATATACGAGTAGAGGAAGACCGAAAGAGTTATGGATGGACTGCGTAAAAAACGATACGTGCGTAAAAGGTGTGAATACTGAAATTACATTTGACAGGAGAGAATGGAAAAAGAAAACATGTTGTGATAAGGGTAATGATGATGATGATGAAATTATGATTGTGATTCGGTTAGTGCTGAGTGCTATGTATTTTGAGAAGAATTCATAATTGTTGTTGATGGATATGACCAATAAATATCACTCAACGATTTAAATATTTTATTTATTATAAAAAATCTACTTTTTGTGTCTTAAATATAAAAGTTAGACATATGCCATTTTACTTTTTTGTAGGCATTGTGAAGCTCTACAACTTTTCTCTAGAACTCAATAATATATCTCTCATCGTTAAGGCAGCGTTCGTAAGAAACGTTTTCGTTCGAACGTTTTTTCTTAGACTTACTTTGCAAATGCGACTACCACAAAAAGTCTTTCCTTTTTTTGGGTTAATATATAGCCCATGACACTCGCAAATAACGTGGCTGTCTATTGGGAAAAAGTATTTTCAAAATCGGTGTAGTAGTTCCTGAGATTACCCTCTACAACCTCACGAAATTTACCTCTTTATATCTTCTTCATATATAAATTTATTCTGTACGTGTGTATGTCACTGAACTCCTCCTAAACGGCTGGACCGATTTTGATGACATTTTGTGTGCGTGTTCGAATGGATCCGAGAATGGTTTAGATTCACAATTGGACAGGGTAGGTTGCGGTTGCGGTTGAATTATAGTTGTTTTTTTTATTATCAAGGCAGGACAACGTCCGCCGGGACCGCTAGTATTAGTATATTAGTAACTAGCGAGCCCGGCAGACATTGTCCCGCTCTGATTATGAAAAAAATCCATGACAAATTATATACTAAAACATTCCTCATCACTTACCCTGTCCACCGGTGAAAACCGCATGAAAATCCGTTCGGTAGTTTTTGAGTTTATCGCGAATAGACAGACAGACAGACGCGGATGATAGTATAGATAACGCCGAAAACTAATGCTTACCACCGAGTTATAAAGACTGGTATATGGTATGAAACCATAGCCATGTGTGTCTAAATTAAGATAAGAAATTACTACGTCGCCATATCTGGGTGGTCGTCCGGTCTGCATAATAAACACTCGATAAAATATGGTTAAATTTAGTTCTGTAAGTAGTTCTTGTGAGAACTCTCCTTTGTATCGTACAAAGTAAATTGTGCTTTTAAAGTAGTTCCTACGGGTATGCTGAGTTTTGACTACCTCCATAGTGTATTCATCTCTTTCTCTTACAAGAACTGATCAAAATACTGAGATCCACTTCTACCGTACTACAAAATATTTTTTTTGTTTTATATCATAGGAGGCAAACGAACAGGTGTGTCACCTGATGTTAAGTGATCACCACCATCCATAGACACTTGCAACACCAGAGGAGTTGCAAGTGCGTTGCCATCCTGTGTTTGGGGTAGGCGGAGCAGGGAAGTGGGTTAACCGGCGCCCTCGCTGACCGAACGAAACGCAACAATGCAAGCACTGTTACTTCACGTCGGTATTCTGTGAGAGGGTGCTACTACCCCGGTGGTTCTATCACCTACATAAATAATATACATTAAATAAATCTATATTAATATATAAATCTAGAGGGTTTGTTTCGTTGAACGTGCTAATCCCAGAAACTACCGGTCCGATTTGAGTTCTTTCAGTATTAAATAGTTCACTTATCGAGGACGGCTATAGGCTATATATCATTACGCTAAGACCAATAGGAGCGGAGCACCAAAGAAGGAAGTTTCAAAATCGTATTTTTTTCGTTTTGTGAGTTTCTGCTGCGTATTAGTTTTTTTTATATCATAGGAGGCAAACGGACCGTGGGTCCGTCTGATGTTAAGTGATCACCACCGTCCGTAGACACTTAAAACACCAGGGGAGTCGCAATTGTGTTTCCAACCTGTCTTGAGGGAGAGCGGGAGTAAGGGATGGTGGAAGAGGCGGGAAGGTGGGCCTCCAACGCTCTCAGTGACCGAACGTAACGCAACAATGCAAGCACTGTTACTTCACGTCGGTGTGTCTGTGTGTCGGGTGGTACTACGCCGGGCGAGCCGACCCATTCATGCTGAAACCATTAATAGCTTCAACGTAACTCTGCCAACTTCGAGTTAGCCCAAAGTAACTGTTCTAACAGAAGTCGCGAGCAGAAGCTAGTATTGTATAAACTAATTTCAATTACAGTCGAATACAGAGGTCACTGTCTACTGGAGGCCTGTCGACTCGCTGAACCGACGAGGGTCAAGAAACAGCTGTCTTCCAACCAGCACCAACATCAGGTATCCTGACAAATTCTTTACTAATTTATTATAATGTTTAGTTTTGAGCCCGGTTGGATAATTAAAGTTCAAATCAAGTTAATAATATTGATATTGTAAATTCAGATTAAGTAAGTAGTAAGTGAGACCTTATTTGTACATGCGTTTGTCTACATGTCTACAACCGGACTGTACTTTTTTTTCTTTTTTTTTTTGGCGACTGTGGTCCTTATCCACATTTCAGCCAGTGTCACGTATTGATTGTGGTATTCCAAGTAATATATTGAAAAGAAAAATCAGGAACGACATATAAATATTATAACTAGTTTCTACCCGCGACTTCGCTAACGCTAAACATGCCGCGAAAGCTCTGATAAGGACTAAACTTATTTTGAAACATTATTCATTGTTGCCCCGCTCCTATTGGTTTTCGCGTGATGATATACAGTCTATAGCTTTCCTCGATAAATGAGCTATATATCACTGAAAGATTTCTTCAAATCAGTCGTTCGTTAAAATTAGCGGGTTCCAACAAACAAAACTTATAAGTTTGATATAAGGGGAGAAGGAAGGGGGTAAGTAGAGTTTTCACACAGGTGTAGCGAGGTATTTCGGGGGGGGAGGGGGGGTGATATTGTAGAGGGAAAATTTTAAGTTAGGGCAAATGAAGTACAAGTAATCTAAGTGACTACCCTCCAATCTACACTCACATATACCTACAATGGTCTCTAATTCTTAATGTAGCTAGGTGGACTGGTGAGCAACAGTGACTGAGGTGTATACGAATGAGCATCGATGTTGTGTCCCCTTATATTTTAATTCACAGAACGCCAAGGTTTTCGTTCATGCTCGTTCATTAATAAATAAATAAATAATTTTAATTGAACCCGGTTAGGATGAACCTTGATTATATTAACAGGGTTCAACTAGTTCGAGTAGCGGCAGCACACATACCTTACCAGGCGAGTGCAGTGTCGAGGCGCTCGTCAATTTCCAGCATCTGACGACAGGCGACAGGCCGCTGCACTGCGCCGCCGGCAGCGTCTACCCCAAAAGGAAACAGGTCTGTCAGTCCTTACACGTACAGTAATCTAACAGACGTGCCCAAGCTACGCTAAACACGCACAAGCGTCATTGACTCCAAGAGGAACATAGGAGGCAAACGAACAGGTAGGTCATCTGTTGTTAAGTGATCACCACCGTCCATAGACACCAGCAACATGAGAGGAGTCGCAAGTGCGTTGCCAGCCGTTGGTGGGGCAGGGGGAAGGGAAAGGTGGCAGGTGTGCCTCCGGCGCTCTCACTGATCAAACGAAATGTAACAATGCGTGCACTGTTAGTTGACGTGGGTGTTTCTGTGGTAGTTCGAGTGATAGGACCGCGAGCAAGCCGACCCATTCGTGCTGAAACCAGTAATAGCTTCAGCGTGCCTTTATCACCCACACGTCTGTCAGTCCTTATACGTAAAGTAGTCTAACAGTCATGGCTGAGCGTCGACAAAAATGCACAGGTATCATCGCCTTCAAGTGGAAACACTCCTGTCATTTCTTACACGTATGGGAAATTGATAAATTGGAAAATTTAACAAACTTGTCCGAGTGTCAATCAAGAATCTATACAGACAACATATCATGATCTTTCTGGAATTAAAATGCTGGTTAAAAAATGATATCACATTAAAAACTGTTGTAAGGTTTTCGATAATGGGCATTCACTTTCGAATGATATTTCAAGTTCTATCAATAGTTTATAAAGGAACACGTTTGAAGTTATTATACTAACTTGTAAAAGGATTATATTATTCTATATTTCATACTAGGTGGCGACCGTGACTTCGCTTAACGTTATATCGATTTATTGTTATTGTTTGTTTGACTCGAACCCTGTATTTTATTTGGATTAAGTCTGGGTTATTTTTCATCTCTTAGATTTTAATAAAATAATTACAAAAAAATAAAAACTTTTCATCATTTTCGATGAAGGGAAAATTCGTGATCAAACCGTAGCATGTTTTTTTTTTGTATAGCTACCTCCCTTATGTAGGAAACTTGTGAGACCCAGTCTCTTTATAAATTTAGCATGCTTGGACCATATCGACATGTAACATCAGGTGAGTTTGTGCTCAAACGCTTTTACCTGGGGTGTAATGGGTGTCGAATAACATCATAAGACATGAGACATCCAAGCCAACCTCACCTGCACATGCTGCACCCTGCTGAATAACGAACGAGGCAATAGCGAAAGCGGGGTGGTAGAGTTTTACAGCCCGACTGGGTCGCAACCACCATGTATATGGCGAAAAAGCCCGTCATAGTGATTCGCTTAAACGAGTCGCATTTCGGGATCAGCCTGAGCATATCCAGCTTTTCGCAGGCCGGCATGACAGCGGCGACCGGCGATGGATAGTGTGTCACTCGATGGTCGCCATTGTTTATGGATTGTACTGTGTTTACCATCAGGCATAGTGCAGTTATTTGGCAGTGCTACAATTAAAAAAAAACCTATAAAGTTTTGTGTCCCATGGTGTCACAGTAAGCGTAGATCGTAAAAAAAGAACCGACGTTTAAAAATGTTCTCCAATTGTTCCAGGTTATGGAGATGCTGATAAGGAAGGGTGCGAGGGTCAATGAGAAGAATAAAGAAGGTCAGACTCCCCTACACGTCGCGACGGAGCAGTCGCACCTGGACGCGATGGATCTGCTTCTGAGGCACGGTGAGTTCTCTAACGTTTCCTAATCCTGTCTCTTATTGTCTCTGTTTATTGTAATAGATTGTGTGATTATATTCGAATTTGTAAGAGAATTAAATTAACATAGTGTATTGGAATATTGTTTACCCATCTACCCTTCCCTCTCCTCTCTCATGTCCCTCCCCTAACCCTTCCCTCCAAAGGCTGGCAACGCACTTGCAACTCCTCTGGTGTTGTTAGTGTCCATGGACGGTGGTGATCAATTAACATCAAGTGACCCACCTGTTCGTTTGTCACCTATGACATAAATAAAAAAAAAGTCTCACTGTCTATTGTTGCTTGTGAATTGCCAATCTCAGACAGGAGTCTTGAGTCCTGTCATTAATTTTTATATATCTTAGTAGATTCAGTTGGGACAGCATGTGTTATCGACCTCAATTCATCAGCCCAAATCCGCCAACCAACTTTGTTAGAATTATTTTTGACTGCACTTTACCTGATGAAAAAAAAACAGTGCAATAGAAAACCCAATCTCAAACAGGAACATAGTCCTGAGTCCTGTCTATAATAGCTGGGTATATCAGAAGGTTCAGTTGGAACAATTCATATAGCAATCTGTATTATCAACCGGAAAACTCTTCGGATCAGATCAGCCAAACGACTTTGTGAGGGTAATATTTCTTTTTTGACTGATGGTAGAGACGGTGTAGTTAAAAATTAACTCTTTTTTTTGTGTTTTTACATATTAAAATAAGTTAAATCAATTTATTTTTCAAGATCTTCAAATTTCATACATGTGAAATATGAAGTGCATTAAAAGAACTAAAACCTTATGAACGGCAAAACTTGATCTTCGTTCTCGGTGTAAAAAAAACTTAAAATCTTTAAAAAAAATTAAACATTTTGTAGGGTACTGCGATATGAAATTATAGGCACGAGAGCTGCGAGCCAACTGAATATATACATATTTTTTTTATGTCAAAGGGCGGCAAAAGAACATTCAGAGGTACACTGTTGTGTATCACCTCGCACACTTCTATCTCTTAGAAATGTTAAGTGATCACCATTGCCTATAGACACTAGCAACACCAGGGGAGTCGCAAGTGCGTTGCCAGCCTGTGTATGGGGGAGGGTAGGGAAAGGAGAAATGGGAATGGAGAGGGGTAGAGGAGATGGGCCTCCGGCGCTCTCACTGACCGAACGAGACGCAACGATGCAAGCACTGTTACTTCACGTCGGTGTGTCTGTGTGTCTGTGTGTTGGGCGGTACTACCCCGGTCGAGCCGACCCATTCATGCTGAAACTAGTAATAGCTTCAGCGTGCCTCTACCACCTTCTAGCACTACCTTTATTACAATATAATTGTCTTGTATCTAACACCTTATTAATATATGTGTGCGTGTTCTCACAATGTCATATGAACGATTAAAATTGGATTTAGCTCATTGTAAATGTAACGACTCAATTATAGAACTTATTCCCGTCAAATAAGAGCAGTTTATTGTATGTTAAATTTTTCGCTTTCTTTATCACTGTCTTCTTCCCTATATGTATATCCGTATATGTGGATTTATATTGTGTGTATAATAACCGGGCCCAGACGTATGTTAATAAACTATTAACATATTTAATTATTATATATTATTCTAAATATGTGTCACTCAACATACAATAATAAATTTCTGACCATTTTCGTAACACTATATGCTACACCGTTTTAAAAAAATCGACTATTTTTTTCTCCCATTAAATATATCTAAAATTTTGTGGGAAATTGTGAAAAAAATCCTGTAAAAGCCACCGTCCTTAATATTAATATTAAGATATGCCGCATGGTAAATTTCAATTTCCTGTATGATTAACATGGGAAAGCTTGTTTTTTTTAGTTTAGAATTTTATAACTCTTTAATGGTTTAACAAAAAGGTTAGACCAATTAAATCTCTTGTATAAAATTGAACGCTCTATAAAAAAAGCTATCTTATAAATTTTTTGATAAACCGACGCGTTTCGAAGTTATTCAACTTTCAAACTAAAAGTTTATCAAAAACCCAGTTTATTAAAAAAAAAATTAAAATGTCTATAAAACACATGACATAACATACAAAATGTACAATTTAAAATACAAAAATACCCGTCGTCCTCACAACTCATACGTGGTGTCGGACTGTTGCGTCGCGCGCCGCCAACCGTTGTGCGATGCGTCGCTAACAGTACGTTTGCGTTGTAGGTGCGAAGGTGAACGCGTGCGACGGTCGCGGCGAGAGCGCGCTGTCGCTCGCCGCGCGGCGCGACTCGGCGGCGGCGTGCCGGCTGCTGCTGGCCTGCGGAGCCGACACCAGACCGGACCCACACTACTCACAGCCGGACGGTCAGTTTTATATGTATATACTTACTAGCTGTTCCAGTGACTTTATTTGGACTTTATACTTTATTTATTGTTGGATTCAGAGTTGATCACCTTCCGGTTTCTTCAATAAGACAGTGGTAGAGCTTCAATGGACTGTATATTTATTTTCAGGATTCTTTACAAGTACTTAATCGTGTATAACGAGCCGGTGACAATACAAATGTTTCCTCAGTTTAACACTACAATTATAGTCTTACAATTAGTACATTATACGTGCCTTACTGCCGCATGTTCATCCATACATTTACATGGTTTACATAGATTCACATTATATTTTCTGGAAAGTTGTACCAAGGGAGCCACCATCTTGTTGGAACATTAATATTGACATTGAAATGATCGCACGACACTAACTTGTAATATTATTAACTACTTGACAATGGCAGTAATAATCTAAAAGATTGATTGCCTAAAATAAAGAGGGAGGGACTTCGTCCGCGTGGTACGTGATGTACAAAATTACTATTTACTCTTCTCTCGTACTTAATATAGTTACTTTTCATGTGATTTTTTTTTATTGTAGCACAGCGAAGTGACTGCACTATGCCTGATGGTAAGCACAGTACAATCTAAAAACAATGGCAACCACCGAGTGACACACTATCCATCGCCGGTCACCGCTGTTATGCCGGCGTGCGAACAGCTGGATATGCACAGGCTGATCGCGAATCGCGACCCGCAGAAGCGAATCACTATGACGGGCTTTTTCGCCGTATACATGGTGGTTGCGAACCAGTCAGGCTGTAAAACCCTATCACCTCGCTTTCGCCATTGCCTCGTTCGTTATACAGCAGGGTGCACCACGTGCAGGTGAAGTTGGCATGCATGTCTCATATCTTATGATGTTATTCGACACCCCTTACACCCCAGGTAAAAGCGTTTGAGCACAAACTCACCGGATGTTACATGTCGATATGTTCCAAGATGGTAAGCATGCTAAACTTATAAAGAGACTGGGTCTCACAAGTTTCCTATATAAGGGAGGTAGCTATATAAAAAAAACACGCTATGGTTTGATCACGAATTTTCTCTTCATCGAAAATGTCTTATGATGTCATTCGACACCCCTTACAACCCAAAATGATGGTACTTCTCAACTGACTGGGTAGCTAGTATAGCTAGCTGCACTCGAGAGTCGGTTACCTCTGCGAATGTAATGTGAGACTCGTCCAGATGAGATTGTCGAGTAGGTGGTAGAGCTACGCTGAAGCTATTACTGGTTTCAGCATGAATGGGTCTGCTCGCCCGCGGTACTACCACCCGACCCACAGACACACCGACGTGAAGTAACAGTGCTTGCATTGTTGCGTTTCGTTCGGACAGTGTGATCGCTGGAGTCTTTCCCTTCCCTCCCTTTCCCCCAAACACAGGCTGGCAACGCACTTTCGACTCCCTTGGTGTTGTTAGTGTCTATGAACGGTGGTGATTACTTAAGATCAGGTGACCCGCATGCACGTTTGCATGCTATGACATTAAAAAAAAATTGCGCACGACGTCAATTGTGAAATTATCTCACACCAACGACAGGTAATAAAAAGAACCGTTTATAATGAACAATGTTTTATATTGTATCTACTAGATGCATGTGCGAACGCCGCCGCTGTGAGACTCCTGGAAGCAGCAAGGACTGGGGACGTGGAGACGGCTCGGACTATACTGGACGCGCGGCCCCGCCTCGTCAACTGTAGGGACGTCGACGGGAGGCATTCCACCCCTCTACATTTCGCTGCCGGGTAAGTGAACCGTACAGTACTGCTTCTTTTTCCTACTTTAAACCGAGCGTACAACTTCTTCTTCCTACTTGGAATCGACTGTACTACTTCTTCCTACTTTGAACTGACTGTACTACTTCTTTTTCCTACTTAGAATCGACCATACTACTTTTTCTACCTCTGTCATACATAAGCGCATCCTTTATGTAATGCCCAAAAGTGTCCCAGCCAAAGTAGAGAGGTTAAAGTAGGTAGAAAAAGTAGTATGGTCGATTCTAAGTAGGAAAAAGAAGTAGTACAGTCTGTTCAAAGTAGGAAGAAGTAGTACAGTCGATTCCAAGATAATACATAGCTACTGTTTGACACTATTGTCACCTTTAGCGGCACCTACCTACGCCGCCCACTCAAAAACGTCAAAATTTCATTGTCAAAGACACTGTCTGAATGTATGTATGAAATGTATGAAAGCGGCCGGTAACTAAGGATGCTACTCTTCTCAAAAACTATTCAGTTCAATGAGAATAGTAGTTTGTAGAATCGATTGTAGAAAAATGTATGTATACGATTTATTTTATTATTATATTATATTTATTATTATTTAAGCTATTCAACAATTTTATATAATTATCCTTATTTATATATCTCTAATGTGGTTACTAATGTGTTTCGACATGTAGATCAGCGACATCTTGCCTTTCATAGGCCGAACTATGAAGTCAAAGAATATACTATCTATTCATAATTCTGCAAAGTAAATATAATAACGATCAAACTAATGTTTCCATTCTATATAATAATATCAATTCTTATTTACGTCTTATTGAAATCTATATAATAATAATTCTTATTTATGTATATTTAATGTGGTGGCGCTAGTATCAATGTATATCTCTAATATGTTGGCGCTAGTGTCCATGTATATTTATAATATGGTGGCACTAATATCAATGTTCCGGTACCGCGTTGTAGTCTCGTCTCTTGAATGTGATGCAGCGGCACCGGAGATGGTTGATAACAATGGTTATCCTTATTTACACCTATTTGTAATTCCTTGCACGTAACATGTTTTTTTTTTTAAGATTTACAGTTATTTTACCTACACCGCGAACGAATTTTAAATTTTGCCGTTGATAAGGTTTTAGCTTTTTTTATGATAATCATATTTTATAATATATACAAAATTTAAAGATCTTGCAAAATTACGTAAACTATTAGGAACGGCTAAACTGGATTTAGCTTATTATGAAATGTAACGACTCATCTATACTACTATTATAAAGAGGTAGAGTTTGTGAGTTTGTGACGTTGTAAGGGGTAATCTCAGGAACTACTGGTCCGATTTGAATAATTCTTTCAGTGTTATATAGCTCATTCATCGAGAATGGTTATAGGCTATATATCATAACGCTAGGGCCAATAGGAGCGGAGCACAGATGAAAAATGTTTCAAAATCGAGATGTTTTTTTCTTTTTGAGAGCTTCTGCTATCTGTCAGCGTTAGCCCAGAGTAGTAACTATTACTACGCGGACGAAGTCGCGGGCAGGGGCTATAATATTATAAAGAGTTAAAGTTTGTGACGTTGTAGGGGGTAATCTCAGGAACTAATAAACCGATTTTGAAAATTATTTTACCAATAGAAAGCCACGTTATTTGTGAGTGTCATAGGTTATATATCATCACGCTAAGGACAATAGGAGCGGAGCAACAATGAACAATGTTTTAAAAACGGGACTTTTTTCCTTTTGAGAGCTTCTGCTGCGACTTAGCCCAAAATAATTATTCCACGCGTATGAAGTCG
Source organism: Antheraea pernyi (assembly GCA_015888305.1). Classification (NCBI taxonomy): domain Eukaryota; kingdom Metazoa; phylum Arthropoda; class Insecta; order Lepidoptera; family Saturniidae; genus Antheraea; species Antheraea pernyi. Next base: position 1,104,471 of record MU158794.1, on the reverse strand, counting down.
CGGGCAGAAGCTATTAACTAATTATATTATCTATACTAATATTATAAAGAGGTAAAGTTTGTGAGGTTGTAGGGGGTCATATCTGGGGAGTCGGAGAAAAAATAGTCGAACGAAAACGTTTCTTACGAACGCTGCCTTAACTATTAGAGATATATGATTGAGTTCTAGAGAAAAGTAGTAGCTTGACAATGCCTATTACCGCCCAACGAAGTGGGCACGGGTCGGCTAGTATATTATAATCACACTACTAGTTGAAAAATAATACTTCATGCAATATACCAATTAGGTTATAGATCTTTAGTTCAAAAGCGCCTCTTGGCCGATAACATCAACATTGGTTCTTACGTTTTTGTGATATGAAGGTTAGTTTTGTATATATGATATCAAATTTCATCGGCTCCCGGTAATTTTTAATAGGTCATAAAAAAATTATAATTTCCTATAATTGGACAAAAATGGATAGTATAAATTTAACAATTGTGTATACAGTTGAACATTATATTATAGTATATAGTGCACCAAATAAACGTTTGTTTTTTAATTGTTATTGAGGTCTGTCTGCGCGTGCATAAAAAAAATCGAGGCAGTCATAAAAGCTGCCGAAGGAAGTGAAAACTCATAACAATGAAATAACTGTTGTGTGTTTCTTTTGAATTAATATATGATAGGCTGCACAATTTCAATAAAAAATATCAATATTAGATGTACATAGGCCCTTATACTACGCGTCGCTAGTCTGACACTGAAGAGCAATACGCTTGGTCACAGTTTACTAGCATACTATGACGCGATATTATAAGTTTATCTCCTGCCAAAAATACCGCTCAACGCGCCTATTCAAGTATTCACTTCTAAAAGTGAATACAGATTGTAAAAAATTACGTAACGTGATAATAATTAAATGTTATAATACTTTTTTCTTATTACTCCTCTTTGAGCCCTTTACGTTAGTTACATGGTTGAAAACGTTATTTTTACGTAACCTTTTGGAGTAATGGACTAATTGGGTATGAACATACTGTTTTCAAAGTACCATTTTGCATCTTTTACAGGATTACAGCTGTCGAAATTAATGTTTTGACAAAATAATAAATAGAGAAAAATGAAAAGGCAAAACATTATTTATAGTATAATTTATTTATAAAAAAGTATTCATGATAATGTTTATTTTACTCACATTTAATTCTATTATAATACAAAAAAATGTTAATTCGTAATCAATACACGAATTTCCTTATCGAGGTTTATCGGCACTACATGGACAGAATGGCATCACTAGTTTTAACATGGCCGACAGAATTGAACGTCGTACGTCATTTGTTTCTAGTTCGAATTTGACCTACACGTGTATAATCCTTTAGTTCAATATGGCCTCTTGCTGGTAACGTCAATATTTGTTCTTCCGTCTTTATGGAATAAAGGTTAGTTTGTTATCAATATTATCAATCCTTGTCCTACGCCTAGTTATTAAACCGATCGTACAACTTCTTTTTACTTTGAACCAACCGTACTATTTCTTCTTCCTACTTTCAATCGACCGTACTACTTTTTCTTCCTACTTTGAACAGACTGTACTACTTCTCCTTCCCGCTTTGAACGGGCCATACTATTTCTTCTTGGTATTTTAAACCGACCGTATTACTTCTTCTTTCTACTTTACCTACTAATGCTCTTTATTGAAGGATAGCTAATTTATCTTAATCCATATACACATACCCGTCGTTGTGCTTCCTCCTATATTTAATTTGTGCAAGTAACTAATATTATAAATTATTATAGTGATTTAGTCGAATAGTGTCAAGAGTAAAAAATGCTTTAGCTTTGGTAGGGTTATTTATAGTTTCTGCTTGAGCGGCACTATCGTTCGGGTTAAAAACGAAGTTATTCGAGATATATGACCATATATCTTATCTTAGCTCGTATTGTCATTGTTAGATAATAGAAAACTAACCAACTTTAGAATGTTCCCAACTAATATAAGACAGACTAAAATCCCTCCAAAAACTCCAGTCCGTTTGTTCGTAACGTATGAAGATCTTAATGGTGGTAGAGGCACGCTGAAGCTATTACTGGTTTCAGTATGAATGGGTCGGCTCGCACGCGGTACTACCACCCGACATACAGACACACCGACGTGAAGTAACAGTGCACGCATTGTTGCGTTTCGTTCGGTCAGTGAGAGCGCCGGAGGCCCACCTTCCCTCCCCTTCCCTTACTCCCCCTCACCCCCAAGATAGGTTGGCAACGCACTTGCGACTCCCCTGGTGTTGCAAGTGTCTATGGACGGTGATGATCACTTAACATCAGTTGACCCACCTTTCCGTTTGCGCTTCCTATGATATATAAAAAAAATGTCTTACCACACGCAAAATTTATTACGCCTGCAGAGAATATTATATTACACGCAGATATGGAAGTACCATTATAGAGTTAAGTGTCATAAGGTCAAATATTTGATTGTAAAACCTTTTTATATTTTTTTGAAGCAAAACTTCTTATTGGAGGGCTTTGAAATTATGATCCGCAACCTGTTTGTGTGACCCTAAGTGGTGGGGGTAAACACTGTATTGCCTAGAGTGGGAGCAGTGTCTCGCTTGTCTTCAGGTACTGGAGAACAGTTTCACTCCCACGGCGTGCGAACTATTTACATACAGTTCTTGATATTTTTGATTAATAATTGTTTTTTTTTTAGTTACAACCGGCTTCCTCTGGCTCAGTTGTTGTTACAAAGAGGGGCGGATGTCCACGCAAAAGATAAGGGGTAAGTATCTTTAATATGTCCAAATATGTCTTGTAGGATTTCAGTTTTTTTTTTAATAATAAAATAACTATAGTGACCTTTGTGACCAGCATATCTGCATTCTATCCATTCTAGGTTGAAATCAGAAGCAACATAAAAAAATGTTTATAGGCTTTTTTTTCTATAATACCTATTTTTGCAATAAAGTACCAATACATTCATCCATTCGTTCGTTCATTCAACCGATCAATCAAATCAAATCAAAAATACTTTATTCAGTTTAGGCCCTAATAAGGACAAACAACCCAGTTATCGAGAAGAACCGGCAAGAAACTCGATCGGGTACATTTTTTAAACATATATTTCCAATACATTATACAATGCTTTTAGTGGATGCACAGAGAGGAGTCAATTCCAGACATCACTATCGTTCACATACTGATCCACTCTATAATATCCTTTTGACATTAAAACCCGTTTGACGTGGCGCTTAAATTTACAGTCTGGCAAATCGGTAACATGCTTTGGGACTTTATTCTAGAACCTAACACTATTACCTAAAAAACTATTACTGGTTTTGCTAAGTCTAAAACATGAGACCACCAGTTTCTAGTATTTAAATAGATTATGCCGGTCTTTTACTAAATTCAGTTTTTCAAAGTTTTTACGGATATACATTAAATTATCAAGAATGTGTAATGTAATGTTATTGTATATCGTAATCGTTTATTTATATATCAGTGTACCCATTAATCCATTCAATCATACACTGATATTCTAGGTTATCTTTCCTTCTAATAAGTCCTAATCTTTATGTGAAACATCTATAGACGCGCGTAAACGTAATTGTTAGTTTGGCGCGACGTGGCGACGCAAAACACAAACATTTTCAACCCTATCTGTATAAATATAAGATTCAAATTGTTTTGTTGGCCACTCGTTCTATTAGTGTTACGCGGCACGCACCGACGACATAGCACCCTTTGAAAAATGCCGCCAAACACACCGCGCCTGCGGCTAGTTGAACTTTTGTATTTTCTAGTTAATAAAAATGAATATTTATGTAATAAAATAAATAAACAGTTATTATTTTATGGAACAAATTTGTAATGCTTTATGTTTTCATTATGCCATAGTTGATTCATGTTGTAATCTGTTCTTTTAGGCACATAACTTATACAAAACAGTTTCGATGTTTCACATCTGCCAGGCGTCCCGTGACGGCTCAATTTTTTTTTATTTATACACGTATATAATTTATTTGTTCGTTTGTAGCATCAGTTCATTGCGGTATCTGTAATTGATACTTGTCTGGTGCTTTCTAGGTGCTATTATACTAGTATTACGAATATATTTTTATTTGTTAATTATAACTGGTAAATCTCACGTAACACTGTTATTTTTCACACGAAGTGAGAAATAATTTATCATAAAATGATAATGATTTAGTATCATTAGTATATGTTATCTTTAAATAGTATAATAATAAAGTCGCTTCCGCTGTCTGTTCCTTTAGATCTTTTAAACTATTCGACGGATTTTAATACAGTTTTCAGCAATAGATAAGAGTGATTCAAGAGGAAGGTTTATATGTACAATATATATTATAGTACAGAAAACCCGAAAAATTGAAAGATTTGTAATAGGATGTCGTAACAAAGATATATTTGTGCGCTTAAATCGCAAATGCTGGCTAAACCTTACGAGATAGATTAAATTAATGTAGTGCGGAATTGTATATCATATATATTAATACGTGAAGCCTAAACTTTGTATCTCTTTTTAACGGAATTGGGCGAACGAATGAACGTGAAATTTGGCATAGTTAAAGTTTATATGGAGGAGAAGTGCAGAAAGCTATTTATTTTATATAAAATGCATTAGAAGTACATTAAATTAATGAAAATATGCATTACTCACACTAATGCTTCAATTTTACACAACATATACACAATGTAAATAAAAAAGACATTGCGACATCTGTCAATAAAGGACTTCAAAGAAGGTTATGAAGGAGGTTGCTATGCTCGATCGTTTGTATTATTTTACTCATACGTTCCAATTACCCTTTTTCATTCTACATTCAACAACGATAATAACCCTAATAAAATTCAAACTTAAAAAAATCAATGAACTATGGTCGAATGTCGACCACTGGCCGCCCACTAGTCTTAAAAAATCGATAGAAAAGTCCGCGATGGTATATATTTATCTCTACAAGATAACCCACAGTAACCATTTTTATCTTTTTACAAAAATAATTATGTATTATTTACCAAGCTATTTTATATAATACAGTATTATTCCTTATCCAATTAAATACATTACACACGTTGTACATGCCATGTAGATCAAAACAGCCCTTAACAGTGTTTCATTAAAATAGATATCTACATTGCACCCGTGCGAAGCTGGGGCGGGTCGCTAATATTGTATAAAAAATAATTTTTCATTGGATGTTATAGGTTTGTGTCATATTGTTATCTTATATAAAAAAGTCTGGTGACTGTTATTTTTCAAGTTTTCATATGTCACTACCAATTTCCCGGTGTATCACGCGTCTTTCACATGCAGTAAGTATATCGATTCTTTATTTTATACATATAATATGTCTGACTGAATAATTACGGACTTTCATACAAACTCCCATACCCTTTTTCACTACCATAGCGGTTAAGTTTCCAAATATCCTTGCTAAGCGCACACTTACAGTGCAAAAGGAACCAGTATAATTTTCACTACCCTAGCTCCAGTAGTTAGCTCTGTGTTTGTGTATGTCCATCATTTGAGCTAACTTGAGAGATAGGATCATTTATATTTCGATTAATGGCCTTAGATTTTTTTAAATTACTAAATAAATGATTGTCAATGTTGATTATTGTAAGTTTTATTAGGCTCGAACAGATGGCGCTTTAAATTGGTTTGTCAAAAGAAACACTGTAGGACCGACTGTTTTAGATATATCATAGATGGCGCCACGTTTTAATTTATTTTTCAACTCCAGTCTATTTTCTGATACACGTGTTTTAATCAATTCAACATTCATAACTGAGCCACAGCAACGCGTGGCCGGCTCAGCGAATACATTATATGTAGGTAAAAAAATATACTGACATAATTTTGAACGGTTATAACTGATGTCGGATAAGTCGTGGTGGCCTGTGGTTTGACCGGTGGAATATTATTTCGATGTCCGCAGGTTCGAACCCCGGCGTGTACCAACGAATTTTTCGGAATTCGCGTACATTTACTAATGTTAAATTGGTAACACTATCGGCTGATGGTGAAGGAAAACATCGCGAGGAAACCTGAACCTGAGAAATGTTCTTGTAGTACTACTGTATGTGGGAACAATATAGAACTATGGATTTTTCAGAGATTGAAATCGCCAATATGTCGTGGGCTGGCGTGGTGATTACGCCCATACCTTCCTTCTGGAGGAGGCCTATGGCCCTGCAGTGGGTCTCTTACAGGCTGATTTATTTATTATATTTATATAACTGATGTTACCAGAGGTTTGGTACCACTACACAACGCTTGCTCGTACGGGCACTACGAGGTCACGGAACTACTCGTGTCCGCCGGAGCCGGAGTCAATGCTGCAGATCTGTGGCGGTTCACGCCTCTTCACGAAGCGGCTGCGAAGGGGAAGGCTGATATCGTCAGGCTATTGCTCAAAGTGAGCTTGATACACCTATTATTTTCTAGATAATAACGATTAACTAGTAATCGTCTAGTGGTCGAAATTTGATCAAGTTTTAATTTAAAAAAAAAAAGTAATTTGTTTTTTTTTGTTTCTGATAGCACTACTAAGGCTCAACATTACTTAATAAGCAAAAAATAATAAAATAAAATCAGTTAAGAACCTAAAGGGGAACTACTGGGTCTCGAATGCGTCTATCGGAACCTTCGATCAACAATAACTAAATAAAGGGTCGGCGCGAAAAATGAAATGTGTGCCCTTATTTGCAACACAGCCAATGTAAGCCCGTTTCACATGCCTCAGTGTATTCAAAAGATGCAAAATTAATACCCGAAAAAGCAATTTAACGGCCGGAGTATCTTACTTTCGCTAAATACATGTTGAATAAGCTATATTTTAACAATATAACAAGCTAACATCAAATAATATCAAATTTTGAACAAAATTACCGTCTTTTCATTTGCGAGGGGAATAATTTATTGCTTTGCTCGTTTTATCGTAAGTATTAGATAATATTTTGAACATTTGTGACCTTATTACTAGGTGTTATGGTTGTAATTAGGTTGAACTTAAAACTGTTTTAAAACTTTTTTTCTCCCTTTCTTAGTGAACAAATAGCTACACATAAGTATATATTTACGCGGACGGCTTTTAGCTTCGATTTGTACGTGACCCTTTATCTAGTTATTGTTGATCGAAGACCGGAACACACCAACAAGCGCATAGCGACAGATTTTTAATTTGAGGTTGGTTCGTAGCCTGGAGAGTTTAGAAAAACCTCTACACCCATTTTATGGTCTTATCGAGATGTTTTCGTTCACCGAAAGCTTCAGGATTCGAATGCTACGTCAATTTCTTTAAGTCTATGGGCAGCAAGGAGACGGACGCCCATCTAATGGTAAATTGTTACCTTCGCCTATGGACAACTGCTAGCCAGGGGTACCACTATCTATCCCTTTACTGGGTATCCCCTTTTGAAAAGAACTACGACATAACTCTGGGGGAATACCGTATCGGGTAACCCATTCTGCTATCGCACGCATAATGAAGGGTCTATCAACGCGTTGTCCTCTGAGCCACCATCTTCGTCTGGTGTTTTAGCATGGAGCAGACCCAACGAGAAGGAATCGGGATGGACTCACACCCCTGCAGCTGGTGAGAGCTGGTGATAGCGACACGGCAGACGCTCTCAGAGGGGATGCCGCCTTACTTGACGCTGCTAAAAGAGGAGACTTGGCTAGAGCCAGGTAAGCTTGAATTTACCCCCACTTTTCCCTCGAAAAATTCGTACTTCCCTTATGATTTTTTTCCTCCCAATATAAATACCCCGTATATCTTCAACTCGTTACGTCATTATTCTTTGAATTTCTGGCAACGAACCCTGCCTCCAACTGACAAGAATATCCTAACTAATATTACACCATTCATACAACAAAAAAATTATGATCCATACAACGACTACGTAGAAAAACAACTGTACTGTTAATAATATCTTAAGGTGAACGAAGTCGGGAGCAAAAGTTAGTACACAAAAAAGCTTGTTATTATATTGTAATAGGCCGCTCGGTTTTTACTTGAATCGGTTTTTTTATTAATAAGATAATTTTTTTTCGAACTTTATCTAAGTCACAGAACTGAAAATTTCGTAGTCTCAAGTGTAAGGTCCCTTTTTTCATTTTCAGGAAATTAATAACACCGCAGAACGTTAATTGTAGAGATGCACATGGCAGAAATTCGACGCCTTTACACTTGGCAGGTATGTGAGAGACACCTATCACTATTAGACCATCATGGGCCATTATTACATACTCAAAGTATACTTTGATGTAAAATCGATAGTTTCCTAGATTCTTATATAAAATGCCGGTACTGAACCTGATAGTAACGAGAGTGTAGTTTTAAAACATTTACGACTACCTTCAACGTTTCTGTAGCCCAGGGATCACCAATTAGTTCTATTTGAGGGCCGTTTTTTGTAATAATTGGTTTCTACTTAATACAAAAGATAAAGCTTTACGGTACTAAATGAAAATAAATGTGTGAGAATTATGTATTCATCAGATATTTTATTCCAGCTATTAAAATTATTAATAATAACTATTATATTTGTACCTATCATTATCTGGGCCATCCGAGGCCATAATTGAGTATATATCACCACCGTCCCAAGATGGCGGTTCACTTGTTAGGGAGTTAGGGAGTTTTTATGGTAATTAGGAATCCATGTCCCGTGGTATTATTTCCCATCCACATAACTTGTGCACAATAACCGAACTTTATCACGCAAAACATCTCTAGGATTACAAAATATCAGATCGGACCAGTAGTCCCTGAAATTAGCGCCTTCAAGCAAACAAACTCTAGTTTTATAATTTAATTATTAGCGGACATGGCAAACGTTTTCCTGCCCTGATTATAAAAGAAGCTTTGACAAATGATATATCAGTACTTTCCTTATGAATCACTTTATCTACCGGTGAAGACCGTATGAAAATTCGTTCAATAGTTTTTGAATTTATCGCGAACAGACAGACAGACAGACGCGGTAGGGGACTTTTTTATATACTATGCAATAATAATTATTATTTGTAAATAAGTAGTAGTTTTGTAGATGGTAGAGCCACGCTGAAGCTATTACTGGTTTCAGCATGAATGGGTCGGCTCGCTCGGGGTAGTACCACCCTCTCACAGTAAACCGACGTGAAGTAACGGTGCTTGCATTGTTGCGTTTCGTTCCGTCAGTGAGAGCGCCGGAGACCCATCTTCCCTCCACTCTCATCTCCTCTCCCTCCCCCTCCCTTCCCCCAAACACAGGTCGGCAACGCACTTTCGACTCCCCTGCTGTCGTTATTTTCTATGGACGGTGGTGATCACTTAACATCAGGTGACCGACGTGTTCGTTTGCCTGCTATGACATAAAAAAAAAATATAAAAAATAATAATTTGCGAATTTTCATGGCAGCTGGATACAATAACCTAGAGGTGGCGGAGGCTTTATTGGAAGCCGGGGCTGCGGTATCGGCCCGGGATAAGGGCGGGCTGGTCCCGCTCCACAATGCGGCCTCGTATGGGCACCTCGAACTGGCAGCGTTGCTCCTCCGAGCTGGTACTCCACCGAACGCTGCAGACCGGTGGGGCTTCACACCGTTGCACGAAGCTGCTCATAAAGCTCGGACTCAGCTGTGCGCTTTACTTGTGAGTTTTTTTTTAATATTAAGCTATGTTTGACATTATAGATTAGGTGAATAGTGACGTCATCGTTTTACAGTCCTATTATTATTATTATTATTTATTGGTGCACCATTCCTATTGCTCTTAGCTATAGTATATTTTAAACTGAGTCGTCGGGCAATGAATGTCACTGACAGTAGGAATGTGCACGCAATGCAACCCGCTATCTTTACTTAGCTACCTGCGCATGCGGGGTCGTTGACTCATGTCTCCGACTCATGATTGGTCGTTACGAGTAATGGTTGTTGTTTTTCTATAAATATAAGATTTTTTTTGTGATTACACTCATTACATCACTTACGCTTCATTGCTCAATACGCACAATGGAGAATTTATTTTAGCATAACATAATTTAGGCATACCGATCGTACCTATCCCGTTATCAATATGCACCTCTACAATTATTACGCACATCACTACACCTCTCTATAAGACCTGTAAGTGCGAGCGAGACAGACAGATAAATATGATTTATGACCGGAAGCCTCAGTTCATAATGCGTCGACTATAGTGTTCTTAGTAGTGATGATATATAGCCTATAGCTTTCGCCGATAAATGAGCTATCTAACACTGAAATAATTTTTCAAATCGGGCTATTTGTTCCTGGGATTACCGCGTTCAATCAAACAAACAAAACCCTACAGCTTTCTAATATTAGTGTAGATATCTCAGGATCGCAACAGCAGGCCCGTATGTATGTCTCTAAATAAGACGCAGTTGTGGGTAAAACAATCCCAATCCCAATAATTATATATATGTACTAGCGGGCCAGGCGGACGTTGTCTTGACTTGATAATTTAAAAAAAATCTAGAATTCAACCACAATGCCACCTACCGGGTGCAATTGTGAATCTAAACCATTCTCGGATCCACTGAAACACGCACACAAAATTTCATCCAAATCGGTCCAGCTGTTTAGGAGGAGTTCAGTGACATACACACGCACAGAAGAAATTTATATATAAAGATATCTGTCATATGAGAATTTATAAGATTAATATATTATATTATAATTTTATTACAAATTATATGATATTATAATATAAATATATATATTACGTCAAAGTGCGTAACAAGGAACAGCAGTATAATGTAAGATTAAATAAATTGTCTTCTGTCAATAGCTTCATATCGTTGTAGTTATGATTTACTTGTGAATCTATAAAATTGTTTTATTTATTTGTTTCTTCCATATTAATTATATCCACGAAATTAATCATTTATCACGAAATATCTATTGGCGGGCTAATAGAAAAACAATAAATCACAACAATAACATAAGAACTGTCAGCTTAGACAAGTGTTAGAGATTATTTCACTTTAAATAATAAAGACTCTTTTGTGATCAAACTTTTTTTTAAGTAAGAGTTCAATGTATGGGAGTTTTTGGCGGGCTTTTGGTCTGTCGTGTAGTGGATTTTATATTTTATTCATAATCTTGTGTTATTTGACTAGTTTTCAGTTATATAAAAATGGCAATATAACAAGCAGACCATAGTCTTGAAGAACTTTGTTTTTAACCGGAACGGTGGTGGCGCTCAAAGTGACACTATAAATAACCTACAAAAGCTAAAGCCTACAGAAAAATTGTAAGGCTAAGGATCCCATCAGACTTCGTAACTATATAATAATAATCATTAATACAGTGGTACAACAAAATAATCCCAAGGAGGGTTGATGTCAGGCAGGCGGCCGATCGTACAAAATTAAGCCAAATCATATACCACAACATGAGAAACATGTTGTACCGACCCTACTTATGTGGGATAAGGGTAAGAAGAAGAAGAAGAATCTTGTGTTACTTGACTCTATATTGTGAGAAATTGGTGCTGTTTTATGTAATATAGATTGTTTATTGTGCATAAGTGAAGTGAATGGAAAATAATACCACGGACCATGAATTCTGAGATGCCACAAAAACTCCATGGCAAGTTCTAACAAGATGGCCGCCATCTTGTTAGTTCATTGTAATTATATCAAGAAACTTGTAATATCGATACTCACTTGACAATGGCAGTAATAGTCTACTGGAAGACTGGTTGCCAAAAATAAAATAGTAGAAGTTTGTATCGATATAAAAATATAGTGTATCGTTCGCAGTTGGCTCATGGCGCGGACCCGTACCTCAAGAACCAGGAGGGCCAGACGGCGCTCGAGCTCGCCGGCGCCGAGGACGTGCGCTCGCTGCTGCAGGACGCGATGACGTCAGCGGCCGGTGACGTCACCGGCGCCGCGCCGACCCCCGCACCAGCACAACCCGCCCCCGCCGCCGCACCGCCCCCGCACCACCCGATACTGATGCCGAGCGGGGACACAGTCCAGCTCGCGCTGCCGGTTAGTACGCGGCTCGTGTTACGAGTTGACTGGTAGAAATCGTCACGTAACGAAAATACTTTATGCCTCCCCTGAATGCCTCTTGAGTTTGTAATTACAATAGTTAACTAGTAGGAATCGTCACGTAAGGAAATAACGTTATGCCTCAATCACGTAACTTTATCTCTCTGTCTATTGAAGACAAAATTTCTTATGTTTGCGAGTATTGAACGTAGAGCAGACGATTAATATATTATGTAGCCAACAGCATAGTTAGCTCGAGAGAAAAAAACTAACATGTATTCAAACATGCATCTGTAATATGTATTTTCTTTTAACTTTATTTATGGCAACCAATCTTTTAGATTATTACTGCCATTATCGAGTAGTTAATAGTATTACACGTTCTTCTTCCATTTCATTTTTGGCAACCAGTCTTCTAGTAGACTATTACTGCCATTGTCAAGTGAGTATCGATATTACAAGTGCCTTGATATAATTACAATGAACTAACAAGATGGCGGCCATCTTGTTGGAAGTTTCCAGGGAGTTTTTATGGCAAGTCATAATCCATGCCCCCGTGGTATTGTTTCCGATCCACTTTACTCGTGTACAGTAACCGAACTATATTACGTAAAGAACCACCAACGTTACACTATACTGGTTTCAGCATGAACGGGTCGGCTCGCCCGGGGTAGTACCACCCGACACACAGAAACACCCACGTGAAGTAACAGTGCTTGCATTGTAGCGTTTCGTTCGGTCAGTGAGAGCGCCTTAGCATCGCCTCCCCTTCCCTACCATTACCCCTCTCCCCTCATGCTCAAACCACAAAGAAAAACCCCTGCTTACACATACACACAATTACATACATTTAGTCGCTAAAACGATTACTGCTTTCAGCATGTATGTGTCGGCTAGAGGGTGGCCTCTCAGAGAAAACCGACGTGAAGTAACGGTGCTTGCATTGTTGCGTTTCGTTCGGTCACTGAGAGCGTCGGAGACCCACATACCCTCCCCTTCCGCTTCCTTCTTCCCCCTCTCCCCCAACACAGGCTGACAACGCACTTGCGACTCTCCTCATGTTGCAAGTGTCTATGGACGGTGGTGATCACTTAACATCAGGTGTCCCATCTGTTCGTTTGCCTCCTATGATATAAAAAAAAACACAATATAGAGGCAAATAATACAAGATTATAGATAAAATATAAAGACCACTACATGGTATTTCCAAGATCCCGCCAAAAACTCCTGTAATATCTTATTAAAATTTGTTATTTAGTAATTTCGGTGTAATTTAAACCAAACTGATATTGTAAATACGAATGTGAGTTAACTATTCAACCAACTCGCTCACTTCATTAAAAAAATCATGTTTTTTTTTATAGTAGCACGGTAAAATGACTGCACTGTTCCTGATGGTAACCACAATACAATCCAAAAACAATGGCGACCACCGAGTGACACACTATCCATCGCCGGTCGCCGCTGTCATGCCGGCCTGCGAAAATGTCTTCACGGTACGGCAAAGATGTAGCGAACTTTTTAGTTCGTGCCCAGATAGAAGTTACCATAAAACTGTGGCATAATTATTATTATTTAAATTAATTATTATACAAGCATAAGTGGAATGGAGGGGGTAAGGAGCTATGTTCATTTTTGATGGCAGGCGCAGATAAAAAATGACTATAATTCTGCTTATCCTATGTTCTGCTGCTATAAGTATTATCTCGTACTATGTCGACATAGACATAGTATGTAGACATACATACATGTGTACATACATGTAGACATAGTATGTTTTATGACGTAAGTGCGTGACGTTTAACAGGTTCTGCCGAGCAACTACTGGGCTGAGGGTTCCAGGGGCAGCTTAGAAGACGCAGCCGGCAGACCTGCCTCAGCACTTTCGACGTCTGAATCCTTACAGACTTTCCTTACGAGGTTAGACTCTATATGAGATACGATTAATTATTGTAATTAGTATTAGATGTTTTTTTATAATTTCGATTTCGACTTCGGTCGCGTGGAATGGTTACTTTGGGCTGACGCTAACACGCAGCGGAAGCTCTCAAAAGGAATACAAAAACGATTTTGAAACATTCTTCATTGGTGCTCCGCTTCTATTGGTCTTAGCGTGATGATATTAACGACTGATATAAAATGTTGCAGTATCGGGTTAGAGCAGCTGTCCGGCGTGCTGGAGCGCGAGCAGATCACGGTGGATATCCTGTGCGAGATGTCGCACGAGGACCTGAGGGCGGTCGGAGTAGCTGCCTATGGGCACCGACACCGGCTATTGAAGGCGGCGCACCGGAGCGCTCAAACTGCGAACGGTACGTACTTGTGTATGTTCGTACTTGCGTGCATGTACGATTTAAATTTATAACCGTGATTTGTTATAAAAACTCGATGTATCCCCTCGGCGTGGAGCTCTTGAGTATGCTGCTCGCGCGATACAGTGACACAAGATCTTACATCACTGCGACAACATTACACATATCACCTCCACACACGTGCACGCATACACGCTTACACATGCAAGTGGAAGGGTTTTATTTTATTTTTTCCCTTATCAAACTGAAATAGTTCAGAATACTATCCGATACGGAATATATATAAGGGTTGTTGAGTTATGTATGCTTGGTACACATATCTGTTTCAACAACGCATATATGTATGAATAGTTAGCTTAGCTTAGATTAGCTCAGATAGGTCGCGAATTGCATGTATCAGACAACAGCCAAAGCCGAGGTGTGCCGCGCACCCTTGATCTAGTTGTCAAAGTAAAATCGGCTGAGTGCCTTAAGTGCTCGCCTTAATAGTCCGGTGAAGCTGTTAAAACCTTGCATGGTCAATAGCATAGTCAGTTGGGAAAAAAAAAAAAACTCGATGTATCATTTTGTTTACATCGTAGTTTGTTATCTTATTTGCATCCTACATCAACGAGTTTCTTAGTGGAAGTTGTGATAAAGTTCATAAAATTTGCAATAATTAATTTCGGTTATGTTTTTGTATTTATGGTACTGGGTGGAATATATGAATATGATTTTAATAGAGTGGTACGGAGGTACGACGCTGGTGGAGATAGTGTGTGCGGGTGACACTGAGTGCGGTGAGAGCGAGTACGCGGTACTGGAGAGGGAGATGCAAGCGTCGGTGCGAGCGCACCGGGAGCACGCCGGCGGACAATTCACGCACTACAACGTCGTCAGGGTGAGTGCTTTAAACTTGCCAGATACGAAATATAATACATATACCGAGTTATCGAGGTACACATGCTTGGTACACATATACCAGGTGAAAGGTTAAACGTTTGCAGTATTCTATGATAAAAAATTATCCTTCGTTAGTCCTCACCTACAGTGTGAAAAGTACTCTTTTGTAAATCCTAGACCCAGTTTGGGCTGTGCATTGACATGTTAATCGGTCAGTTATGCATTTATACTGAGTTAATGTTTAAAGAGTAGCAATGTTCAAGGAAATTATAGTTCATGATCACATATAAAGTTATAATATCAAAACAAATACTAATAAACAACAGAAAGAACCTTGATTTAAAGTTTTAGTAGGTGGTAAAGGCACGCTGAAACTATTACTGGTTTCAGCATGAATGGGTCGGCTCGCCCGCGGTACTACCACCCGACACACAGACACACCGATGTGAATTAACAGTGCACGCATTGTTGCGTCTCGTTCGGTCAGTAAGAGCGCCGGAAGCTCAACTCCCCTCTTTCCCCTTCCCCTTCCCCACTCCCCATCCTATCCCCTCCCCCCAAACACAGCCTGGCAACGCACTTGCGACTCCCCTGGGTTGCCAGTGTCCATGGATGACGGTGATCACTTAACATCAGGTGATCCGCCTGTTCATTTGCCTCAACCAAAAAAAAGTTAAAGTTTAAAGGGGTCCTTTTCAAAGTTTATCATTACGTAACTGGCTATCGTGGGAACGCCGCACAGTCGAACAATGGGAAGGGGGACGCGGATGGGACTGGGCGATAGGGCGTGATTCATTTATTACACCAGTCCGTTTTTGCGTAAATCACCTGATGTTGTGTGTATATCATTTTTACGTTTCTCGAGATGATTAGGTCAAATATTAAGCACCAATTTTTTTAATTGATTCAAAACGAGAATCGACTATTGGTTATCCTGTAAAAATATTGCTAGCGACTAAACAGTCGCTTGGTATGATTACAGATACAGAAGATAGTGAACGGCAGACTCTGGGAGCGGTACCAGCACAGAAGGAGAGAGGTGACCGAGGAGGCGGGAGTCACCAACGAGAGGATGCTGTTCCACGGGTCACCGTTCATCAATGCGATAGTCCAGAAAGGATTCGACGAGAGGCACGCTTATATTGGTGAGTGGTGGTTTTTTCAGGAGGGTACTTACTCTCAAAGTTGCTTATAACCGTACGATTTTTTTAAAATTAAATATGTTTCGTTGAACTACCCACGAGTTTGCATCTCACGTTTTTCTTTTAGCGTGTGTTAATGAGCACAAAATCGGTAATTATTAAGGTTCATAATATTTGTTTTAAACGCCATCTATCCGCTAGTTTTTTGTACTAAATTGTTATTAGTAAATGTTTGATATTTCTTTAATGTTATCAACGAAAGTGATTTTTAACACCGTAATTTATGATTCTTTCAAGATTATTTGTTTTCTATTCCACTTACGTAGGAGTCACCGTCCCTGTTTTACGTGGCTTGATCTGTAGGTTATATTTCTATGTTCGTTACAGTTTTTTTTTCTTTTTCTTTCCAGGAGGAATGTTCGGTGCTGGTATATACTTCGCGGAGCACTCGTCTAAGAGCAACCAATACGTGTATGGGTTCGGTGGTGGGTCTGGGTGTCCCGCGCATAAGGATCGAAGTTGCTATCTCTGCCATAGGTCAGTTAATTTTAATAAAAACGTCATAATTTCAATAAAGGTAAAATATATGGTGCCTTAACTCCTCGGCGGCTTACAGGAGCTATCTTGTGTTTGGGCTCATATAACTTTTTTTCACAAAGACTTATATCTAAGGTTCTAAGGACTTATATCTAAGGACGGAAGGAATAATAATGAATTACTCAACCCCTAAACGGGGGTAAAATACCGCTTATTTTATTGTTATCAAAGGTCCATATCAGTGGTTCACAGACTTTTTTTCATAAGAAGTCTTTCAAAATTTGCCTGGTTCTGGTGGGCTGACCCGTTGCAGCTACATTTCTACCATATTCCCAAAAATCGACAAAAAATGTAAAGATTAGGTCTAACTATGGAAATTTGCAAGTCTCGACACGTTGGACTGAATATGGGATATGCAAGTTTTTACATGTAACAATCGCTGAGCTCCTTGATAGGTGAAGTCAAATCAAAACATTTTAGTTCTTCATTATCGAAAGCAGATACATTTCCGTGGACCCCGCTTACGACTTGTGAACCCCCGTTTTTATATCACGCTAACGTAGACCCCCGTCGAGTCTACCGTGGACCCCCGGGGGCCCACGTGGAACAATTAAAAAATTTACGGTCTATGTGGTGGTTACAGGCAGATGCTCCTCTGCCGTGTGACCCTCGGGCGCGGTTTCCAGTTGATGAGCGCTATGAAGATGGCGCACGCTCCTCCGGGACACCACTCCGTGGCGGGCAGACCCTCGCCCACTGGTCTCTGCTTCCCGGAGTACGTCGTATACCGAGGCGAACAGGTATATACCGTCCGCAACCACAAAACCCATCAATACGCCATCAGCTCTTCAAATAAATCTATAAAAATCAATAACCGAATGTATGTCCAGCACGATATATATCTTCTACCCGCGACTTCGTCTGCGAGGAATAGTTACTTTGGGCTAACAACGTTAACAGGCAATGGAAGCTCTCAAAAGAAAAAGAACCCCAAATTTGAAACATTCTTCATTGTTGCTCTGCTCCTGGTGGTAGTAGCGTGATGATATATAGCTTATAATCTTCCTCGATAAATGAGCTATATAAAACTGAAAGAATTTTTCAAATCGGGCCAGTAATTCCTGAGATTACCCCCTACAACGTCACAAACTTTACCTCTTTATAATATTAGTATAATATAGTCTTTCAGTGTAAGATAGCTCATGTATCGAGGAAGGTTATAAGCTATATATCATCACGCTAAGACCCATACGAGCAGAGCACTAATGAAGAATGTTTCAAAATCGGGTATTTTTTTCCTCTCGACAGCTTCCGCTGCGTGTTCGCGTTAGCCCAAAGTAACTATTCCACGCGAACGAAGTCGCTGGCAGAGGCTAGTTTCACTTCTACACAAAAACTTTGTAGTATTTTTTTTTAATCATATTTTTATCCGTTCCAGGCGTATCCTGAATACCTGATAACGTACCAGATCGTGAGCAGCGATAACACTACGGGTAGTGTTTAGTGCGTATATAGACTTTAGTGTGATCGATGATGACATAAGAATTTGCTTTATGTATCAGGCACGTAGTAAGGATACGGTGTCGGGGGTCACGGACCCCCACAATTTATTGCGACATGCGGAATTTATTATTACTCTCGGACGGATACATTGTTAATGGTATTTGGAGATATAAAATCGATTGAAAAAAAAAATTTGGATACCATACAAGGAGAGTTGGTCCATATAGAGTAAAATGGTATAAGCGATACAAACTATAGATGGTAGAGGTACGCTGAAGCTATTACCGGTTCCAGCATGAATGGGTACCTCCCGCCCTCGGACTACCATCCGACACACTGACGTGAAGTAACAGTGCACGCATTGTTGCGTTAAGTTCCGTCAGTGACAGCGCCGGAGGTCTCCTCCCTCTCCCCTCTACCCAAACACAGGCTGGCAACGCACCTCCAACTCCCCTGGTGTTACCAGTGTCTATGAACGACGGTGATCACTTAACATCAGGTGAAACACCTGATCGTTTGCCAAATATGAATAAATAAAATTAAAAATACTGACACGGCTTATGAATATTATTGTTTGAGTTAGCGTGGATCCGGTATCGAAGGTACCGAACTGTTAAAGTTAGACTGTCAACTTCCAGTTTCTTCGATAAAACACAGCAGGAGCTTTAATGGACTGTATTAAAGATCGGCTGAGTGCCTTAAGCGCTCGCCTTAGTAGTCCGGTGAAGCTGTTAAGACCTTGCTAGGTCAATAGCGTTGTCAGTTCGAAAGAAGAAAAAAAAAGACTATTACTTTTCACAATGTAATCGTATGTAACGAACCGGTGACAAAACGCATTTTGCCCCGGTTTATGATTTACAACTGTGTCCTTACACTTAGTATACATTGCGTGCCTTAGTTACAGCACGTTCATCCATACATTTACTTTTTACACGATACATTTTACTTCATATTCTAAGCGAGGGTTCCGTACAATATTATTTATTTTGGTAATAACAATAATAATGGCAGTTACATACAAATTATCTCATATATATTAAACCTAAACATATATCGATCGTTATTTATAAAACATCACATTACACGTAAAGTAGATTGAGTAGAGAAAACGTAAATACATAAAATACAGTTCATCTGTTCGTAATACATAGAGACATATATATGTCAAAAAATGTATGTTTAAAAAAAAATATTGTAGGTCGGCAAAATGACTGTACTGTGCCTGATGGTAAGCACAGTACAATCCAAAAACAATGGCGACCACCGAATGACACATTATCTATCTCCGGTCGCCGCTGTCATGCCGGCCTGGCATATTTACATACAAAGAAATATGATAGCTCATGTGTCCGTAAGAATTATCGTTACAGAAACAGTCAAAAGTGACCTACTTTTATGTACTCTTACGCAAAAATACAGGGCCGCATCGCCTGTATCAATTACACTGGGCCTCAGAGTTACAGAGGTTCTGATTTGTATTCACAACGATATACTATGAATAAATAGTGGGAATACGAAGAGGTCGTATTTGTAGGTCTCATGGAAACTGTTAATGATTTTTGAAGTTCAAAGAGAGGTTTTAATTAGAGAGAATAATTATATATAAGTGACAAAACTCGAAAATACTGATACAATTACATATATACACATATAGAATCGTTATAGAGATAGTCTTAGTATATATATAAAACTAACTTAGATACATTGACAAACAGCCTAAACAACTGGGTCTAGGAACATGATTGTTTGCATATAAGTCACCTTCTACACTGTATAAGGACATTTAAAAAAAAAATAATATACCCCTAAGGTAGTGAAAAAAGGTATAAAAGTTTCCATGGAAATCCCTTATTTTTCCGTCGATACGTTATTCTTCTATACATAGATACTTGCGGACCGGGCGGACGTTGTCCTGCCTTGATATTAAAAAAAAAACTAAAATTCAACTAGGTCCACTGGAACATGCACACAAAATTTCACCAAAATCTGTCGAACCGTTTTGGAGGAGTTCAGTGACATACACACGTACAGAAGAAATGTATGTATAAAGATATTAAAGAGGGTTTTTTTTTCGTACTGACAACGTTTTTGCTCTGACGGCCCTTCTCAGCTTCACCGTAAAGAGTGAAAAATAATTATTGTATAGAAAACGCGTGCAAAGCCGCCGGAAATTACTAGTATAGACTATACGTCGACAGTTGCTCTGCGAATCGATGCATTTTGTGTAAGTACTGCTGTAACAGATACGGACTCTGGGTTCAAAGTTGGGGGGTCAAAGTTTAAACTTTCGCCAGTGTGTCTAAAGCTGACCCCTCATTGTCTATATAGGATATCTTATGTGCATTTCGAATGCGTGTCATTTCATCACGAGATATGATTATTTTTTACTATATTAAATGAAGATGATTACTGATTTCTTTTCTTTAATAATGTATGTATTCCCCATAATAGATCTGCATGGTATATATTGGTATCGAAATAAATAGAAAGACATATCGATTATGAGAATCGATACCGATTTTAATTTAAAATAAATCACTGTGACAATAATTATTACATTATTATTTATAGATCTATGTGATAATGGTTATTTTGACGTTAGTTTTAATTTTTTTTTTTAATAAAATACATTTTAATTTTTTTTCGTTGATTAATTTATTTTACCATAATACATAGTACTATAATATTTTTGTATTATACTATATACATTAAATATATAAAAAATCCAGCGTCATTATGTTTGTCTACGATGAACTCCGAGACTACGAAACCGATCTTCGTGAATCCTTGGCATTTATGCTCCAACTTGAGAGATATGATAATTTATATATCCATTAATTGCCTCAATATTTTTTAAATACATATTAAATGATTGTCAATGTTTGTTATTGTTATTAATTGTATGTTTCATCTGTCTCGAACAGATGGCGCTTTAAAGAAATTGACAGATAACTGTAGGACCGACTGTTATAGATAGCTCATAGATGTCGCAACGTTTTAATTTTGAATTATAATTTAATATATAATAACTGAACTACAGCAACGCGTTGCTGTGTCAGCTAGTCTATAATCTATACTAATATTATAAAGAGGTAAAGTTTGTGACGTTGTAGGGGGTAATAACAGGAAGTACTGGTCCGATTTGAAAAATTCTTTCAGTGTTATATAGCTCATTTATCCAGGAAGGTTATAGTCTATATATCGTCACGCTATGACTAATAGGAGCGGAGCACCGTTGAAGAATGTTTCCAAACCGGGGAGTTTATCCCTCTTGAGAGCTTCCGCTGCGTGTTGGCGTTAGGCCGAAGTAACTATTCCACGCGAACGAAGTCACGGGCAGAGGCTAGTATATAAATAAAATGATAGATATATGTCGATATGACTACTCGAAAGATATAGATAATTTATTAATATATCGCGACACATTAATCACTGCCTATCGTAAAATAAAGTCCTCTGCCACGTCTGTCTGTTTGTTCGCAATAAACTCAAAAACAACCGAACGGATTTTCATGCGGTTTTCACCAGTTGACCAGTTTTGGCCGCCCGCGGTACAGTACAGGGGCCCAATTATGAATAACCACCATGAGAGGCTGCCTCACCATGCCGCGCATAATCTTGGGTAGGTTCGTCGTGCCGGTTGGTGACCGGATTTGGGGTCCCGGCGACCTATTCTGGGGGGGTACGGGGGCCCTTCCGTTCGCCGGGTCAGTGCAAATCTTGCAGGTATTACGGTGAGTCGGCGATTAACATTGATTACTTCTGGGCTTGGATGTAGGTTGCTCGTACTTCACGTTTCCTTCTTTCATAAAATCATGACAGCGCAAATAACAAATCTAGGCTCAACAACAGTGCACAACCCCTACGCCGCTTTTACGATGGAGTTCATCAACATCCGTGGACTTCATTCTAACTTAAATGCCGTTCATCAACACCTCGAGACGGTTCAGCCTGAAATTCTCTTTTTGACCGAAACACAGATACGCCGTCCGGCCGATACATCTTATTTGCACTATCCCGGCTACCAGCTTGAGGACAACTTTCAAGCTAAAGCCGGTGTATGTACGGTCGGAGGTGTGCTGTTGTCGTTTGCGCTGCATGGAGGATCCTTCCTTTTCCATACTTTGGCTACACGTGGACCTGGGTGCTTAAAGCCGTATCTACGTGTGCCTTTACAGATCCCATGATGGGGATGATGAGACTACTCGGCTCTTTGAATACATGAGTAAGGCAATAGATGACGCACAGGAGCAGTTCCCTACTGCGGAATTGGTGGTTTTAGGGGACTTTAATGCACACCACGAAATGTGGTTGGGTTCCTCTAGGACGGACCATGCAGGACGAACTGCCCATGCATTTGCTTTAACACATGACCTGACTCAACTAGTAATCCAGCATACCCGGATTCCTGATATCACAGGTCATGCGCCCTCTTTACTGGACCTTCTGTTGACGAGTCATCCAAATGGGTATGATGTGTCGGTCAATGCTCCTTTGGGCACATCGGATCACTGCCTTGTTGTATCGTCTGTGCCACGCGCTCAACCTCCACCCAGTATAAGAATTAAGCGCAAAGCCTGGCACTACTCGTCAGCAGATTGGGATGGGATGCGGGATTATTTCGCTTCCATTCCTTGGCAGCGACGCTGTTTCGATGGGAAAGATCCTTCAGCGATTGCCGATGCGATTACTGACGAGATTGGAATGGCAATGGAGTATTATATTCCTTCCTCCGAGATCGTCAGTAATCGTAGGGGACGCCCTTGGTTCAATCGTGAATGTGCTGATGCTGTCAGTAAGAAGCAAACCACGTATCGTGATTGGATCAAAGGTCGCGCTAACAAGGATCCTAATATCAACACCCTCAAAACAGCCTATAATTCTGCTACCAAAGCTTGTAAGAGGGACTATACTAGAGCTGCTGCCCAACGCATTGCACGCTTAGGTCATGAACTCGTAAGACATCCGACTAACAGTCGAGTCTACTGGAGTCTGGCCAAAGCTGTGCAAGCCAATTTTTGCCGTCCAACGTTGCCGCCACTGAGGTACTCTGATGGGACACTGGCCTATGATCCACAGGAGAAAGCCACATTATTAGGCAATCTCTTTGCGGCGAATTCCTGGCTCGATGATCGAAACGCGCAACCGCCTACTATTCCATGCTGCGGTGTCACTATGCCGGAATTACGATTCAGGCAACGTGACGTATTAAAACAACTACGATCACTCGATGTTCGGAAGGCCAGTGGTCCGGATGGTATCCCAGCGGTAGTTATAAAAAAATGTGCAGCCGAGTTGGCTCCAACACTTACGCGCTTGTACCGCCTGTCCTACGTCTCTGGTGTCGTGCCCCGGGCTTGGAAAGAGGCCAATGTTCAACCGATTCCCAAGAAGGGAGATCGATCAGATCCTAACAACTACCGTCCAATTGCCGTAACCTCAGTGCTGTGCAAAATCATGGAGCGGATCATCAACACCCAGCTTGTCCGCTATCTGGAGGATCACTCGCTAATTAACGATCGGCAATATGGTATTCGCCAAAACCGATCAACCGGTGATCTTCTAGCTTACGTACTGCACCGCTGGGGAGAGGCAATTGACAAACACGGCGAAGCCTTGGCGATCAGTCTCGACATTGCCAAGGCCTTTGATAGGGTCTGGCACCGTGGTCTTCTTTCGAAGCTTCCTGCGTACGGACTCCCTGACAATCTATGCAAATGGATCTCTGGCTTTCTACATGAGCGCAGAATTCGTGTCCTTGTCGAAGGATGTGATTCGCAGCTCATGTCAGTAAATGCTGGAGTTCCTCAAGGCTCTGTACTTTCGCCTACTCTATTTCTTCTGCATATCAATGATATGTTGCCTTTAGGCCATATTCATTGCTATGCAGACGATAGCACCATCCATGAGTCCTATTACAGTAAGCCTTCTTGCGGTCAGGGAGACACTGAAAAGAGACGGCAGGAACTAGTCATTGAGCTCGACCAGTCTTTGCTTCGCATATCAACATGGGGAGCAAGTAATCTGGTTGAGTTTAATGCCAACAAAACACAGGTATGCGCGTTTACCTGCAAGAGATCCCCATTTACCCCCCTTCCAGCTCTTCAGAACGTCTCGCTCGCAATGCGAGACAGGCTCAATATCTTAGGCATAGATATTCGCAGCGACCTCAATCCCAGGGATTATATACAAAGCGTGATCTCCACTGCATCTCGGAGACTCGGAATCCTGAACAGGGTGCGACGGTTTTTCACGCCTGAACAGCTATATCTCCTTTATAAGGCACAAGTTCGGCCTTGCGTGGAATACTGCTCGCATCTCTGGGACGGTTCGGCAAAGTACCTCATGGATACCCTGGACAGGTTGCAGAGACGGACTGTCCGCATTGTTAATGATGCAGACATTACAGAGTTCATAGAGCCGCTTCAGTTGCGCAGAGACATTGCCTCACTGAGCGTGTTCTACCGTCTGTATCATGGCGAGTGTTCTGAAGAGTTATTCAACTTGATCCCTTCCTCTCCTTTTCATAACCGCACCACACGTGCTGGTCTTCGGAGCCACAGTTTTACGGTAAATCCTATCTGGGCACGAACTAAAAAGTTCGCAACATCTTATCTTTGCCGTACCGTGAAGCTGTGGAACAAACTCCCGGCCAGTGTGTTTCCTTCTTCCTAAACAGAGCGTGTTCACGCCCACGCCCGCGTAACCACAGATCATGCCGCCGTGGTCTGGGGGTAAATTTCGCTCCCGCACACCAGACTAGGCCCCCCTCGGCAGCAGCTCAAGCCTAGGTCCGTTCCCTCGGCGTGGAGCCCTTGAGTACGCTGCTCGCGCGATACAGTGACACAAAATCTTACATCACTGCGACAACATTACACATATCACCTCCACACACGTGCACGCATACACGCTTACACATGCAGGTGGAAGGGTTTTATTTTTTTCCCTTATCAAACTGAAATAGTTTAGAATATTATCCGATACGAAATATATATAGGAGTTGTTGAGGTATGTATGCTTGGTACACATATATGTTTCAACAACTCGTATATGTATGAAAACTTAGCTTAGGTTAGCTCAGATAGGTCGCGAATTGCTTGTATCAGGCAACAGCCAAAGCCGAGGTGTGCCGCGCACCCTTGAGCTAGTTGTCAAAGTAAAATCGGCTGAGTGCCTTAAGCGCTCGCCTTAGTAGTCCGGTGAAGCTGTTAAGACCTTGCTTGGTCAATAGCGTAGTCAGTTCGAAAAAAAAAAAAAAATCAAACGCAACGTGAAGAGATACTTACGCAGGCCGGCATGACAGCGGCGACCGGCGATGAATAGTATGTCTCTCGGTGGTCGCCATTGTTTTTGGATTGTACTGTGCTTACCATCAGGCACAGTACAGTCACTTTGCCGAGCTACAATAAAAAAAAAAAAAGTTGATAAAGTGATTCATGAGGAAGGTTCAGGTATATAATTTATCAAGGTTATTTTTTGTTATCAGGGCAGGATAACGTCTACCGGTCACGCTAGTTTAATATAATGTTATTCAAGTTTTAAATAACCGTGATTTTACAAGTCCTAGGCGTTCAGCGACGTGTTTTCTTGCTGTAAAGAAGTGGGGCAAGCGGTGTATTGCTTATGTTTTTTTTCTACACATAAAACATATTGTTAACCAACTTTGGGCTTATAAATCTCTCTATATCTCCATATTTGTTAGCTGGTAGAGCTATGTTGAAGCTATTACTGGTTTCAATCATGAATGGGTCGGCTCGCCCGGGCTAGTACCACCCCACCCACAGAAAACCGTCGTGAAGTAACAGTGTTTGCATTGTTGCGTTTCGTTCGGTTAGTGAGCGCGCCCAACTCCCTTCCACGTCCTCCTCTCCTTTCCCCCTTCCCTTCCTCCCTCCCCCAACACAGGCTAGTGTCCCAAGTGTCTATGGACGGTGGTGATCAATCAACATCAGGTGACCCATCTGTCCGTTTGCCTGCTATGACATAAAAAAAAAAAATAAGACGTACAGTAGCATTTTTATTTTATTAAATATGGTCGCGCAGTGAAATGAAGATTTATTCTCATATTGTTAGTTAATAAACCCGTGCGAAGCCGGGACTGGCAGCTTGTAAATTATAATATAGTAAATACCAAATTAGCAATACAAACAGCAACCAAAAATATTACGTAGTTATTTTAAAAAGTTTTTGAAAGTATGAATATTTCTTTTGCAATAATCTAAATATCACACTGCGTCCTTTTTTGAAGTTATACTTGTTTTGGCGCGTTAGGGAAATATGATGAGAGTAAATTTTTACGATGCGCGCGCACACCGTCACGAAAAACCAACACCCTGCAGTTAGCTATAGTCAACTTTTTCTATTGTTAGTGTCGTTTTTTCTACAAACATAGAATAAGGCAAAAGATTAAAAATTTAGAAAACATTTTTATCTTGTTACGCCAAAGAAGTATAACTTCTAACGCGTGTACATAAGTATACACACACTTTTTTTTTCATTGAAATTCTTAATAAACGTTTTTTTAGACCTTTTAATAAAGCTTTTGTAAGATTCTACAAAAATGGTTCTTATCTTCTAAATATAAATACATATTTTCAACAGCTGTTATATTTTTTAAATGCAATATCATTATGGTTATGGGAAGTACCCATACTACGCGACCAGTTCGGGAGGGTTTAAATTGTCGTTACGTAGTCAAGTCAATATCTTCTAAAGGAAATTCGCGCTTTTTCGAGTTATATTCATTTGCATCGATGAAGAAAAATGAAGATCACCTACACGTGGTGCACCCTGCTGAATAACGAACGAGGCAAAGGCGAAAGCGGGGTGGTAGAGTTCTAGAGCCTGACTGGGTCGCAACCACCATGTATATGGAGAAAAAGCCCGTCATAGTGATTCGCTTCTGCGGGTCGCGTTTTGGGATCAGCCTGTGCATATCCAGCTTTTCGCAGGCCGGCATGACAGCGGCGACCGACGATGGATCAAGTGTAACTCGGTGGTCGCCATCGTCTTTGGATTTACTGCGCTTACCATCAGGCACAGTGCAGTCATCTTGCCGTGTTAGTATAAAAAAAAAAGATAAGCGCTTAGCGCTTTTAAAATTCACATGTTGCAACACTGACGTACATATACCGGAACGTCAGCTCTTTGAAAACTAACAGTTTGTTGTGCAGTGCAGTTGCCAAGGAAATCAATGCGTTCAATAATATTACACGGATTCCTTGTCAATACAGGCAATACAAAAAAGACAAATAAATTTTGCAAAAAGGGGCGGGTTGGGGCGAAAAATTCGCCAAATATGGGTCACGTAGTATGGGTACGTTCCCTTATATCACTTGGGATAAAGTAACCAATCAGATGCGATCTTTTTATCTTTAACTTCAGTTATAAAATATCTTAAATACAAGGGTTCAGATCTCCGGTCATATTAACATGGGAGCATGTCACCTTCTGACCATTTGGAACAGCTATCCTAAAGAGCTTTCCCTGCGGCATACAAACGCAGACCTTGAACTGTCCAGTCGACTGCCCAGATTGTCCAGACCTGTCAGTTTTATTTAAAGGTAACGCTATAGGAAGATAGCGGACGTCCACGTAAACGCCCTCTTTTCCGCTTAAGACCACGGAACCGTTGATGGACTTCAGCTGGATGTCCTGGTCGGCGCTCCAGAACAGCTCCTTGGATTCCATGTGGGTGCCTTCAGCGCCCCTTAGATATGCAGATGTGTCCGAGCGTAGTGTCAGGTCTTCATCCACCGGTGACGCTAAGCGTTTGGTTGATATTTGCTGGAAATTATTTAAATTCGATCAGTTAGTGAATATTTGCAGGAAATTGTCTATAATCACGCTATGATGGCCGTTTTGAAACGTAACGATAGTGACGTGATATGCCGATTTGTTTTCGATAAAAATATAATCAAATGCTACTTTGTTTTGCATTCAGCGTGGACGCGAGTTTGCCAGAGGTTGGTAGTTGCGCTAGCCAGCGATCCTAGAATATAAATATATAAGTTCTAATAAAAAAACATAAATGCAAAGTTGTGTTGTAATTGAGTACACTAATAATTATAATCCTTGAAGAAATTGAAATAGCCTAGTAACCATTAGGTTGAACTAAAATGTCTGTCCTATTTGAGTTCCGTTGTAAATAACTATAGGTCGTTGGAATAATTATAAACACGCAAGCAAGTACACAAGCCGTTCCAATAATCTTCTAGTAGCCCATTAATGGTTGACCTCAGAACGGCTGTCCTATTTCAGTTCCATTATAAATGGCATACTAAACTGTATGTTGTACAGTGGGAGTAATCATTTTATAGACTTAGAGAACCTTTTATACACAGTAAGAGATACATGGTAATAATGTTTGGGTAAATATTATCTTATCTTGTTATCTTATCTTCTTCTTATTCTACATTATCTATACTAATATTATAAAGAGGTAAAGTTTGTGACGTTGTAAGGGGTAATCTCAGGAACTACTGCTCCGATTAGGAAAATTGTTTCATTGTTATATAACGCATTTATCAGGGAAGGTTCTAGGCTATATATCATTACGCTAATACCCATAGGAGCGGAGCAGCAATGAAGAATGTTGCAAAATCGGGGTATTTTTTCCTTTTCAGAGTTTCCGCTGCGTTTTAGAGCAAAATAACCATTCCACGGGTACGAAGTCGCGGGCAGAAGCTATTAACTAATTATATTATCTATACTAATATCATAAAGAGGTAAAGTTTGTGAGGATGTATGGGGTAATATCTGGGGAGTCGGAGAAAAAGTGGTAAAACGTTTCTTACGAACGCTGCCTTAACGAGAGATATATGATTAAGTTCTAGAAAAAAGTTGTAGCTTGATAATGCCTGTTACCGCCCAACGAAGTGGGCACGGGTCAGCTAGTCTACAATAAAACGTGTAAATATTTACCCTAAAGAAGACTTGAAAAAATTTTCTTATTTGCACAAAAGTCTTATTTTTTCGAACTGACTACGCTATTGACCAAGCAAGGTCTTAACAGCTTCACCGGACTACCTGCACAAAAGTCTCCAAGGGTATATGGATAGTGAACTGGATCTGCAAAATTAATTCGTGGAAACCGATGAAAAAAATTGTATACAATATTGGATTCGTTTTTCAATCAATTCATGATTAAATCCAAAAAATGCCTTTCTTTTTCATCTATGACGTACCACTGTGTTTATCAATTATGAGAAAAAAAAACGAATTATATACATTTTTGCAAAACAATAATTGCACCTCATTGTACCAAATTTGAATCGTTGTGTAAAAAAATATTTACTCCCATCATTTTTCCGTAAGGCGCCAAAAGAAGTATAACTGCAAAAAAGTGTGTGTGTAGATATGTACACGCGTTAGAAGTTATACTTCTTTGGCGTAACAAGATAAAAATCTTGAAAAAAAAAATATCTTTCCCCTAAACTACGTTTCTAGAAAAAACGACACTAACAATAGAAAAAAGGTATTTAATACATTGAAAGTTTTAATACAAAGAAATACAAAAAAAAACAAAATGTTGACTATAGCTAACTTCAGGGTGTCGGGTTTTCGTGACGGTGTGCGCGCGCATCATAAAAATTTACTCTCATCATTTTTCCCTAACGCGCCAAAAGAAGTATTACTTCAAAAACAAAATATTTAAACAATCAATCTTTTGCATATAATTCTTTTTTGTACATCCAAATTTAATTTAAATATTTTACCTGGGACGATTTCTAATGCTTATACCCCAAGAATATCTGTAAGTTAATTCAATCTATTATTGTTTCCTAAATAATTTTCGGTATACTCTAGAATACCTTGGCATGTAGATTGTTGACACCGTCAGGAATCGTCATCTCCGATGACGCGGTGCTGAAGACAGTCTCACCGGAGTCAGGGTCGAGGAGTTCCAGTGAATTGACGCCCCGAACGAACACTCCCGACGTGTTCACCACGAGTTTCGTATCAGAACGGGATAGTCTGTTTTATTAAGAAAATGCACTTCAGTTTTAAAAGCAAATCCTGAATGAACCAGGCGTTAAACAATATTTGGAAATTCAACTGAAATAGTTTAGAAAAATTATCCGACACAAAATATGTATAAGAGTTGTCGAGGTATGTATGCTTGGTACACATATATGTTTCAATAACTCATATAAGTATGAATATGTAGCTAAGCTTAGGTTAGCTCAGATAGGTTGCGAAATATCCAGGGAGGTAGAGGCGGAGATGCGGCGTCTCAGGGGGGACGCCGTCGAAAGGTGGCAGCAGGACCTGGCGGACGAGCGATTCAGGCGGTTCACAGCGGGCGCCGTCCGCCCGGTCCTGCGGGAGTGGACAGCCAGGGAGTGGGGCTCCCTGACGTTCCGACTGGTGCAGGTACTCACCGGACACGGTTGTTTCGGGTGGTACCTGCACCGGATCGCACGCAGGGAGCCGACGGCCGCCTGCCACGAGTGCGGCGCTGACGAAGATACCGCGCAGCACACGCTGTCTGAGTGTGTTGCGTGGGGGGAGCAGCGCCGCATTCTGGCGGCGGCCGTGGGAACGGACTTATCGCTGCCGAGCGTGGTTTCGGCCATGCTCGGCAGCGAACAGGCTTGGCGAGCGATGGCCTCCTTCTGCGAGGAGGTCGTCTCGCAGAAGGAGGTGGTGGAGAGGGCCCGCGAGGCAGACCCTGAAAGTGGCCGTCTCCGCCAAAGGAGGACAGGCAGGAGGAGAAGGCGCTTCGCCCAACTCGTCCTGCCACCGTAGCCTGACCTGGGGCCCATCTCCTTATTGCACAGGTCCGGCGGACGAGGGGGGGCAGCCGGTGTGTACCCGGTCTGTCCCTCTATAGGTAGGAGCCCGGCGGTCACCTTCGACGGGCTTTTTCGCCATATGCATGGTGGTTGCGACCCAGTCAGGCTGTAGAACCCGGTTTCGCCATTGCCTCGTTCGTTATTCAGCAGGGTGCACTACGTGCAAGTGAGGTTGGCTTGGGTGTCTCAAGTCTTATAATGTTATTCGCCACCCCCATGTATCAGGTAACAGCCCAATCTGAGGTGCACCCTGGAGCTAGTTGCCCAAATAAAATCGGCTGAGTGCCTTAAGCGCTCGCCTTAGTAATCTGGTGAAGCTGTTAAGACTTTGCTAGATCAATAGCGTAGTAATTTGGAAAAAAAATGGGAAATTCATTTAATAGTTGCTATTTACCCTAAATTATAAAGTGTGTTCCAGCAGATTTTACTCACTACGAACACAATAGATGATAACAACTAAGGACTAAGAAGTCACCAACAGAAGTGAAACATCAAACGGAATGGAATTTTGTAGGTGGTAGAGCCACGCTGAAGCTATTACTGGTTTCAGCATGAATGTGTCGGCTCGCCCGCGGTACTACCACCCGACACACAGAAACACCGACGTGAAGTAACAGCGCTTTCATTGTCGCGTTTCGTTCGGTCAGCGAGAGAGCTGGAGGCACACCTCCCCTTCCCTTCTCCCTAAATCTTTCTAAACTGGCTGGCAACGCACTTGCGATTACTCTGGTGTTGCAAGTGTCTATTGACGGTGGTGATCACTTAACATCAGGTGACTCACATGTTCGTTTGCCTTCTATGATATAAAAAAAAATTATATGTGTGACATGAACTCTAGTATATGATGGCTCAGTTATTAGCGAGTTCGGACACAGCGCCAATCGTAGGATCCACCGTGCACCGCAAATGCACCGTGCTCGCCCGTGGTAAGTTCGCGTTATCCCTTTTCACAAGTCTAACCTAACCAAAGCGAGACAAAAGAGCAAGATGACGAACATTCAGCGACCACGGTGCATTTAATATGACATATTATTAAAACCAGGGTTTTTTTTCTTCTTATCTGCAGACTCTCGGTCTCTCGCACCATTTCTATGCTATCGTTTTTTATTTAATGTGTAAGTTAAAAATCGTATCTCTGAGCATTTATTGGATGTTGTTTATTTGTATTTTTTCTTAAATATATTTATTTTTTATGATTTCATGTTTATGACGGATTTTTTTTTAAGACAGTACCTTTATGGTGGTTTCATTTTGGTCCTTTATCGCCATCTAAAGCCAGGGTTCAATACGTATGCCGGACCTAGGGGAGATGTGTCGGGGGCCCATCTTCCTATTCCACAAGTCCGGCGGACGGAGGAGACGGCCGGTGTGTACCCGGCTGTCTCCTAACAGGACGAGGCCCGGCGGCGGCGATTTCGCTACTGGGCCAACCGCTGGGGCGGCACGATGAAGTCTATAGAGATCTCGTGCCGCCCCGACTTAACGGCAGACGTACACCGTGGGGTTTTAGTCCGTGCGAGTCGGACATAACCCACCCTCTCCCCCGAGAGGGTGGTTTATACATAAGGGATTTCCCCACGATAAAAAAAATGGTTTTAATACGTATTTAACTTTTTTGTAATAACACCGTATACGTTCAGCGTGGTAATTTTAGACTGTAAACTAAGCCTATTAACATAACAAAGTAAATACCAATGACATATAGGAAAAAAAATAAAACTGAATTCGAAAGTATAAATATGAGTTTAGAATCACCTGGTCTGCAAATTAAACTGCACTGAGCCGTTTTCACTGATGATGCTCATCGGTACATCACGGAAACCCTCAATTAAACCATCTCGCTTATAGACTTGTTCGAAATCAGTCTCCCCGAAGAACTTCACAGCATTATGCTCGGGTAGGAATTCCATACTCTCCAATCCTGAAACGTTTAATCTTTACTGACTAATATTATAAAGCCGAAGAGTTTTTTTGCCTGAACACGCTAATACCAGGAACTACTGGTCCGATTTGAAAATCATTTCAAAAAATTTACATAGCTCATTTATCGAGTAAGGCTATAGGCTATATATCATCACGCTAAGACCA
The DNA here is from genome assembly GCA_015888305.1 of Antheraea pernyi. Classification (NCBI taxonomy): domain Eukaryota; kingdom Metazoa; phylum Arthropoda; class Insecta; order Lepidoptera; family Saturniidae; genus Antheraea; species Antheraea pernyi. Next base: position 1,071,198 of record MU158794.1, on the reverse strand, counting down.
ATAGGAGCGGAGCACCAATGAAGAATGTTTCAAAATCGTGTTTTTTTTTCTCTTCAGAACTTCCGCTGCGTGTTACTGTTATCCCGAAGTAACTATTCCACGCGAACGAAGTCGCGGGCAGAGGCTAGTATATAAATGAAATGATAGATATATCAACACGCTAAGACCAGCGTGGCACCAATGAAAAATATTTCAAAATGAGGGATTTTTTTCCTTTTGAGAGTTGCGTGTGCTGCGTTAACGGTTAAAGTTTCGCAAAAGTCATGTATGACAGAAGGGGAACCCTTTTAAAAGTCCGCGATAGCATATGACAGCATATTTAGCACAAAGTAATAGATCTTATGTAGATGTGGTCTTCTATTTTTAATTTTGTCCTTAATTACTGATTCGAGTTTTTGACGGGATCCTATTCTGCCATGTAGTAGATATTATATTTTATTTATTGTGATATTTGTCTCTATATTTTGTAATATTAGTGATGTTTTACGTAATATAATCCGATTATTATGCACAAGTGAAGTGGATGGAAATTATACCACGGAGAATAGATTTTGACTTGCTTTAAAAACTCCTTGGAATGTTCAAACAAGATGGCCGCTATCTTTTTAGTTTCTTGAAATTACCGTAAGCCTACATACTCGACAATGGCAGTAATAATCTATTAAAAGATTGATTGCCAAATATAAAATAAAGAAAAACTAAGAATTGGTGAATCGATATACTGCTCTGTATTTTAATATCAAACTGTCCAGATCGATATATGTATCGTTCTAAAGATAGGTCCAATAGACTTAAAGGGCTTAGATATTCGCTATATGAGCGTTATCAATGATTCAGTGCCCTCGAGCCAAAGGGATCCGATGTGTGTAAAATAATTCTCTAAATATTTCTACTTCAGATTATTTTAACAATGAAAAAATAAAAATGTATTTTAACATTCCTCCAAAAAAAAACAATTTACCACCTTATCTATAACTATACATAAGATTCAAATTGTTTTGTTGACTACTCGTTCTACTAGTAATACGCGGCACGAGCCGTCGACCTAGCGCCCATTGATAAATGCCACCAAACAAACCGCGCCTGCGCCTAGTTGAATTTTTGTATTTAATAAAGATGAATATTTATGTAATAAAATAAATAAACAGTAATTATTTTATAAAAGGAAATTGTAATGCTTTATTTTTTTATTATGCCATAGCTGTTTCCTGTCGTAATATGTTCTATTAGGCATATAAACTTATACAAAACAATTTCACATCTACCAGGCGTCCCGTGACGACTCAATTTTTCTGGATCTAAGAAATCCTGTGTTTTTTTCTTTATCGTTGACAACGTGCTTGAAAAATTTAATGATGATCGGTGTAATCGTTAGGGCGTAAAAATGTAACATACATGTTCGGATTCAAAATATTAGATGGATAATTAAGTTTAGCGTATTTACCATCTTAAGCCCCATCGTAATTTTCCAACATATAAGATCGTGTACAAGATATATAAAAGTAGTGTAAACAACCGCCTAACACGAACTTACAGGCTGTTTATACTTATAAATACGATGTAATAAATAAAAATCTCACCATGGCCAAGTCGTAAAACTGCTAATATAGTGAAGGTAAGAATTAAATTTCCAATAGCAAGCACAAATAATAAACAGACTAGTGTCCAGAAAGCGAACGTCTTCCGCCCCTTGTTTACAGATTTCGTTACATCATTCCCGTTTTTATCCGAATAATTCTTCACACTCGGTTTATTCAGAAATAATTGACTGTGTGTCGGCGTTTTTGTTATAAGAGCTTTCTCAGCCCGGTTTCTCTCGAGCGTGCTGTCGGACATGGTGTCAGACGACGGCGAAACACCGCGGATGACGTTCATCATAACTAACGCGTGTTTACAAAATATTTTTAACCTAAATCAAGGAAATTATAAATAGACGTATTGTATGTATACGAATACGCTAGTCAAATTATTGAGCGTAATTCTTGCTCTGTGATTGGTCTACCTTTCAACCAATTAGGATTTATTCAGTGTAGCTATTAAGAATATATTGTCAGTTATGATACGTTATTGTAAATATTACTAAAGATATGTACGTACTTTATCAAACAATAAATTTACCAAATGATTATTCTTAATTAAAGTCTGAAATGGGTAAATAAAATTACAACCATAAAGCTTATGCATTACTTTTTAAAAAGGTACTATGACAACTTTGACATTTGCAAAAACAGATACAATGATGGCGCTAGTTTTTGACAATCTGCTTTGTAATCATGGCGTCTGAACGTTACAGTTTCTCTCTAACAACATTTAGGTAATTATTCTGTATTTATATCTTATTCCATAGTAAAACTTATAAATAACCTATTTTCACGAACATTGCAACATAATAATAATTTATTTTATATTCGTTCCATTGCGTTTAACAATATATTTCCGTTCTGTTTTTGAGACTTACTTTTTTGTGTAAATATCAACTATACCTCTATTTATCCACAGCCCTTCAGGTAAATTAGTGCAGATCGAATATGCTTTAGCAGCAGTAGCTGCCGGCGGCACTTCCGTTGGCATAAAAGGTAAGTGACTATACTATATTAGGTTATAATTCAAAATTTTAATTATTCAAAACTTTTTACTTGCTTCGTTAAAGGTATCCTCATTCGGTTTGAATCCTTAGCTGTTGCTGGATAGGATTACTATATCCATGTTATCTATATTCCTTTACAAGAACTGATTTAGAATTCCATTACTTTAGTAGACTTAAAACATTGACTTTTAAGCAATGGTCAGTGGGGGATAGTTTTCTGAAGGGTCGTGTTGATATCTTGTTTAAAAACCTAATGTAACTACAAAACTTTTGGGGAAAATATTTTTTAATACTTGTTGACTAACTACAGACTTGTCAGCCAGTCCCTTATTGAGTGTTAAAAACCTCCTTTGATTTATATTTAAACCAAGAAAAGAAATATTTTATGTCAGTCTTGTAAAAAAGGAGCAAAAGTAACCATCTCTAAAACTGCAAATCTTATTATTTTGATTTGTAAATATGGCTAGCTACTGAAAAGTGGACCAGAAATTTACATTCGGTATAAGTGCTTCTTTTTTTTTTTATCTTTGGCCCCTGTGGGCTTCCTCTTGTTTACATTGTCAACTATGATCAGGCTATATTCTGCTCAAAAACTGATAAGAATATTTTAATATAATCATATAATTTCCAGCATCCAATGGTGTTGTGATTGCAACAGAAAACAAACACAAAAGCATCTTGTATGATGAACACAGCGTGAACAAAGTGGAAATGATCACTGGACACATTGGTAAGAGAATCTATGAACTGCAATAAAGTACATACATGCAAGTAATTTTGTTATAGGTCTCTAAGAGTAACTTTAGGTGGTACTTGTGTATTAAATGCACCGTGCTCACCAACCAAGTTTCCAAGTTTTTCCAATTTACAAGTTTGCCTTTATGTATATTTGTGGGAAATATACAATAACTTGGTCTGGAACACAAATTAATTATCTTCGTTTGCGAATTACATTTTTTAATCGGTCTACTTCATTTATGACACTATCTGCCTCTGCTCATTCTGTATCTACATGACATTGGCAGAATTGTGTATTGCTTACACACGGAGCTATAAATTAAAGAAGATGTATTTCGGCTAGCTTGCTAGGTTAAGGCGCCGTGAGAAAATACTAAATTTGAAAGTGTGCCACGAACTGCTAAAGTTTGGGAACCCCTGGCTTGACCAATCATCTTAAAATTTTGCGTACACATTGTTCATAACAACAGAAAAGAACATAGGTTACTTACCATCCAGAAAAAAGAACCAAAAGCCACGGGCAAGTGCTTGTATACATTTAAAACATAGAGTTCAGTTCTCACTAAACTATCTCTGTTCTCTATTTATAATCTTAGCTTCTATCCGGCAATAAATTTATAACATCTGTATTACTAACGGAATCAATACTAACCCAAAAAAAAAAGTGTGTGCGTACAAAGTACACATATGAGAAGTGAAACTTTTTTGGCGAACTAATTTATAAGTCTTGTTTATATTTATACAAATCTAAAACTGTAGATTTCCGAGACGAAAAATAAATGAAAAATCTGCGTTTACTGCAAATGATGTCACTTCCGTTGCATACCTGTGTGACATTACATCTGTAAAAATTTTACACTCATGCGGCTAAAGAAGTTTTACTTCAAAACTGATTACATAAAGGAAAGAAGAAAGAGATATGTATACAATCGAAGCAATTAAACAAATAAACCTAACGTGACAAAACTAAAATTTAACGAAAATCAAATCAACAAGGGAAGCGATAGTAACCCAAACATTGTTAAAATCCATACATTTAATAAAAACTGACAATGATGAATGTGTAAAATGAAATAAGTAGAAAGTAAAATGTATAAATATAACATAAGGAGTGCAAAATGTAAATAAATTATGGAAAGATTGGTAGTTTGATTAAAAAAGTCTGAGGAAGGGGAGGATTAAAAACAAAAAAGAAAAAATCGCAAATAGTTACTCCAAAAAAACACCGCATGCCAAACCGCAGTACAGTGTCAAGTAAATTATAATAATAAAAAAAATATTTTTTCAGGCATGGTATACTCTGGTATGGGTCCAGACTACCGTCTGCTCGTGACGCAAGCACGGAAAATGGCCCAGCAATACTTTCTGATGTATCACGAGCCGATTCCTACAGCGCAGTTGGTGCAACGAGTCGCCACAGTCATGCAGGAGTACACACAATCAGGGTACGTTTACATGAATATCGATGTTCCTTGTTGTTTATTTTAGTCACTATTGGTTGTAATAAATTGTTGGCTTACAATATGTGATATAATAATATTTATACAAACTAAATAGGATAACTAAAGGGGTGCTCATTGGTCCTCAACCTTGTAGACTGGTGAAGCTGTTAAGACCTTGCCAGGTCCGTAGTCAGTTCAAGAAAAAAAAATTATGTGTGTGTACTTATGTACACGCGTTAGATGTTATACTTTTTTGGCGTAACAAGATCAAAATCTTTTCAAAACTTTTTTATCTTACGCCTTATTCTAACGTTTATAGAACAAACGACACTAACAATAGAAAAAAAGTATTTAATACATTGAAAGTTTTAATACAAAGAAATACAAACAACAAATACAACGAAACAGAATGTTGACTATAGCTAACTTCAGGGTGTCGGTTTATCGTGACGGTGTGCGCGCGCATCGTAAAAATTTACTCTCATCATTTTTCCCTATCACGCCAAAAGAAGTACAACTTCAAAAGTAATGGTCCTCAACATAACTCATTTGAAAGAGTCTCAGAAATACTTCATTACATAGTATAAAACAAAATTCTCTGCCACGTCAGTCTGTCTGTTCACGATAAACTCAACGACTTCAGAACGGATTTTCATGTGGTTTTCAACAGTAGATAGAGTGATTCATAAGGAAGATTTAGGTATATAATTTATCAAAGCTTTTTTTATTATCAGGGCGGGACAACGTCTGCCGGGCTTGCTAGTTTTATATAAGATGCATTAATTTTCTGTAGTGTATATGCTAAAAGTGTATTTTAGTGTACATTTCTTCATTTAATTTTATTAATATTATACCATATACGTGACTACAATTTAAATTAATTTACTTATTAAATAATTTATATATTAGACTAGTTTCTGCCTGCGACTTCATCCGTGTGCAATAGTTACTTTAGGCTAACACCAACATGCAGCGAAAGCTATTACAAGGAAAATAAAACGATTTTGAAACATTCTTCATTGGTGCTCCGCTCGTATTGGTCCTAGCGTGATTATATATGTATAGCCTTCCTCGATAAATGAGCTAACTCACACTGAAAGAATTTTCTAGTCTATGTTCAACCAACCAAACTCTTCAGCTTTATAAGTATAGAATATAATAAAATAGTGAATTAGAAACAATTTAAAATATCACAAAACCTATTAACATCAATGCAAATGTCACACAAAAAAGGATGGGTTTCGATTTTGTTTTATTTAGTATCATTATCGTTAAAAAGGTGGTAGAGCCACGCTGTAGTTATCACTAGTTTCAGCATGAATGAGTCGCCCGGGGTAGTACCACCCTCTCACAGAACACCTACGTGAAGTAACAGTGCTTGCATTGTTGCATTTCGTTCCAGTGAGAACGCCGGAGCACCACCTACCTCCCTTCCCCCTTCCCCTTCCACCGTCCCCTAAGCTCTCTCCCATACACAGGCTGGCATGCGCTTGCGACTCCCCTGGTGTTGCTAGTGTCTATGGACGGTAGTGATCACTTAATAACAGGTGATCCACCTGTACGGTTGGCCCCTTTTGACATAAACAAAAAAA
>MU158794.1:938675-1045567 GCA_015888305.1 Antheraea pernyi | reverse complement strand
CACTCTTTCTTAAAAATCTAGTGAACATCAAAGAACTAGTTACGGGTGTCATAATTATTTAACAACTCGTTGTGTACTTAGAAACGCATTGACAGTTTATCTTATGGATAACTTTATAGACTCAATAATTAATGATAGTTTAACCACAGTATATCTTATATATATACATGTTCTATATATTACCTCAGAAACCGGGCATTACTCTTTCATATTTGTGTTTCATATTATATGTTGGTCATTTAAAAGACATATTTGAAACACATACGGAACTATAATAATTTTATTAAATATAATAGCACAATAATGAAAAGGGAACTCGAGTAAATTTATAGAGAGCCACAAAGATCCGCATGTGGCTCGCGAACCGCGGGTTGGCCACCCCTGTTCTAGATTATTACTGCTATTGTCGGCTAGGCAATAATATTAAGTGTCTTGTGATAATTTCTATGTTCTGATAATATGGTGGCTCTCTTGTTAGAACTTTCCAGGATGCTCCGTGGGTATTATTTCCCATCCACTTCCATTGTGCATAATAACCGAACTGTATTACGTGAAATGCCACCAATATTACAAAGAGTAAAATAACACAAAATTAATGAATATAATATATTATCATAAAAGCCACTACATTACAAATTAGGATCCTGCCAAAAACTCCAAGATATAGATTTATAAACAAGTAATTGAAAACAAAGCTGACGTATTTTTAATAAAGAAATATTATTGAATAAAAACTCATTAGTTCAAGCAATATAAAATAAACTTTCAAATATGTTCCTGGGAGTTTTTGGCGGGATCTTGGTCTGTCATGTGCTGGATTTTATTTTTTATTCATAATATTGTGTTAGTTGACTCTATATTGTGTAAAATTGGTGGTGTTTTATGTAATATAGTTTGTTTATTGTGCATAAGTGAAGTGAATGGAAAATAATACCACGGACCATGAATTCTGAGATGCTACAAAAACTCCATGGAAAGTTCTAACAAGATGGCCACCATCTTGTTAGTTCATTGAAATTCTATCAAGAAACTTGTAATATCGATACTCACTTGACAATAGCAGTAATAGTCTACTAGAAGACTGGTTGCCAAAAAGGGAATGGAAGAAGAACTTGTAATACTATTAACTACTCGACAATGGCAGTAATAATCTAAAAGATTGGTTGCCAAAAATAAAGTAATATATATATGTATGTTCCTGATAAAATTAACCACGTTACCATGGCAACGGTTACCATAGTAAATATTACTATAGCAACGGTCGCTTTGTGTAAGTCGATGTTCGTGCTGTCGCAGAATGAGAGGTGGTAGCTGACAAGCCTATTTTAGGTAAGTTTTAATTAAAATCCGTTCTTAGAGAGCGTCTACGTGGCAAAGGAAGTAACTAAGGCGAGTTTCAAGTCAATCGGACACATAGTTTTGAAGAATGATCGTGTCGAGTCATTCAGTGGTACTTCGCTTATATATCTTTATTACTCTCTAACTAATTTTGGTACTTGAGTATTAAATGCACCGCGATCGCCAACCGCTACCGTGGCCGGGTCGCGTTATTTTTTAACAGACTTCAAAAAAAGGAGGAGGTTATCAATTTGACTGTATTTTTTTTTAAATGTTTGTTATCTCATAACTTTGGACTGGGTGAACCGATTTTGATAATTCTTTTTTTATTTGAAAGCTGGTACTTCCCGTGTGGTCCCATTTAAATTTGGTCCAGTTCCGACAACGGCATCCAGTGCAAAACCGTATAAGTTTTAAATTTGCATTAAGTATGTACACGATAAATAGACGAATAACTCAATATCACGGTAACCGATTTCGATAATTAATTTTTTATTGGAAAGGATGTACTTCAAGGGTAGTTTGATGAGAGTTTGGATAGGTTCTGATTATGGGATCCGTGACAAAGTAAGTAAACTTTCAAGAAACGAGCCTACTCCTTTCTTAAGGGCCGGCAACGCATCTGTGTTTCCTCTCGTGTCGCAATTGTCCATGGGCGGCCGTGATCACTTACCATCAGGTGACCCGTATGTTCGTTTGCCACCAATATTATAAAAAAAACTCTTCAATTCTTAGGAGCCTATTGTGCTTATGTTCGTTGCTGTGTTGCAACATGACGCAAGCATTGTAATTACATTACTTAAGGTGTATTATATGTGAAGCGATGGTAGCCGAGTTGGTGGTAGAAACTATCGCGGATTATTGATAAGGTTGCGTTCGTACCAAACTTTTTTTTTTTTTTCGAACTGACTACGCTACGCCTCGGCTTTTGGCTGTTGCCTGATACATGCAATTCGCGACCTGCCAGCTAACCTAAACTAACTATTCAGACATATATGAGTTGTTGAAATATATGTGTACCAGGCATACATACCTCAACAACTCTTATATATATTTCGTATCGGATAATTTTCTAAACTATTTCAGTTTGATAAGGGAAAAAATAAAACCCTTCCACTTGCATGTGTAAGCGTGTATGCGTGCACGTGTGTGGAGGTGATATGTGTAATGTTGTCGCAGTGATGTAAGATTTCGATTCAAATGTATTTTAAGCATATGCACGTGTTATATTTCTTGTAAATATGCAATCAGGTGAATAAACCAGAGGATAACTAAACTAGCTGCCAAAGCGTTTAGAAGTCTATACAAAAGGAATCAGGTGTTTTATTTCTCACCAACCTTTTGAATATTATCCAGACACGAACACGTGTGTAATTTCATCAGCGTGACTGACAACGCGGGTAGTAGCTTTATCCATCGGGCCGTGTACGCTCTGACGCGGGATATTGTGGATTACAACTTAAAAATGACCATAAATGTTCAAAATACAACCGCCATAGAGACAATAACCTCATTAAAAAAACCGTCCGAAAAGTGCCTTTTTTATATCATTGGAGGCAAACGAACAGGTCGGTCACCTGATTTTAAGTGGTGACCACCGTCCATAGACACTAGCAACACCAGAGGAGTCGCAAGTGCGTTGCCAGCCTGTGTTTTGGGAGGAAGCAGTGGTAATAAAAATAAGAATAATAAACAAAAATCCCAATATTTACTCACAGATATATAGATTTTCGACGTATATAATAAATCAAACGAAAGCTAAGAAAAGATGTGGACCACGAGTCTGTAGAATAAATAAAAAAAAACTACTGATAATATTAACGTGGTAGTGATACTACCTCTTGTTAAAAATCTAACTAAAGTCGTTCATCAAGTCACAGCAAGATGGTGCTTCAATAATCGACCTCTATAATTTATTTTATCTATGAATTATTGTAAAGAATAATCTTCCGTTTGTAAAACGCCAACTATTCCGATTCGCGAGAGTTGCTACCGATTGTTTTTATCTGTATTCGCCGATAGAGCCGCGGCTGCTTCGCTCATTCGTAGTAATGGCTAGTGATGGGACATAACAAACCATTGCATAACCAATGATATATCGTTCAAACTTGTTATTTAAAATGACCTTTTGTTTTCACTTTGTAACGCGGATATGTTTCGCTATACATTACTAGCGGGCCCGGCGGACATTGTCTCGCCCTCATAATATTAAAAAAAAAGCTTCACAAATTTTATACCTAAACTATCAAGAATAACTTTATCTACTGGTGAAATCCGCATGAAAATTTGTTTAGTAGTTTTGAAGTTTATCGCGAACAGACAGACAGATGAATAGAAAGTCTGGTTTCGTCTTTGTATAAAAGTTGTATGTTTACTAGTTTAATTTTTTTTAACAACACCTTTACTGATTTTTTTATTTAAAGTTGGTCGTATTTTTATATCACGAAAAGTGGCGTGATAAACCCCTCGTCGCGTAGAATATTGAAAACACCGGTTTTCGACCGATCACCGAAAATAAGCAACTTCGGGCACGATCGGTAATTGAATGAGTGACCACCGCGTGATGTTGGCTTTTTGTAGTATGTTTCTTATGAATATGATTCTCACGTTGGCGTTTCATTGTATCTATTTGATCAAAATGATTTCATGTAAGATTCACTTATATCGTGTGTAAAACATAGCCTTTTTTTTTTTTTTATCGTGGGGAAATCCCTTATGGATACGCCACCCTCCCGGGGGAGAGGGTGGGTTATGTCCGAGTCGCACGGACTAAAACCCCACGGTGTACCGACAGACCGTTTTGTGGGGGCGGCAAGGGATCGTTCAAGCTAATCAACCTTGTAGAGCCGCCCCCACGGTCCGCCCGGCGGAAGGTGACCGCCGGGCTCCTACCTATAGAGGGACAGACCGGGCACACACCGGCTGCCCCCCCTCGTCCGCCGGACCCGTGCAATGAGGAGATGGGCCCCCCGGCCCATCCCCTCAGGTCCGGCTACGGTGGCAGGAGGAGTCGGGCGAAGCGCCTTCTCCTCCTGCCTGTCCTCCTTTGGCGGAGACGGCCACTTTGAGGGTCTGCCTCGCGGGCCCTCTCCGCCTCCTCCTTCTGCGAGATGACCTCCTCGCAGAAGGAGGCCATCGCTCGCCAAGCCTGTTCGCTGCCGAGCATGGCCGAAACCACGCTCGGCAGCGATAAGTCCGTTCCCACGGCCGCCGCCAGGATGCGGCGCTGCTCCCCCCACGCAGCACACTCAGACAGCGTGTGCTGCGCGGTATCTTCCTCAGCGCCGCACTCGTGGCAGGCGGCCGTCGGCTCCCTGCGTGCGATCCGGTGCAGGTACCACCCGAAACAACCGTGTCCGGTGAGTACCTGCACCAGTCGGAACGTCAGGGAGCCCCACTCCCTGGCAGTCCACTCCCGCAGGACCGGGCGGACGGCGTCCACTGTAAACCGCCCGAATCGCTCGTCCGCCAGGTCCTGCTGCCACCTTTCGACGGCGTCCCCCCTAAGACGCCGTCTCTCCGCCTCTACCTCCCTGGGAGCCGGAGGCTCCCCCCTTCGTTTCCTCGCCGCCGTGAACTCGTACACGGCGGCGAGAACTCCTGCCTCCAGCTCCCAGGGCAGGGAGCCGGCGAGCGTGAAGGCCGCCGCCGAGGACACCGTCCGGTACGCCCGGATTGCCCTCAGTGCCACCGTGCGCTGCGCATTGCGGAGCGCACGCACGTTGGCGGCACCGAGGGCATCAGCCCAGACTGGTGCCCCGTAGGCGGCCATCGCCCGCACGACTCCCATGTAGAGTCGGCGGCACCCGGCGCCCGGCCCCCCCACGTTGGGGAGTAACCGGCCGAGTGCCGCCGCCGCCCCAGAAATTCGCGGTCCGAGCCCCGCAAAGTGGGGCTCGAACCGCCAGCGCCCGTCCAGGGTGAGGCCCAGATATTTCATCTGGGTCCCCACCCTGATCCGGGCTCCCTCCACCACAATGTGAGCCCCAGGAGGTGGCCCCCGCCGAGGCCCATGAAAGAGTAGGGCCTCGGTCTTCTCGAGGGCCACCCTGAGGCCCAACCTCCTGATGCGCCTGACCACGAGAGATGTGGCCATCGTGGCCAGGCGCTCCACCTCCCTCCACTCTCCCCCCCGGGCTACGACTAGGGTGTCATCCGCGTAACATATGAGGCGTGCCCCATATGGGAGCACGCCGCGGAGCACCCAGTCGTAGCCCATGTTCCACAGGAGCGGCCCTAAGGCCGACCCCTGTGCAACCCCTCGCCTTGTGGCCCGCCGGACCATTCGCCCGTCGCCGTCTACGTAGGCGACCTCCCTATCCTCGAGGTAAGCCTCCAGCACCCGCCGCAGGTAGGGTGGCACTCCGAAATATCGGAGCGCCTCCCGTAGTGTAAAACATAGCCTGGTTCTATTCCTTCTTTGACGTGGTAAAGAAACTTGAGTAACCTATAAGTAACTATTATTATATTAGTAATTAGGTTTTCTATAATCATGAACGAAACGTTATTGTTTATTAATTGTAAAATTTTATAATAAACATAGGTTTTGTCATCAAAAATAACTAAGTTACTAATCTCCTAATTACGTGCACTTAATAGTTGTAATGAATCCAGAAATACGGCTGAAACTATTAAGCCAAAGTCTTTTGGGCTCAAATCCATTTGTCAAGGTAAGGCACCGAGGAAATCGTTTTATTATCACAAGCTACTAATGAATAATGTTTATAAGTCTACTAAAAATACTGCATTTTTACCGTATATTTGGCTATTGCAATGTTTTTTCTCAAGGCATAAAATGATGCTACTAATTATATAGATAAATAAGTGAGAATTCCAAAAATTCTATGTGACATACAGAGACAACCAGTTTCGACGTTAGATCAATATTCCATTAGTGTAACCTTTCGGCTTTTATGACTTATTGTTTCTCGATAATAGATATTAATTATCTTTAATCATCAATATCCATCAGCCTTATTGCTTTCAGTTCACGATAATGAACCCCACCCATGTTCATGTGCGAAGTCCAATTTAAGACACGAACGATTAATTTTCGCCAAATGACTGATTTATTAATTTGAAGAATGAACAAAAACTTACATTATTCACAAAATTGATATAAACAACTTATAAACAAGGAAATATAATAATATTGCTAAATAATTTCACAAAAAAAAATCTATAATTCTTTGCGTACGGGCCACATTCTTGATATATATATATATAGGGTTGGCACTCATACTGTATAATAAATTATCGCTGGACAAATTTACTTTATATTTTATTGGAACAATAAATTGCGTAAAAATAGTCTAATCCACTTGGGTTACGTTTCTACGATTCATTTAGCAAAAGAGTTGATAATAGCTTAAAATATATCCACTCTACTTTTCCTTTACCGTACCTATACACCAAATAGTTTATTTTATTTCCTTTAATAACCAATAAATTCGATGTATTTAGATGACAATGTTGGAAAAAATTCCATATATATTGAGACTTTTTGGGGTGTAAGGGGTGTTGAATAACATCATAAGACTTGAGACACCCAAGCCATCCTCACCTGCACGTGGTGCACCCTGCTGAATAACGAACGAGGCAACGGCGAAAGCGAGGTGGTAGGGTTTTACAGCCTGACTGGGTCGCAACCACCATGTATATGGCGAAAAAGCCCGTCATAGTGATTCGCTTCTGCGGGTCGCGTTTCGGGATCAGCCTGTGCATACTGCATAATGCAGCTTTTTCGAAGGCCGGCATGTCAGCGGCGACCGGCGATGGATAGTGTGTCACTATCCATCCGGTGGTCGCTATTGTTTTTGGATTGTACTGTGTTTACCATCAGGTATAGTGCAGTCGTTTTGCCGTGCTACAAAAAAAAAGTATGCTAAATAGAAAAAAGAACTTTAGCATATTAAAGGTTGAGTAAGTAAAATTGTCTAATACTATATTTCTAGCTGCTGGAAGCTTGTAACCAGACACTCTTACTGTGTTGTACTCAGAATAATAGCGCAGTAGTAATCCAAGCAACTCATACCAAAGTTTATCCTTGTAAAAGAAGGATTCATTCTATATTTTATACAGAAATGTGACGGTATTACACCGTATTATAATACAATACAACCTAAGAATAACAGCGACTCTTATATGAGGTGTCTTCATATATCATAAATAATGAGTTTTCGTCCATTTTGTAAATATTTCCTCATTCACAGGTATGGTAAATAAATTGTCATCGATTTAGAAAAAAGATGTAGGATTGAATATACATTAAGCATGCAAAGGAAATGAGATATCGAGCGTAGATGACTTTCAAGCAGAATAGATGCCCAGCGTATTATGATATCATTCAAAAAGTTTGGTATAATAATTTAAAAATCGAAGTATAGGATATCGATTGAAGTGTAGCCCATCTCTAGATTAATATTGTTGTAATGTGTAAGAAGGAACGAAAATACGTTATTACTCATTTAACGTTATCTCTATAACGTCAATGGTTAGGTATAAAAGAGACGGAACGGTATCAGCGCGTCCCTACTCGACGCGACGCCCGCGCCCGCTCTGTGACTCAGGAGTCAATCACCGAGTCATTTGAAACGCGGCCGTACGCGAGACGACACGCTACCATGGCGCTTGTGTATGTTACACGGACTAGTGGTTTATTCCTTTTATTATTTTTAATGATAAACACCAGCGCCGCGTCGCCTCCATGGATATTTAACGTGAAAGTAAACAACTATACGTGTTCCAACAACGTTTGTGTGTACGAATTTGATGTGAACGGCGATCGTGAATGGTCGCTAACGTACGAGCCGGTGCACCGAGGCGGACACTGTGCACCGCAATTCGGTATTGTGAAAACTGGTAATGTGATCGAAATACCGAATACGGAGAAGAGGTTGTATTTCTGTGTTAAAAGTCCGGACGGTGTGTGGTTAAGTCAAGGCGAGAATTTATATTTGGATTCCAATGACGTCATCGAAACAGCAGAGTTCGGACGGTAAGTACTTATTCATATTTCTTGAAATCATTATTTTTTTTTCATTATATTCGAGTATATCAAAAAGTAGATTAAAATTGTTATATATAAGATTTTATACTGTTCAATACATTATAAACATAATTAAAATATATAAAAGAAAAAACATAAAAATAATGTGGCTGAATACTGCCTAAATAACCTATTTATAATCTATGTAATATAGAATTAAAAAAGCAGTTCAACAGCTGACCGATATACTGTATTAATAGCGGCAGTTACGTAATAATAATTATGAAATATACAAAATGACGTACATACGTTTTTTTTACTATTCTATTGAATCTTATCTTTGATTTGAAACTAGTTGCGGTCCTATCGAAGAGTGATTGAAATGATTTATGGAGATTAAATATTATATGACGTGGGTAGATCAATATTTTATAATGGAATTCGAACATTACGCACGTTGATTGATAGTATTTGATCATTTACAAATTTAGAATATGCTTTAGGAGATTAAAAATACCACGCAGATTTGAAAACATACATACATTGTAATATATTCAATTCATTTTAACATAGGTTAAATCCTTGTTAATTAAACACAACCGTTTAAATAAGCCTAATTATACGTTTTGTTATTGGAAATGTTGTCTTATTAAATAATTTATTCGTGCAAATAAAGGTCTTATCTATAATATAATAAGAATGTAAATGGAATGTGTCTGTAATTTTTCAATTTTCGTGGAAAAAATTGTTGCAGGTGTCTTGGAATGAGTAATAAAATACATTTCAACCATTTTTAGTAACGTCTGCCTGTCTGTCTGTCTGTTTGTATGAATAAAGTTTACAAGCAAATCTTCGAGAGTAACTTAGTGTTTGTTTCATTAAAATCGGTGCACTCTATCAAAAGTTATTATGATTTTAATGTCGTCGCGGCGTAAGTTCGAGTGAAAAGTAGATGGGTAAATGGACTTAATATATTCAGATGACTTTACTTCACTGTTTTTTACGTAAGCTTCCACACGGACGAAGTCGCGGGCACACCTAGTAAGGGAATATAATCACAAAGTCTTTGCCAAACTCTTCCCCACTGGAAGTAGTTGTAAAGAATACAAATCTCGGTATAGACACGTATTATATACTAGCCGACCCGTGACCACTTCGTTGGGCGGTAATACGTAAGCGTGGAATGGTTATTTTGCGCTAAAACGCAGCGGAAGCTGTGCAAAGGAAAAAAATACCCCGATTTTGCAACATTCTTCATTGCTGCTCTGCTCCTATGGGTCTTAGCGTTATGATATATAGCCTATAACCTTCCCTGATAAATGAGCTATATAACACTGAAAGAATTTACCAAATCGGACCAGTAGTTCCTGAGATTACCCCTTACAACGTCACAAACTCACAAACTCTACCTCTTTATAATATTAGTATAGATGACATGAAGACAACTTAAGGATAAATAATTGCTAATTTTAGATTTCAATAATAACATTTTAACTTTGTTTTGTAAAAAAACCCTCGACTGTATTACGCGGAAGCCCGAATTTATAACGATAGTCAGAGCGACCAAAAATATTGAGTAGACCTCTACTAAGAGAAGAGATATTCTTTGTGTGTATAGCATATTATTTTAGCTTATAATATTTTAGCCAAGCAAATAGGTTATTTTTGTTTTGTATCGTCCATTGTCGCCATTATAGGCGGCGGTGTTTTTATCCCATTTTAGTTCGTAAACAATTTGCCTTTTGATTCAGGTCGATTTTGCTTACTCGAATGTTATTTAAACTCTGAGAATATCTATTATATGTGTCGTTACAATTAAAAATTAACTAAATCCAATTTTAATCGGTTGTATGACATGTTTTTTACATTTTTTGACATTTCCAGTTTCTATAAACCGGGAATGAAGTTTTTTTTTTTCGAACTGACTACGCTATTAACCTAGCAAGGTTTTAACAGCTTCACCGGACTACTAAGGCGAGGGCTTAAGGCACTCAGCTGATTGGGAAGGAAGTTCAAATTTTGCCGTATTCTACAAGTATAAACTTTAAAGATCTTCACAGATAACGTAAAATTATAATAAGGAACGTCTAACATTGGATTTAGCTCATTTTTAAATCTGACGACTCATATGTATGTGATTTCCCAAAACTAATGTTCTAATTCAGGTCGTGTGTAAAATTATTTATCTATAATAATATTATAAAGCTGAAGGGTTTGTTTGTTTGAACGGGCTAATCTCAGGAACCACTGGTCATCATTATCTGAAAGAGGCCCACTGCAGGGTCATAGGCCTCTTCCCGAAGGAAGGTATGGGCGTAATCACCACGCCAGCCCACGACGTATTAGCGATTTCAAACTGAGAAATCCACAGTTCTATATTTTTCCCACATACAATAGTACCACAAGAACATATCTCAGGTTAAGTGTTACCAATTAAAATTAGTAAATGCACGCGAATTTCGAAAAATTCAATGGTACATGCCGGAGTTCGAACCTGAGAAAATCGAAATAATATTCCACCGGTCAAACCTAATGGCCACCACAACTCTGTGGTCTGCGTTGAAAAATTATTTCACTGTTACATAGCTCGTTAATTGTGGGGGGGGGGGGCTATATATCATCACGCTAAGACCAATAGGAGCGAAGCACTAATTAAGAATGTTCCAAAATCCTTTTTTTTTAACGTTAACCCAAATTAACTATTCCATTTAGACGAAGTCGCGGGCAGGTAGTATGGTAGATTGTGCTTTGTGCACAATTCGTTATGTATATGTACATTATTTACCCAAAATATCATTCGTTCGGGTCGTGTGTAAAATTATCTATTTCCTATGAAACTGACCAGCTGGCAATTGACAACATATGCCTGGAGCGTTGTCACGTGCTATGTCGTATGTATATTTTATATGTTCACCTTTATATCATACTATATTTACACTTGGCATTCAACCAGACGGGATGTCAGACGACACCAAAATAATGAGAAACGAGGTTACTAGACTGGAATTCGCTTTAAAGTTAACACGTTTTGAACGAGTCCAAGTCGAAATTACAGATAAAATAATAATTTAAAAACCCGTCTACCTATACAAACTTTTCTGCCTACTTTGACGGCGAAACCTTTTTCGAATCTTTGCTATTTTAAAACGCTTGTATACAAACTTTTCTTTCTACTCTGGCATTCAAACCTCTTTTCGAATCCCCGCAATCGAGTTGGAGCTTATGTGAAGGAAAACATTATGATAAAACCTCAACATGCTAGTAGGGCTTCTTTTAAGACTGGCTCCTGATAGCTAACTCTGTCACCTGGAAATTATGGCGCCAAGCACCTGTTGATTTGTTCCGGCAACTCTACTTGAGAGCCAGTCCGGGTCGAATAACAGTAAATAGTGAATAACACAAATATAAGACAGAGTAAATTCCCACCAAAAACTCCATGCGTATATTTAATCTGTGATAGATAATGGAACAAATATGGCCGACGGAAACATTGAAATTACGTTGTGAAAGAGTTTGAGTTAGTTTAAAAAAACAAGTATTTTATAAGATTTAATTGGTGAAAATGTATTAAATTCGTGTAGATAATTAGTGATATCAAAAATTTACATTAATTGTAGGTTAATTAACATTTTATAAAATTGAAAACGAACAAGTTTTAATTAAACCCTCATTTATATTATTATTATTTAAATCATACCATTTACTTATTCTACTACTAGCGGGACGGGCGGACGTTGTCCTACCTTGATAATTAAAAAAAAAACTAAAATTCAACCGCAGCGCCACCTACCGGGCCCAATTGTGAATCTAAACCATCCTCGAATCCCCTTGAACTCGCACAAAAAATTTCATCAAAATCGGTCCAGCCGTTTAGGAGGAGTTCAGTGACATACACACGTACAGAGGAAATTTTTTATATGTCAAGATAAATCAAACCAAAATTAGTGCATTTAATAAGAAATTAGCGTCTTCATTTACTTATTTTTCCTACTTTGATATAGAATCCCCCATATAGATGACTAGCCTTTGCTCGTGGCTTCGTTCGATTTTACATCTCATTATCAAACGGGTAAAATATTTCCTGATTTACTTCGACTAGTTTCAGTGTCGTAACCAAATGGTGGCTCGTTTTCTAGAAATTTCTAGAGATATTTTTGTAATTTCTCCGAAATCGTTCCTGTTAGTAGGTATTTTTAGACCACTTTACATATGCAGGGTAACCAAACTAAAAACAGGATAGCCACCAATATAAAAAAAAATAGTTATTAATAACCCAACATTAAGAATAAAATATTCAAAAATTTGTACTAAGTATATGTTAGACTGAGATCCCTCCAAAAACATCGTTGTTTTTGTTTTGCATTGCAATATTATGCCTAAATCCTACACTGCCACGGGTAAACTTTTTGGTGGCTGAATGTATTATTTTATGAACATTCAATCTAGTGTCTGTACCATAGAGTAACAAACCCACGCGTAGATAAGTGTAAGCGGTTTCATAATTCTATGGTCTGTACGCTATCCTTATTTATTGGTTTCTTGCTACCTTAGCGGTATCAATTATTTTCCGTCTCCGGTTTGTCCATACGGCTCTGAAACTTCAAATGTAATGTTTCAAACTATTTACTACTATACTATTTTTTATATTGTATACATCCACCTTTTATTGAGTTTTATGTTCAACTTAAAATTACGAGTGCATTGACTGTGACGAAAATAGAATGTTTATTCCACATACGTAACACATAACAACTTTTTGATATTCAGTACGTGAGGCCCGCCGTTTAATGTTTGCTTTGAAATTGTTTAGCGAATTTTTCCTTGGCAGAATGTTGTAGTGACCGTTGCCTGTTGATTGATTCTTAATTCTCTTATTTCGGCGCTGAGCACAGATTATAAGTTTATGTAGTTTTATTTTTACCAACCAATTCTCTGGATTATTACTGCCAATTAGAGTAGATAATATATACAATTTTCTAATAAAATTTTGGCGCCCTTGTTGGAGCTTTCTGTGGAGTCTTTGTGGTATCTCAGAATTCAAACTCTATTGTATTATTACCTATCCACTTGTGTAAAATAACCGAATTATGTTACGTAAAATGCCACCAATATTATAAAATATATAATCAAATAACACAAGATTATGAATAAAATATAAAAGCCACCACATGACAGAATAAAATCCCGCCAAAAATTCGATAATAAGATTGTTAGTCGTGAATTATAGTATTATCTTTGTTATATATCATTCCTAATGATTTAAAACCTTAGTTGACACAACGTTAAATTTTATTTTCCGCATAAAGCAAAGTGTAAAGATACTTTCAGCTCGTAAGGCTTAATTAAATATTATACACATGATTATAAAGAATAAGAATGTTAATAAAAATATAAGTAATTAACTTTATCATACAGACAACAAATTGCGGAACTTTTTTTGCAGCAAGCAAGCAAAGATAATAGTGACAATAAGTCTTTGTCATACGAAAAAAATTTTTTTTTTCTCGTACTAACTACGGTATTTACCTAGCAAGGCCTTAAGAGTCACCGGACTACAAAAATAATTGTCTATTATACGCAACGATATTATAACTAAAAGCTGTACATACATCATAAGTATTTACATTTAAAATTAGAAACATAAGTTACTTAAGTTAGAATAAGAATTTAAACCATGTAAAAAAAAATGTTAATTTGTTTCCACGAAATATAAGGCTTTTTTTTTTATTATATTTATTATACGTCATAAGCGCTACGACAGCGCCTTTTATTGTTGCACGGTAAAATGACTGCACTATGCCTGATGGTAAGCACAGTACAATCCAAAAACAATGGCGACCACCGACTGACACGCTATCCATCGCCGGTCGCCGCTGTCATGCCGGCCTGCGAAAAGCTGACAGCATAGGCTGGCTGATCCTGAAACGCGACCCGCAGAATCAAATTACTATGACCGGCTTTTTCGCCATATTGCGATTGCAACCCAGTCAGGCTGTAACATGGCCCGTATTTGAGCAACACATAACTATTTTTTCACCACCGACATAGAGAATATACCATCTTACTTCAACATTTTATCTAAGACAGTGCGGTGTTACAATATTCCTTTACGTATGTGTGGTAACGTATCTGCAGCTTTTTACTTTCAATATAATTAATTGTACGTGTATTTGTAAATGCATGTGAAAAACAAATCGTCTCTTACTAATTCGCGTTTAATATAATCTGTTCTCTCTTTCTGACATGAATTCGCCATGAAGCGTCGCGTAGTTTTTCTGGCTTCGTGTCAGTTATCCCCAGACAGGAATTTACAATGCAAATAAAGTCAAAAAATGATAACAGATTTTATGGTCGTTTGCGATGTAAAAAAATTCGTTTCACGATTGGTTACACTCATAACCGTTATACGAGAGATTAGGTAATAGAAATTCATATCTTTTTATAACATCAAACTATAGAGGTTATGATTGTGTGCAAAGATTTATTATTAGAAAAACATGGTTTATCTAATCATAGCATAGATAGGACATCATAGAATAAACTCGGGATTTCGGCGACTGGTACTTTTGATACATATATTAATCTAAATCACCTTTTAAAATAAAAGTAATAGATTTTTTTTTGATTTTTTTTTATTTATGTCATAAGTGGCAAACGAAATTGTGGGTCACCTGATATTAAGTGATCACCACCGTCCATAGACACTAACGACACCGGAGGAGTCGAAAGTGCGTCGTCAGCCTATGTTTGGGGAAAGGGAGTGAGGGGGGAGAGAAGAGTGGAAGGGAGGTGGGCCTCCGGCGCTCTCACTGATCGAACGAAACGCAACAATGGCAAGCACTGTTACTTCACGTCGGCTTTCTATGAGAGGGTGGTACTACCCCGGACGACCCCCATTAATGATGAAACCAATAATAGCTTCAGCGTGGCTCTACCACTCTAAAAGATAAAAAATATTTAAAATAAATTATAACTATAATGTGAAAAATTGGTTTTTGCCGGGATCTTGGAATGCCATGTAGTGGTCTTTATATTTTATCCATAATCTTGTGTTATTTGGCTCTATATTGTGTAATGTTGGTGATACGTCACGTAATATAGTTTGGTTATTGTGCATAAGTGAAGTGGATCGGAAATAATACCCACGGAGCGTGGATTCTGACTTGCCACAAAAACTCCCAGTAAAGTTCTAACAAGATGGCCGCCATCTTGTTAGTTCGTTGAAGTTATATCAAGAAACTTGTAATATCGATACTCACTCGACAATGGCAGTAATAGTCTACTAGAAGACTGGTTGCCATAAATAAAATAGAAGAATATGAAAAATTATAACGAAATTACTTATTTTTCTGAAATTTAACATATAAAAATAGTTTTTCTACTTATGTACGCACGATAGAAGATATAATTCTTTGTCGTGACTGTGAAAAAGGTTTTTTTTACTTAATACCAGTTTTTGGCGGAATCTGAGTCTGCTATGTAGTGGCTTTTATATTTTATTCATAATCTTGTGTTACTTGACTGTATATTTTGTAACATTGGTTGTGTTTTACGTAACATAGTTTGGTTATTGTGCACTAGTGATGTGAATAATACCACGGAGCAGGAATTCTGAGATTCCGCAGAAACTCCCTGGAAAGTTCTGACAAGGGAGCAACCGACTTGTTAGAATATTGACTTCATTGTAAGACAGTTGTTATATTTATTACCTTCTCGATAATGACAGGAATAATTTAGTAGATTGGTTGTGAAAAAGCGAAAAAGAAAAATCGTTTGGGATAGAGTCAAATGTAGGAGCGATAGAATTAAATGCTGTGAATAATTGTTTAAATAAATTGCGTACACAATTTATATTTATAAGACATTGTTTATATAATACTAGCTTCCGCCCGCGACTTTGTCCGCGCGGAACAGTTGCTTTGTACTGAAAGAAAAGAAAGAAATAAATACTTTATTGTTGGAACAACCATATAATTAAATTAAATTACACAAACTAATTAGATAGAAATAAAAAATACATTTTAAAAATGAAAAATAGATGCCCAACAATTGGCGAACCCATTCAGCAAAAATCTGCAATACTATAAGTAGTACTGCAGCGCTGATTTTCGATGGGAGCCTATACCTATATATGATGATAAACGGACGTTAAAGTTAGTACAAAATTTGATACGAACAAACAAATAACACAGACACACGTAACACGTCACGGTTGGTCATACTAAAGAGATATAACTACTGTAACCACAAATTTAGGATTAAACAAAACAAATATAAATGTATACGGAAAAAGATTTAAAAAAATACACACCAATAAACAGAGCTTAAAATAGAACTACGTGAATACATTATACGTCATTTTAATTACTGAGTTTGAAATTGCAATAGATAATGCTTATATGAGAGTTTAAAGCTAAGTTTACTCTTTTTGGATCGACATGACGGTGGGATGTTGTTCCATCAACGAGTGGCGGCATATTTAAATGACCCTCTGAAAGCGGTAGTTCTATGGAGAGGTATCGATAATGGATTATTGATATTTGGAGATAATGGAACAACGCTAACTTTAACTCGCGACTTCGTTTACGTAGAAGGTGAAAATATTTTTAAATAATACGTACGTTATCCCCGATTTTGATACATGCTTCATTGGTGTTCTGCTCCTATTAGTCTTAGCGTGATGATATATAGCCTTCCTTGATAAATGAGCTATCTAACACTGAAATAATTAAAGGTGGTAGAGCCACGCAGTAGCTATTACTAGTTTCAGCATGAATGGGTCGGCACGCCCGGGGTACTACCACCCGACACACAGAAAACCGGCGTGAAGTAACAGTGCTTGCATTGTTGCGTTTCGTTCGGTCAGTGAGAGCGCCGGAGGGCCACGTCCTTTCCCCCTTTCCCTTCCCATTTCTCCTTTCCCTATCCCTCCCACATACACAGGCTAGCAAGTTGCTAAGTTTCTATGGACGGTGGTGATCACTTAACATCAAGTGAACCACCTGTACGTTTGCCAACTTAAAAAAAATAATTCAATACGGACCAGTAGTTCCTGGGATTAGCGCGTTCAAGTAAACAAACTCTTCAGCTTTATAATATTAAGTATAGATTTCAAAAGTAATCGTTCATCAACTAACTTGTGTAGTAGTGTGTTAAATCAATGTATGCAACTTCCGTTTCAAATTTTAAAATTCACTCGACGATTTCTTATAACGCGCCAAATTATTATAACCTCAAGACATATATTAAAAACCGTGCGTGAATATTAATTAAAGAAACGAATATTATTAACTGGCTGCTCGTCCCGGCTTTAGTCACGTTTAATAAGGAAGAAAATGAGATCCAAATCTTCTCTTTACAGAATTATCATGTGAGAAGGTGGTAGAGCCACGCTGTAGCTATTACTAGTTTCAGCATGAATGGGTTGTCCTGCCTTGATAATAAAAAAAATCTAAAATTCAACCGCAGTGCTACCGGGTCCAATTGTGAATTTAAACCATTCTCGGATCAACTGGAACACACACACAAAATTTCATCAAAATCGGTCCAGCCGTTTAGAAGGAGTTCAGTGACATTCATGACACGCACATAAGAAATTTATATATAAAGATATACATTGATTTTATCACAGAGCAGGAGCCCAAGGTTTTTTACTTAACTTTTTAGGTACTTAGTGGCTCGCGATCTTAAAAAAATAGATAAACAAGACTTAAAATAATAAAAATACAATGTCGTCTCAAGTATTTGTATACATTAACTATTTGTTTATATCGTTCTGACACGAAACTAAACGGTAAAAAGGCGATAAATATTTATGTTTAACTAACTCTTTACACTCATTGAAACGTATAGATTGTTATCATCATCATCATATATATTAATACGTGAAGCCTAAACTTTGTATCCCATTTTGAGAGAAATGCATGAACGGATGAACGTGAAATTTGGCATAGTTAAAGTTTATATGGAGGAGAAGTGCAGAAAGCTATTTATTTTATATAAAATGCATTAAAAGTACATTAAGTATGCATTACTACATACACTACTGCTTCAATTATACACAACATACACACACATGTAAATAAAAAAGACAATTTGACATCCGTCAATAAAGTACTTCAAAAAAGGTTGCGAAAGAGGTTGCAATGCTCGACTGTATGTATTATTTTACTCTTACGTTCCAATTACTTACCCTTTTTCATTCTACATTCAACAATGATATTATAACACCCTTTGACAAAAGAACCCTAATAAAATTCAAACTTTAAAAAATCAATGAACTATGGGCGAATGTCGACAACTGGGCGCCCACTAGTTTAAATAAATAGATTAGTTAAATAAATAATAAAAAAAACATTGGCTCTGTCGTCTGTGACGGCGTCAGTGCGAAATGAGAACGTACGAATTTAGAGTTAACGGTATATTTTCGTCAGAATGACTGACTGCGCGTCAGACGTCACGCTCATAACGTCATTCAGAATTCTTTGGCTGGTAGTGTTGTGGACGCGTTGTGTAATCCCTTTTTTTTATTATTTCTTTAATCAAACGGCGATATACCTACGTATTCGTGCAAATACTTGGCAGAAAAGTGGAATACAGTATGGAATCTATTTATATATAACTTATTAGGTTATCGTGAAATTTTTTTTTTAATAGTAGCTTGGCAAAATGACTGCACTGTGCCTGATGGTAAGCACAGTACGATCCAAAAACAATGGCGACCACCGAGTGACACACTATCCATCGCTGGTCGCCGCTGTAATGCCGGCCTGCGAAAAGCTGGATATGCACAGGCTGATCCCGAAACGCGACCCGCAGAAGCGAATCACTATGACGGACTTTTTCGCCATATACATGGTGGTTGCGACCCAGTCAGGCTGTAGAACCCTACGACCCCGCTTTCGACATTGCCTCGTTCGTTATTCAGCAGGGTGCACCACGTAACACCCATTTCCCCTTGAGGGGTCCACCATCTTGACCCCTCAGGCCGCAGTTTGGGTCCCTTAGGAGGGGACAACACCTGTTGGAGGAGCAGATGTAGTGTCGATTAGACAGTCCCTGCTCCTCTGGCCAAAAGGTGTAAGAAGGTACCATGGGGTTTTAGTCCGTGCGACTCGGGCATATCCATCCTCTGCTGCCCGGTGAGATGGATATCCGTTAGGAATTCCCCCATGGAGAAAAAAAAAAAGGGTGCACCACGTGCAGGTGAGGTTGGCTTGGGTGTCTCAAGTCTTGTGATGTTATTCGACACCCCTTGCACCCCAAAAGGTTGCAGGTGTCTTAGAATAAGTAAAAAAATACAATTCAATTCTTTTTACAAATGTCTGTCTGCCTGTTTGTACGAATACGCATCTCTGCTTAATTATTGCGTTTAATAAAACAATCATAAAGCATATTCGAGTAACATTTAACAAAGACTTAAGTCTTTGTTTCATTAAAATCGGTTCACTCTATCAAAAGCTATTGTAATTTTAATGGCGACGCGACTTAAGTACGAGAGAAAAGTCGATAAGTTAATGGACTTAGTTACATTTAAATTACTTTATTAGCCACTGTTTTTTTTAATTCGGTTCCACGCGGACGAAGTCGCGGGCACAACTAGTTAATAATAGTAAATTAAATACGAGTGAAACAGCGTTGTTAAACTAGTATTCTCTGGATAAACATCCATTTGCGATCGAGTTTGAACCGCGATGTTGACCTACTTTACGTCCATATTCTATAACTATGTTGATTATTTGCTCATTCGTTACTCTTTGGGTTCGATAAACTCAATATTGGGTTATATTACGTCGGTTCACATATATATCTATACTATATATACATATGAGAAGATAATACAGTTTAGTATTTATCTTATTCTCTTTTGTGTGTCGACCGATTTTCTTTTATTATTTTTTTTTATCGAACTGACTACGCTATTGACCAAGCAAGGTCTTAACAGCTTCACCGGACTACTTCTTTTTGAAGTTATAGTTCTTTTGACGCGTTAGGGAAAAATGATGAGAGTAAATTTTTACGATGCGCGCGCACACCGTCACGAAAAACCGACACCCTGAAGTTAGCTATAGTCAACATTTTGTTTCTTTGTATTCGTTGTTTGTATTTCTTTGTGTTAAAACTTTCAATGTATTAAATACCTTTTTATCACGCTCTTATTAGCTTCACCTGTATGTATGTATGTTTGTAACCGACCCCTTTGAGCTCGATTTTGTCCTGCTTTGAACGATCAGATTTAATTCAAACTTTGCACACCTGTCAAAGGTCGATGACAATACAATAATCCGAAAGAAAAAGTAAAAATTTTTAACTAACGAATGAAAAATAAATAATAGTTTAAAGAAACATGCGTCGACTGTTAATATCAGCACCTCCATATATCAGTATTTTATTAAATTATTAAATTTATCTATTTATTAAATTTTATTTTCTGTTTTTTAGTAGGATTTTTTATGAAAGCGTGTTTTTTTATTTTTTTTTAACTATTATTTATTGAAGTTATACTTCTTTTGGCACGTTAGGGAAAATAATGAAAGTAAATTTTTGATTGCGATGCGCGCGTACACCGTCACGAAAAACCGACACCCTGAAGTTAGCTATAGTCAACATTTTGTTTCTTTGTATTTGTTGTTCGTATTTCTTTGTATTAAAACTTTCAATGTATTAAATACCTTTTTTCTATTGTTAGTGTCGTTTTTTCTACAAACGTAGAATAAGGCGAGAGATAAAAATTTTGAAAAGTTTTTATCTTGTTACGCCAAAGAAGTACTTGTAACGCGTGTACATAAATACACACACACACACTTTTTTTTCTCTCTCTTTTCTCTCGCTTGCACCGAGCGCGCGGACGGAACGTGACAATGAGTCGTGCTAGTTCGTGCGTGCAGCCGGCATTCATCGATTTATTTGATTTGATTGAAGAAGGCGTTACTTTGCTGAATTCTAAATCAATTCCAAGCGTAAGTGCAAAGTAGCGTCCACTAAGATTTCTAAGTCGTTATCAGGTCAATAGTACATTCAGCAATCTTGAATGATTTCTATAATGAGGCATTAATAAAGTCATTAGTTACGAATCGACCGTAGTCAGAGACGCAATGTGATGTGTTAATCATCTCAGCGTTCCCCGTAATCGTGACTCAAGTATTTTCTTAACAAATTCACGATATGCGAAACGCTTAACAATAAGATCTAACGAGTTTAACAACTATATTTGGTTAGTGATATTACGCAAATATATAAACTCAGCTAGATATGGGAATTATGAATATTTTTTAAGTAAAAACTTTTATTTTATTTTTGGATATCCTTTTTTATTATTAACGTGGGGAAATCCCTTATGGATACACCACACTCTCGGGGGAGAGGATAGGTTATGTCCGACTCGCACGGACTAAAACCCCACGGTGTACCGTCCGAGCGTATTGTTGGGGCGGCAAGGGATCGAACTATGCTATTCCCCTTGGATATCTGCCCCAACGATGGCGTACACTGGCTACACACCAGCTGCCTCCTCTCGTCTGCCAGACCTGTGCAATGAGGAGGTGGGCCCCCGGCCCATACCTTTAGGTCCCGCTACAGTGGTAGGAGGAGGCGGGCAAATCGCCGCCTCATCCTCTCTCCGATCCTCCGTTGGCGGAGAGGGCCACTCACAGGATCATCTTCGCTGGCCCTCCCGCATGGCCAAAACCACACTTGGCAGCGACAAATTCAACCCTACCTTTTTTTTAACGTGGGGAAATCCTTTATGGATACTCCACCCTCCCGGGGGAGAAGGTGGGTTATGTCCGAGTCGCACGGACTAAAACCCCACGGTGTACCGTTAGAATTTCTTGGTCTACCTGCTTTGAGGCATCTTAAGGATGGTAGCTAACCAGGCGATCTTAGAAAAAGCCCTACCACTATGCAAAAATTATTTAATTATTTAAAAAAAATCATTTTTATCGTGTGGTCATTATCGTATATCCACATTTTTAATGAAAAAAATAAACTCGTAATGAGTACATTGACATTTCTACATTTTGAAAAAATTTTGCAAGAATTATGCAATTCGCTGGTTGTAAATGACCAGCAAAGATCACATAAAATAATTAAAGTAGTATTATATTAGTATTGGTAACATTAAATCTCAATGAACCATATATTTCAAATTCATTTTCAAATATCAACCAGATCTGCTCATTTTAAGCGAACCTAATATGTTGTAAAAACATTGTTTGTTCGCTAAAATTGTTTGTGGAAAAATAACTTACGCGCGGCGATGATTCGCAATGCGTATGATAGCTTATATAAATAAATGTTTTTTAGTCTGTGAAGTCTGACACGATGACGTCACTGACCAGCAATGACCGTGCTTATCTGTTCTGTTTTGCTGGCGGCAGGGTGACTCATCACTTGATTAACGTTAATGGATAGAACAGTTGAAACAATCGGCGGAGTTGTGTTCGAAAATTAAAATATCTGCTTTCGTGCATTGTCGGCCTTGAATTTTACCGGAGTTGTGGCAATGGAACTGGATGTTACAGCCAATGGTATATTTTCTAAAATAGCTCCATTCTATTTCGTCTGTGATTTTTTAATAACTAAGACGCTTGACCATAACGAAGACTGGTTTAGAGATAGCGTGGGCCAAGCAAAAGAAATTTTGATATATCTATACTATAATAATATTATAAAGAATTAAAGTTTGTGACATTGTAGGGGCTAATCTCAGGAACTACTGGTCCGATTTGAAATTTTTTTTCAATGTTATATAGCTCATTTATCGGGGAAAGTTATAGGCTATATATCATCATGCTAAGACCCATAGGAGCGGAGTAGCAATGAAGAATGTTGCAAAATCGGGGTATTTTTTCCTCGCAGAGCATCCGCTGCGTCTTAGCCCAAAATAACCATTCCACGCGTACGAAGTCGTGGGCAGGGGTAGTCTTTTATTAAGATAGGTCCAGTGAAGTAGGTATATATCAGTTAGTGTGGGATGTTTTTCATAATCGCAACTGGCCGACCATAATATTTTGAATTAATTCTCTTCCAGTATCTATAATCTACTAGCTAAGCCGGCCACGCGTTGCTATCGCTTAGTTATTGAAAAAAAAAATCAAAATGAAAACGTCGCGCCATCGATGAGGTATCTGTAACTGTCGGTTCTAGAGTTTTTTGTCAACAAACGAATATAAAGCGCCATCTTTTCGAGTCTGATGAAACTTATTGCTATTGTCTAAACTTTCACCCTGTATATTTAGATGTATACAGTTATGGTAGAACGAAGTTGCTTTTCGCTTGTGTCTGTGTATTCCTTAAGCTTTTCTAAACTACTATATATATATATATATATATATGAGGCATATAAAATCAAAAACAGCTAAGTGCCAAATTTGCAGGAAACGAAAAAAATGTTTATCTATTCTCAGAGTTGGAGTTTTACTTATATTCAAAAACGAAAATTAAAAGGCTGTATTTTATTTCTTGTAGGAATTAAATGGTAATTTGCAACCAATAAGACTAGATGGCTCCATACTCAGTTCATTTTTAGAACTTTTGGCACTTAGCTGTCTTTGATTCTATATGCCTCATATATATTATTATAATATTGTACACATGTATATATTTATTTATCCATTTTCTTCTGTTTTGTTTATATAAGCACTACTTACAAAAGCTTAACATCAATACCGCTGGTTAGCTGGAAGAAAATGCCTCATGGCATTAAGCTCGCCAGTGTACAAATCAAAAGTGTAATAAAGAATTCATTCATTCATACTCAACGGATTTTGTTTCAAAGTCGTTTTTTTTCCTTTGAGAGCTTTTTTTTACATGGGGAAATCCCTTCGGATATCCACCCTAGCCGGGCAGCTGAGGGTGGGATATCTCCGACTTGCACGGACTAAAACCTCATGGTGCCTCCTTACACCTCTTTCGTCGGCGAGCAGGAACTGCCTACGGCACTGCGTCTGCTCACCCGGCAGGTGTCGGCTCCTCATTAAATTCATCATTTGAGAGCTTCCGCTGTGTGTTATCGTTTAAGCCCAAAGTAACTATTTCACGCAGACGAAGTCGCGGGAACAAGCTAGTAAGCAATATTCCGTATCTTCACTAAATATTTCGTGTAAAAGCCGGAGCCGAGGAAGCGAAAGAGCCGCATGTTAAACTAGTAAATGTAGTGTCGCTATATCGCGCTAGCGACCTTGCTCGAGGGCTCAACTTCGGTGGATCGGACGTAGAATACCCAGCATTGTTTTTTTTTCTGGAACTGACTACGCTATTGACCCAGCAAGGTCTCAACAGCTTCACCGGACTACTAAGGCGAGCGCTTAAGGCACTCGGCCGATTTTATTTTGACAACTAGCTCAAGGGTGCGCGGCACACCTCGGCTTTGGCTGTTGCCTGATATATGCAATTCGCGACCTATGTGAGCTAACCTAAGCTAACTATTCATACATATATGAGTTGTTGAAACATATATGTGTACCAAGCATACATACCTCAACAACCCTTATATATATTTCGTATCGGATAATATTCTAAACTATTTCAGTTTGATAAGGGAGAAAAATAAAATGTGTAAGCGTGTATGCGTGCACGTGTGTAGAGGTGATATGTGTAATGTTGTCGCAGTGATGTAAGATTTTGTGTCACTGTATCGCGCGAGCAGCGTACTCAAGGGCTCCACACCGAGGGAACGGACCTAGGCTTGAACCGCTGCCGAGGGGGGCCTAGTCTGGTTATAACGAACGACGTTATAAAGAGTTTCCACTCTATTGTATTGTCATTGTTCTTTGATTAGTGTGCTAAGATTCAATTTAATCGGACGTTTTGCAGTATTTGAAAAAACACACTCAAAAATTCCTGGTGCCGAGGGGGGCCTAGTCTGGTATCCAGCATTGTTTTAAGTTTGATCAATCTATTTATAATTGGTGATCTGATGATCAAACTTGGCATTAAAACGATCGATTCAAGACTTCGTTTGACGTCATTAATTGGCAAGTCGCCGAGACTGTGTAGTATACGCGTTTACGATAATCTGCTGGGAGACTATGAATATCATGGGCTTAAATGAAAGTAGTTAAGCTTGGAGTAATTAAATACGATGATGTGGGATGAGTTAGTTTGTTTATGACCTTGATAGCAGTCTGGCGGGATGCCCGGTCGCTAATGGATGCCGTGAACACCATTTTCCCACGACTATCGTTATAAAATTTGGTAACCTTTCTGGATTTAATCAGTGATGATCTTAAATTAACTGGTAATTAGTTAACTTGTTTATTAATCAATATCACAATTTTGATTTTTGAAGTTATACTTCTTTTGGCGCGTTAGGGAAAAATGATGAAAGTAAATTTTTACGATTCTACACTGACACTAACTGACACTAACAATAGAAAAAAGGTATTTAATACATTAAAAGTTTTAATACAAAGAAACAAAATCTTGACTATAGCTAACTTCAGGGTGTCGGTTTTTCGAGACGATGTGCGCGCGCATCGTAAAAATTTACTCTCATCATTTTTCCCTACCGCGCTAAAAGAAGTATAACTTCAATACGTTATTATTAGGGGAAATACAATATCATTGCTGCTTTGCGGAGAAAAGCACATATGCAAATGTTTAAACTGGGGACATAACGTCACAAAAGTCATTGCACGTTATGCTATCGAACATGACCGCTGGAATATTAAAAAACAACCACTGTTAGTCATCAAAATGTATGAACAAACAAGGTTAATATATAAAAATAAATACGTATCGCGTTAACTGCTGGCCGACTGCCCGTTCTCCAGTGAAAAATGCGTCCTTGCCAAGGTGTAGTAAACGAAAACAATTTACAATTAATTATCTGTGGTTAATACTGTATTTTTGTAGGTGGTAGAGTCACGCTGGAGCTATTACTGGTTTCAGCATGAATGGGTCGGCTTACCCGGAGTACTACCACCCACCCTCTCATAACTGACGTGAAGTAACAGTGCTTGTATTGTTGCCTTTCGTTCGTTCAGTGAGAGCGCCGGAGGCCCACCTCTCCTTCCCTACACTCTCCTCTCCGCCCTACCTTCCCTTTCCCCCAAACAAGCTGGCAACGCACTTGCGCTATAACATAAAACAAAAACTTTTTTTTGGTAACCAATCTTCTAGTAGATTACTACTACTGATATCGAGTATGTATTGGTATTTCAAGTTTCTTGCGATCATTTCAATGAAGTTGTTGGAATTTTCCTGGGAGATTTTGTGGCAAGTCAGAGTCCATGCTCCGTGTTATTATTTCCGATCCACTTCACTTATGCACAATAACCAAACTATATTACGTAAAACACCACCAATATTACAAAATATAGAGGCAAATAACACAAGATTATGGATAAAATATAAAGACCACTACATGGCATTCGAAGATTCCGCCAAAAACTCCTTTTTTTTTCCTTTTTATTTTATAGTAGCACGGCAAAGTGACTGCACTATGCCTGATGGTAAGCATAGTACAATCCAAAAACAATGGCGACCAACGAGTACATACTGTCCATCGCCGGTCGCCGCTGTCATGCCGGCCTGCGAAAAGCTGGATATGCACAGGCTGATCCCGAAACGCGACCCGGAAAAGCGAATCACTATGACGGGCTTTTTCGCCATATACATGGTGGTTGCGACCCAGTCAGGCTGTAAAATCCTACCACCCCGCTATCGCCATTGCCTCGTTCGTTCTTCAGCAGGGTGCACCACGTGCAGGTGAGGTTGGCTTGGGTGTCTCAATTCTTAGATGTTATTTGACACCCCTTACACCCCTGGTAAAACTTATTGTAGGAACTTTATGCTTTGCTTTACGAGGAAATATTGACAGATTTTACATCCAGTGCGTGGTAAGGGGTCATTTAATTATTACGTAAGCACTGATGGGGGTGGGGGTCCTTTGTTTGCTTATTTTTGATGATGAGGGGTCTAGAAAGTTGTAACAAGATGGCCGCCATCTTGTTAGTTTATTGAAATTATACCAAGAAACTTGTAATATCGTTACATACTCAATAACGGTAGTTATAATCTACTAGAAGATTGGTTACAAAAAATGTTTTTTTTTTTATGTTATAGCAGGCAAACGAACATGTGAGTTCACCGGATGTTAAGTGATCACCACCGTCCATAGACACTAATCACTGTATCTATTTCTTCGAGAGTTTTGAAGCGAGATACAATACTTAATGTCATTGGGTGAGAAGAAACAGTCAATCTTTACCCTACCTTGAATCACTAGATACGCTCGTACCCAAACGTAAATGTGTACAACATATATAATTTTTTTTTACAAAAACGCCGAACTCTTTTAGAATCATAGTTAATGACGTCACTAATCCGGCATGGCGCCAACCTAGTGACACAGTCTTTCTACCATACCTTGAATCACTAGACATGCTCGTGTCCACACGTAAATGACAAATAAAAGAAATTACAAAGATGCCAACCTCTAGCAAATTCATAGTCAGTGACGTCATGAATCTGGCACAGAGTCAACCTAACGACACGGCGTATACACGTTGCACCGTGTTCCAATAACTGGTTTTTCACCTAATATATGGTGTTTACCATGCCGTTAGACCCACGTGAGTTAGCACGCGATTATAATTATTTTTTCGTTTGTTATTTACGAATTAAAGTATTTGAATATGGTACTGGTTTAGACGTCTTAAAATATTGTTACTCTTTACCATTCCTTTCATCATCAGACATGCTCGTGTCTACACGTAAGTCTGTAACACATGTTAAAAAAATTACAAAAATGCCAACGTCTTTCAAATTCGTAGTCAGTGACGTCATTAATTTGGTATGGCGCTAACCTAAAGACAGACGGTTTTCATACGCAGCACCGTATTGCAATAACTGGGTTCTCACCAAATTTGTGGTGGTTACCATACCGTTGGATACTCGCGACTATATTACCTTTTCTTACATCATGATCCTCGTGATCCTACGTAAGACTATAGCACTAAAATGTCCCATGTAAATTGGTCCCATGTTTCAGACTTAGCAAAACCAGTAATAGTTTTTTAGGTAATAGTGTTAGGTTCTACAATAAAGTCCCAAAGCATGTTACCGATTTGCCGGACTGTAAATTTAAGTCAAACGGGTTTTAGTTTTAAAAGGATATTATAGAGTGGATCAGCATGTGAATGATAGTGATGTCTGGAATTGACTCCTCTCTGTGCATCCACTAACGATGACTGGGTTGTTTTCCGAACCGGTGGTAGTCTTTGACGTTCATAAGTGCCTTATTAGGACCTAAACTGAATAAAATATTTTTGATTTGATTTAAAAATAAAGAATCGTTTAAGAACAATAAAATATACGCCTCTATAGGTAACCGAACTAAAAAGTAGCTTATTTTATTAAATACTAGCTGTGCCCGCGACTTCGTCTGCGAGGAAGCTTATGTAAACAAACAGTAACTAATAAAGTCACCTGAATGTATTAAGTCTATTTACTTACCTACTTTTCTCTCGTACTTACGCCGCGTCGTCATTAAAATTACAATAACTTAGGATAGAGTGGATTCAGCACACGCTGTCTGAGTGTGCTGCGTGGGGGGAGCAGCGCCGCATCCTGGCAGCGGCCGTGGGAACGGACTTGTCGCTGCCGTGCGTGGTTTCGGCCATGCTCGGCAGCGAACAGGCTTGGCGAGCGATGGCCTCCTTCTGCGAGGAGGTCATCTCGCAGAAGGAGGAGGCGGAGAGGGCCCGCGAGGCAGACCCTCAAAGTGGCCGTCTCCGCCAAAGGAGGACAGGCAGGAGGAGAAGGCGCTTCGCCCAACTCCTCCTGCCTCCGTAGCCGGACCTGAGGGGATGGGCCGGGGGGCCCATCTCCTCATTGCACGGGTTCGGCGGACGAGGGGGGGCAGCCGGTGTGTACCCGGTCTGTCCCTCTATAGGTAGGAGCCCGGCGGTCACCTTCCGCCGGGCGGACCGTGGGGGCGGCTCTACAAGGTTGATTAGCTTGAACGATCCCTTGCCGCCCCCACAAAACGGTCTGTCGGTACACCGTGGGGTTTTAGTCCGTGCGACTCGGACATAACCCACCCTCTCCCCCGGGTGGGTGGCGTATCCATAAGGGATTTCCCCACGTTAAAAAAAAAAAAAGGATAGAGTGGACTAATTTTAATGGATCAAAGACTTAGTTACTCCCAAGGATATGCGTTATGAATTCCTTGATGAAGTTTTATTGTGAACCCAGTACTTTAGCAGTGATGCGTGTTCATACAACAGACAGATAGACATTTCTAAAAATGATTGAAATGTATTCTATTACTTATTCCTGCAACAATTGTTTTCCCAGAAATCTAAAAAGTGCAGACACTTTCGATTTTCATTCTTAATATATGTATAGATTGATATAAATATGGCGAAACCATCATGTATATGGCGAAAAAGCCCGTCATAGTGATTCGCTTCTGCGGGTCGTGTTTCGGGATCAGCCTGTGCATAGCCAGCTTTTCGCAGGCCGGTATGACAGCTGCGATCGGCGATGGAAACTGTGTCATTCGGTGGTCGCCATTGTTTTTGGATTATACTGTGCTTACCATCAGGTACAGTGCAGTCATTTTGCCATGCTACTATAAAAAAAAATCTCTATAGCGGCGGCAAGTAAAATGTTATATTCAGTAACTTGAAGTAACTCGATTTCTTGGTATTTCTTTTATTTAAATTAATGAGAAAAACTACAGTCTAAACTCTTTATAACGAATTTCAAAGGATCGTGCATTTGTTTTCGTTATAAAGAGTTGCCCTTATACGGAGAACAAATTAACGGTTTTGTGGTAAACCAACCAAATTGAATTAATGTCTACGTTATAGAAAGTTTTTCGTTAAAACGAACGACTTTTTTTTTCTCGAACTGCTCACGCTATTAACCTAGCAAAATCTTAACAGGTTCACCGGACCCACTCAGCCGATTTTATTTGACAGCTAGCTCAAGGGTTCACGGCACACCTGTTTGGGCTGTTGCCTGATACATGCAATTCGCGACCTATCTGAACTAACCTTAGCTAAGCAACATATTCATACTTATATGAGTTATTGAAACATATATGTGTACCAAGCATACATACATCAACAACTCTTATATGTATTTTGTGTCGAATATTATATTCTAAACTATTTCAGTTTGATAAGGCAAAAAAAATTAAACGCTTCCACTTTCATATGTAAGCGTGTGTGCGTGCGTGCACGTGTGTGGAGGTGATATGTATAATGTTGCTGCAGTGATGTAAGATTTTGTGTCACAGTATCGCGCGTTCAGCGTACTCAAGGGCTCCACGTATAGAGAACGGACCTAGGCTTGAACCGCTGCCGAGTGGGGCCTAGTATGGTTATAAGGAACGACGTTATAAAGAGTTTCCACTGTATTGTATTATCATTGATCTTTGATAAGTGTGCTAAGATTCAATTTAATCGGACGTTTTGCAGTATTTGAAAAAACACACTCAAAAATTCCGTTACATAGATATATAGGTGAAGTAGATAAAAGTGTGTCACAAAAATAATAGTTTAAAAAAACTAAAAAAACACACTTTCATAAAAAAATCCAACTAAAAAACAGAAAATAAAATTTAATAAATTTGGATTAAAAATAGTGTAAATTATAATAGAAATAAATGTATATTTTTGTAAAAAGTGTCAAAAAAATGATAATTGATGATTAATGATAATTAATGATAAATGATTTTTTATGAAAGCGTGTTTTTTTAGTTTTTTTAAACTATTTTTTTTTATCATTTAGTTAATTTTTTTAAACTTTTTTTCGTATTATTGCATTGTCATCGAACTTTGACAGGTGTGCAAAGTTTGAATTAAATCTGATCGTTAAAATAGGACAAAATCGAGCTCAAAGAGGTCGGTTACATACATAAATACAGGTGAAGCTAATAGAAGCGTGTTAAAAAAATAATTACAAAAACGCCAACGTTTTTCGAACTCGTAGTGAATGACGTCATTAAGTTGGCAAGGCGCCAACTCGCCGACAGACGGCGTTTACGACGTTCGCCAAAGCTGAGAGGAAAGTGGCGTATTACTAACACTCCGCTCTAAATTCGCTCGTAAACTTAACTCGTAATAATGCAAAGTACGACATAAACAATCTTTTATGTTTTTTTACAATAGCAGTTTATCTATTTACTATCTTAGTGCCCCTGGCTTCATTGTCTTATTTGGTGTTTTTTCTTTGCAATAATTTATAGATAAAGACGTGGTTTTTTTATGTCAAAAGGAGGCAAACGAACAAGTGGGTCGTCTGTTGTTAGGTTTTTTTTTTCTCGAACTGACTACGCTATTGACCCGGCAGGGTCTTCACAGCTTCACCGGACTACTAAGGTTGGCGCTTAAGGCACACAACCGATTTGGGTTTTAGGTAACATACACAAGGGTGCACGGCACACCTCGGCTTTGGCTGTTGCCTGATAAATGCAATTCGCGACCTATCTGAGCTAACCTAAGCTAACTATTCATACATATATGAGTTGTTGAAACATATATGTGTACCAAGCATACATACCTCAACAACTCCTATATATATTTCGTATCGGATAATATTCTAAACTATTTCAGTTTGATAAGGGAAAAAATAAAACCCTTCCACTTGCTTGTGTAAGCGTGTAAGCGTGCACGTGTGTGGAGGTGATATGTGTAATGTTGTCGCAGTGATGTAAGATTTTGTGTCACACACACCTCGGCTTGGACTGTTACCTGGATTTTTTTTTTTTTTCGAACTGACTATGCTATTGACCTGTTTGGGTCTTTACAGCTTCACCGGACTACCCCCTGTTGTTAGGTGATTACCACCGTCCATAGACACTAGCAACACCAGGGGAGTCGCAAGTGCGTTGCCAGCCTGTGTATGGAGGGGAAGGGAGTTGAGCCTCCGGCGCTCTCACTGACCGAACGAAACGCAACAATTCAAGCACTGTCACTTCACGTCGGTGTTCTGTGACAGGGTTGGTCTACTCCGGACGAGCCGACCCATTCATGCTGAAACTAGTAATAGCTACAGCGTGACTCTATCACCTGGTTTAGTGGTTTGACTGGTGAACAAATATCAACCCAGTTTAGACAGGTTCAAACCCCGGCATGTAAGAACGAATTTTCGGAATCCGTGGACGGTTACTAATTCAAATTGTAACACTATCGGCTGACAGTGAAGGTTAACATCGTGAGGAAACCTGAACCTGAGAAATGTTCTTGCAGTATTACTGTATGTGGGAAAAAAATTGTCGATTCCTCAGAGATTGAAATCGGTAATACGTCGTAGGCTGGCGTGGTGATTACGTCCATACCTTCGGGGATAGGCTTATAGCCCTGCTGTGGGTCTCTTATATGTTGATGACGATGATGCAAGATTTTAGAAGAAAAAAATAACCTCATTCAATTCGCTATAACTCAAACATTTATTGCGAATTAAACAGCACGTGTACGAATCTGCGAGCACGATTTGTATATATTATTTGTAACTAACTGTACCCGTGACTCCGTCCGCGTGGAACCTAATGTAAAATCAGTGATTAATAAATTCATCTGAATGTGTTAAGTCCATTTACCTATCTACTTTTCTCTCGTACTTAAGTCGCGTCCTCATTCAAATTACAATAACTTTTGATAGAGTGAACCGATTTTAATGAAACCAAGCCTAAATTGTTATTCGAAGATATGCTTTATGATTTCTTGGCGAGGTTTTATCGTGAACGTAGTACTTTAGCAGTGATGCGTGTTAAAGCAAACAGAAAGACATACAGACATTGCATATGTTTCTTTTTTTTTCGAACTGACTACGCTATTGACCAAGCGAGGTCTTAACAGCTTCACCGGACTACTAAGGCGAGCGCTTAAGGCACTCAGCTGATTTTATTTTGACAACTAGCTCAAGGGTGCGCGGCACACCTCGGCTTTGGCTGTTGCCTGATACATGCAATTCGCGACCTATGTGAGCTAACCTAAGCTAAGCTAACTATTCATACATATATGAGTTGTTGAAACATATATGTGTACCAAGCATACATACCTCAACAACTCCTATATATATTTCGTATCGGATAATATTCTAAACTATTTCAGTTTGATAAGGGAAAAAAATAAAACCCTTCCACTTGCATGTGTAAGTGTGTATGCGTGCACGTGTGTGGAGGTGATATGTGTAATGTTGTGGCAGTGATGTAAGATTTTGTGTCACTGTATCGCGCGAGCACGCTGCTCCACGCTCAAGGGCTCCACGCCGAGGGACCGGACCTAGGCTTGAGCAGCTGCCGAGGGGGGTCTAGTCTGGTGTGCGGGAGCGAAATTTACCCCCAGACCACGGCGGCGTGACCTGTGGTTACGCGGGCGTGGGCGTGAGCACGCTCTGTTTAGAAAGACAGGCTGGTACTGATCGTTCACTGCCGTTATTTCATCGAGAGGGTCGGTAAAAATGTCTCGGACGTCTTTTACAACGCGCAGCGTTTGGTACGGGACATATGTTTCAATAACTAATACAAGTATGAATATGTAGCTTAGCTTAGGTTAGCTCCCGCGCACCCTTGAGCTAGTTGCCCAAATAAAATCGGCTGAGTGTGCCTCAAGCGCTCGCCTTAGTAGTCCGGTGAAGCTGTAAAGACCTGCCCAGGTCAACAGCGTAGTCAGTTCGAAAAAAAAAGACATTACTAAAAATGTATTTTAGTACTTATTCTACACCTACATTTTTTCACACAAATTTAAAAGAACAAACACGTTACATTTTCTTTCTTATTGTATGTATAGGTTTATCGTTTTTAAATTCCACCCTCAAACTAATCTGTCCGATAATAAAAATTTCGAATTTTCCAGTTAAAAAATATCAGTCTTACAAGAATCTTTCGTAATTTCGGTTAATTCTGTTTACAACTTCGACCTCCGTTGGCTCATTCAAACAATACGCTGTTAATCAAACACAAGGTTAAATACAAGTTAAATAAATAACTAACAGTTATCACAAACAATGTGCTTATAAGAATTTCAATTCACTGAAATATGTTAATGACTCATGTCAAGGTGTCATTTCTAGACATGATACACCTTTTTGAAGTGAAACTTCTTTAGGCGCATGAGGGTAAATTTTTTACAGATGTAACGTCACGCAGGTATGCAACGGAAGTGACGTCATTTGCAGTAAACGCAGATTAAATAAATAAAAAAACTTTTTTTTCTTTTTTCTTGTTTGTTTAAATATAAACAAGACTTATAAATTAGTTTGCCAAAGAAGTTTCACTTCTGACATGTGTACTTTGTACGCATGCACTTTTTTTTACATGGGGAAATCCTACGGATATCTACGGGTATGTCCGACTTGCACGGCCTTAAACCCTATGGTGCCTCCTTACACCTATTTGGCCGGGGAGCAGGAACTGCCTACGGCACTGCGTCTGCTCACCCGACAGGTGTCGGCTCCTCAAAATGAGGGCCCCTTATGCGGCCTGAGTGGGTCAAGATATTAGACCCATCAGGGAGGGGCGGGTGTTAAACCCCCCCGACGAACTGTAGGAGTCGCACGGCACAATGCGCCTCCACCGCTTAGGCCTGCTATAGTGCAGGGCGACGGACGTGCCCGCGTCTACCCTATTACCTTTAGACACCAAAACCCGCTTGACATGGCGCTTAAACTCACTACCTATCTGGTGTCAGCATGAATGGTTCGGCTCGTCCGGGGTAGTACCACCCTCTCACAGAACACCGATGTGAAGTAATAGTGCTTGTATTGTTGCGTTTCGTTCGATTAGTGAGAGACACCTCCCTCCCCGCCCTTCCTCCCCCCAAACACAAGCTGGTGACGCACTTGCGACTTCCCCGGTGTTGCTATGTATATGGACGGCAGTGATCACTTATAATCAGGTGATCCGCCTGTTCGTTTGCCTCCTATGATATAAAAAATAATATCCTTTGAGCCTTCTAAAACCTAACACTATTACCTAAAAAACTGTTACTGGTCTTACTGCGTCTGGAACATAGGACGACTAGTTTGTCACAATTGCTAGTATTTAGAACAATTCGGTCTTCTAGAAAACTTTTCAAAGGTTTTGCGGGGTATACATTTTTTTTTTTTAGTATCACGGCTAAATGACTGCAATGTGCCTGATAGTAAGCACAGTACAATCCAAAAACAATGGTGTCCGAGTGACACAGTATCCATCGTCGGTCGCAACTTTCATGCTGGCCTGCGAAAAGCTGGATATGCACAGGCTGATCCCGAAACGCGACCCGCAAAAGCGAATCACTATGACGGGCTTTTTCGCCATATACATGGTGGTTGCGACCCAGTCAGGCTGTAAAACCCTACCACCCCGCTTTCGCCATTGCCTCGTTCGTTATTCAGCAGGGTGCACCACGTGCAGGTGAGGTTGGCTTGGATGTCTCAAGTCTTCGATGTTATTCGACACTCCTTACACCCCTATTAAATTAAATTATCAAGAATGTATTGTATGTATTGAGTTAAGATACCGAGTTCCAGACACTTGGTATTTAATTGTTCGCGAAGTCCCTTATTATATACTAGCCTCTGCCCGTGATTTCGTTCGCGTGGAATAGTTACTTTGGGCTAACCCTAACACGCAGCGGAAACTCTAAAGTGGAAAAAAATCCCCGATTTTGAAAACATTCTTCATTGGTGCTCCGCTCCCATTGGTCATAGCGTGATGATATATAGCCTATAGCCTTCCGCGATAATTTAGCTATATAACACTGAAACAATTTTTTTTACATAAACCAACGTAGTCTGGTGAAGTTTTTAAGGCCTTGCTAGGCCAATAGCGTAAAACCAATTTGTTTACGGTATGCCGGATAAAATTAAAAAATGAGTGCGCGTAATCGTCACACGCGTGTGAAGAAAAACTTCTTTGGCGTTATAAGAGTAGCTGATACATGGCATTACAGATAATGAAGATTTGATCTAATTTGTTACTTACATTGAAACCAGATGACAGTTCGGTCGCACGTCCATATATACATAATTAATTCTATTGTATGATTTTTATTATTATTCAATGTAATTTTTTTTTATAAATGTTTGGTTGCTTTGTTTATAAACTATTTCCAATAAGCGCCTCTATAATACGAGTTTCGAACTAATATCTGTTGGTTATAAATGTACATTTATAGCTATGTATGTATGCATACAGCGGTACTGCGTAAATCGTATACAAGTTTTTGATCATATCTATTTGTACTGAATATATTCATCGTAAGGCAAATCTAAATCCAAGTATGTATATGCAGGAGTCAATGTTTATAAGTAGATCCGGAGATAGATAAAATTGTTTGTGGGGGACAAGAAAATTTAAGGGAGCACACTCTTGTAACAGATACGTAAACAAAGTGAATGAAAAGAAATATTTGAAAGTTGTCAGTTAGAAATGTCAAAATTAATTGTCGTCCACCATATTTTGTTATCAAACTTGCCAAAAAAATTATATAACAGTGCCATCTAGAGAGTGGATTGATATCCAAAACTAGACGAGCCTTTGCTATACAAATCCGATTCTGAGAAGTGAAAATAGCGTGGTTACCTCCTTGTCGCGCCTAAAGAAGTTTTACTTTAAATGACTTTATAAAACGCGCGCCTTCCATTAATTCAGCATAAACATTTTAATATATAATAGAATAGGTTCGGGTGTTGTCCAGATTCAGCGAACCATATATTAGGGTAGAGCACTCAAATTAGTAGGGCTAACGCTACCGTCACGCGATCGTTGCCACGATTTAATGGATTGTTGCTATAGATTATATTATCATTTACATATATATGTAATTCCTTCCATCACGCTAAGTTATTATTTCCTTACAAACTTACCTACATTCCTTATTTTGTTTTCGAACTGACTACACTATTGATCTGACGGGTCTTCACAGCTGCACCGGACTACAGACCTACGTTCCCATTTTTAACTTGACGAAAATTGACTTTACAAAAATTTCTTGGAGTGTTTGTTAATTTTTACTCATATCTATTATATAAAGGTTATATTTATAACTAGCTGTGCCCACGACGAATAACATTAAACAACGCATGTTAGTGATTAAGAAAGGCGAGAAAGCGATTAGCAAGGATAAGAAGCATTGCATTTATCTGCCTATCCTTGAATGAAACCCACTGATAATAGAGATAGAATTAAGCCTTTTTTGTCGCTGAAAGAATGATTTACAATTGATAAACTTGATAAAAGTAAGCTCATCGCAGTAGAGTTTAATGCGTTTTTATTTGTATTAGATAGTATTGCTTCGGTTACGTAATAAACAAGGCTGGTCGCTTGAGATATGGCTTGAATGATTAAGCGAAGCGAGCTTTATTTTTTTAACCGGCCCCTTTGAGCTCGATTTTGTCCTACTTTGAACGATCAGATTTAATTCAAACTTTGCACACTTGTCAAAGGTCGATGACAATGCAATAGTCCGAAAAAAAAGGTTAAATTTTTTTTTACTAAAAAAAGAAAAATAAATAATAGTTAAAAAAACACGCTTTCATAAAAAATCCAACAAAAAAACAGTAAATAAAATTTAGTAAATTTTAACATTAACATGCGTCACTGTTAATATCAGCACCTCCAGATATCAGTATTTTTGTCACTTTTTACAAAAATATACATTTATTTCCAATTTACACTATTCTTAATCCAAATTTATTAAATTTTATTTTCTGTTTCTCAGTTGGATTTTTTATGAAAGCGTGTATTTTTTTAAGTTTTTTGTAAACTGTTATTTTAACTAGTTTAATT
This sequence comes from Antheraea pernyi, assembly GCA_015888305.1. Lineage (NCBI taxonomy): Eukaryota > Metazoa > Arthropoda > Insecta > Lepidoptera > Saturniidae > Antheraea > Antheraea pernyi. The sequence continues at coordinate 1,007,510 of MU158794.1, read as the reverse complement.
ACATTCAAAAATAAATTAAGAATGTTTTTACTCGACTCCCATGCGTGTTTCGAAAATTATAATTTGGACATCTCGGCGATATAATCCCATTACCTATTTATTTATTCTTTATTTATCCATTAATTTATATATCTCACCTATTTAATACTTTGTTTCTTATATGAATATATACTTATATGCATAGATATACTTATACATAATAAACTTCGCTATTATAATATTATTATCATAGTGTTATTATTATTAGATACATAAACCCATTTGGCCACAATGGAAGATCAGCGCTGGGGCCATTTGTAAAGGTGGCAACCAGCACATGCTGAATTACGCGTCTTTGCAGTTAAACAGTAGTATAATTTTAATATATTTTAACGTACATTCTTTATTTATTTTCTATATTATATACATCTTTGTAACTCTATTTTTCTACTATTGTGTTATCCATGTGTTTGCTGCAATGAACATATTTTACCTTACTTTCTTTCTAAAAGTTAAATATCCTTAGGCATGCCAAAGAAACACATGTAACGCTGTTTACGATAGGTTACGCGTAACGTTTTTCGGGTGTTACTTTTGTTTTAGAAACGCTGTGCCCGCGATTTCATCCGCATGGGAGCGGATGTTTAAAACAATGATAAATAAAGTCATCTGAATGTATTAAGTCCTTTTACTTGTCTTATTCTCTCTCGTAGTTACGCCGCGCCGTCATTAAAACTACAATAACTTTTGATACAGTGGACCGATTTTAATGAAATAAAGACTAAGTTACTCCCGAGGATATGCTTTACAATGTTTATTGTGAACCCAGTACTTTAACAGTGATGAGTGTTCATACAACCAGACAGACAGACATTTCTAAAAAATGATTGAAATGTATAGATGGTCAGTTGTTCATAAGTCCAGAGATAAGAAATCTATAGTCTACACAGAAGTAATGTACAGTGGTGGGCTATTAGGGCGATAGTATCCCAGTGGATAAGACTGCGTGTCTCACATATCAGACCCACACTTGCAAATCCCTTCACCTCTCATGTAATCAAAGACCCCTCCCCTTTAGTGCTCACGTAAGAGGCCATTCAAGTATTAATGGTGGTAGAGCCACGCTGAAACTATTACTGGTTTCAGCGTGAATGGGTCGGCTCGCCCGGGGTAGTACCACCCTCTCATAGAAAACCGACGTGAAGTAACAGTGCTTGCAATGTTGCGTTTCGTTCGGTCAGTGAGAGCGCCGAAGGCCCACCGCCCTTCTCCTCTCTCCTCACCCTCCCCTAACCCTTCCCCCCAAAGGGTGGCAACGCACTCGCGACTCCTCTGGTGTTGTTAGTGTCCATGGACGGTGGTGATCACATAACAACAGGTGACCCAAAAATAATAATAATGGAAGCACTAAAGGGGGGAGGGGCCTTGATTTGCTTATTTTTGATGACATAGGGGATGGGGAGATCTAGGTGGTAATTACGCCAGCAATATTTCTTTATTAAACTGGAACGGATTTAGATAAATGTTTACGTTAGCACGTTGCTTACATTTGTTGACCAGGGGGAGGGGCGGTCAAAAATTAAAAAAATTCTGCTTACGTATTACGTATGGTGAATGACCATATTCCATTTTTCTTATAATTTGCTGATTAATTATCAACAATACATTCTGTGGAGTATTAAGATAGTGTAGAATCGTGTCAAGAGCTCTCTGACAATCTTAGTACGTGACATACATACAAACATCGGTATCTGTGCTTCTATATATATCTGTTATATTTGCTGTGTCTGCAAAAATCGATTAACAAGAATGCTTAACTGTTCAGTAATAACATTAAAAATGGAATTTATGTACATACAAACGTGTTTTAAATGCAAACAAATTGTAATATAAAATCCCTTGTACTGCTTTGGTAAGTAAATAGCCACTGTCCGCGACTTCGTTCGGTCATTGGGAGCGCCGGAGGCCACCTCCCCCTCTACCTTTTTTTTTTATTGTAGCACGGCAAAATGACAGCACTGTGCCTGATGGTAAGCACAGTACAATCCAAAAACAATGGCGACCACCGAGTGACACTATCCATCGCCGGTCGCCGCTGTCATGCCGGCCTGCGAAAAGCTGGATATGCACAGGCTGATCCCGAAACGCGACCCGCAGAAGCGAATCGCTATGACGGGCTTTTTCGCCATATACATGGTGGTTGCAACTCAGTTTCGCCATTGCCTCGTTCGTTATTCAGCAGGGTGCACCGCGCGCAAGTGAGGTTGGCTTGAGTGTCTCAAGTCTTAGATGTTATTCGACACCCCTTACACTCCAAAACCCCCTTCTTCTCCACCAACAGGCTTGCAACGCATTTGCGACTCTCTGGTGTTGCTGGTGTCTATGGACGGTGGTGATCACTTAACATCAGGTGACCCACGTGTTCGTTTGCCTCCTACGATACAAAATAAAAGTCATAAGGACCGCCGACAAAAGTGAAAACTCGAAACAATGAAATAACTGATAACTGTGTTCGCTTTTGAATTTTCATATTAATCATAGTGTAAATGACAATATTTTATGGTAGGTGGTAGAGCCACGCTGAAGCTATCACTGGCTTCAGCATGAATGGGTCGGCTCGCCCGGGGTAGTACCACCCTCTCACAGAAAACCGACGTGAAGTAACAGTGCTTGCATTGTTGCGTTTCGTTCGGTCAGTGAGAACGCCGGATACCCATCTTCCCTCCCCTCCTCTCTTCCCCACTGCCCCTTCTCCCAAACACAGGCTGGCAACGCACTTGCGACTCCTCTGGCGTTGCAAGTGTCTATGGACGGTGGTGATCACTTACCATCAGGTGACCCATATGTTCGTTTGCCTCCTATGATATAAAAAAAAAAAATTTAATTACAAAATTTGTTTATTGAAATTATTAACATTAGCGTGGTTTTCATATCCATTGGCACTCGTGAGTAATAATTATATACATTTTTATAAAGTCTATTAATCTATTAGACAGACGTATGATGAGCAGCGAAATATCAATACAGACCACCTATACAACACGTCGCTAGTCTGGCGGTAGCCGCGCAAACGCAATACAAACGGTCATCCTTACGTGGCATCTCATGACGCGAAATTATAAATTTATCTTCTGCCAAAAATACCGTCCAAGGCGCCTAAAGAAGGTTTCATTTCAAACATGGGAGAATTTCAAATCTTTTTTTTTTTTTCTTTTTTTTTCGAACTGACTATGCTATTGACCTGGCAAGGTCTTTACAGCTTCACCGGACTACGAATTTCAAATCACTTTCTTTTCATTGAAATTTGGAAAAATGAATCTTGGTCGAATCTCGGCCACTGCGTTCGAATCACAATAATTTTATTTGTCCAGATAAAACTTGGCGACTTTTAAATACGACATTAATATTCGAAAGCCTTAGCGCCCTTGCCCTACAAAACTGCAACATGTAAAGGTTCTGTTGAGATGACTAGTTTAAACTCCCAATAGTTATTGACTCAACAAAATTATCCATAAAATAAACTGTCAACTGGCCCGTTGAGTTTTACTGATATTTATCGTATGATTGTGTGTTCAGAAACGCAATATGACAAGTTATGGATACCGATAACGCTATTGAACAAGATAAACTACAATTGTAGTACCCCAGAACAAGGAAGTATTTTTGTAAAAAAAATGTGTCGTGTTATATTGAACTTAGATTTTGCTGACAGGGAAAAAACACCGATTTTAAAACATTCTTCATTAGTGCTCCGCTCCTATTGGTCTTAGCGTGATGATATATATGGTCTATATATTAGCCTATATATATATATTTTAATCCGACCAGTAGTACCGGAGATAAGAGCGTACAACCAAACAATTCTTCCAGCTTCATAATATTAGTTTAGAAGTATAGATACACTAAACCCCAAAGATGAAGATATATAAAAAAAATTGGGTGATCTTCAATAGGTGGAAACGAAAATGTGGGTCACGTGATCTTAAGTGATCACCACCGTCCATAGACACCAGCAACACCAGGGGAGTCGCAAGTGCGTTGCTAATCTTTGTTGAAGGGGAGAAAGGGAGAGGAGCGGGAGGGGAGGTGAGCCTCCGGTACTCTCATTGACCGAACGAAATGCAACAATGCAAGCACTGTTAATTCACGTCGGTATTTCTGTGGGTCGGGTACTATCCCGGGCGAACTGACCCATTCAAGCTGAAACCAGTATTAGCTTCAGCGTGGCTCTTCCAGCGACTGTATAAGAGCGTACAATAAAAAAAAGCAACTTGAACCTTAACGTATTTACTTTTGTGGTTGCCCATGAAATTTTCAAATCTATTTTCTCAGAGGAACCCTTAAACTATCGTTAGGGTTACACAAAGATAATATTTATCGAGATACAAACTCGGACGAAGTCACGGGTAGTTATTAGTAACATATAATCATGTTACATATATACACGCCAACGTTTCGTTATCAACTTCGAATACATAAGTTTGTATATGAACGTACAATGTGGGACAAATTAATTGACACCCGAGAATATACCGGTTATACCGGATTTTATAGCTCCCAGTTTGTTTCACAAAATGAAATGATTTAATATTTATATAAATAAAAAAAAAGTAGTAAATAACTGAGTAGCCATGATGAAAAGATTTGATTATAGATTATTGACAAAAGAACCCCAATAAAGTTCAAACTTAAAAAAAAACAATGAACTATGGTCGAATGTCGACCAGGGCGCCCACTGGTACAATTAAATACCCCAATAATTCTAATGACATCATATAACTATCGGCATCTATCTTAGACTCTATTTTTGTTATTCGATAATTTATTTAAATATTCTGCCGTGTCTAAATGTTAATGCACGCTATTGTATTGTGTCGCGCGACCTTATTTTATCAAGAGGCGAGGTCGATTCAAGCGTTTTCGTGGTGAGTGAGATACATAAAAATGTCGGATAAATTTTATGCCGGTTCTTAACTAATAATTGCTTAATGGCTTTACTTGCGATGTTTTTAAACTAATCTTCTAGGTTGTTATTGCCATTGTCGAGTAGGTAATATTATTACAAGTTTCTTGTGATTATCTCAATGTTATTGAGTGTAGATTTTAAGTGATATGCGCGCACAACGGCAGTCCTGTACCCTGGCTTTAAAAAGGTCTCATATTAAATGCACCGCGGTCGCTGAGTGTTCGCCATCTTGCTCTTTTGTCTCGCTTTGGTTACGTTAGATTAGACTTGTGAAAGAGGATAACGCGAACTTGTCTCGGGCGAGCGCGGTGCATTTATTAGGAAACTTTTTTAAACCAAGTATTTAATACGTATTTAACTTTTTTGTAATAAAGTTTAACATCCTCCAATCCTTTGGTAGTTCATGCTCACATTTAGTATATAAAATTATAATATCAAAACAAATACCAATAAACAACAAAGATAACCTTAGTTAAAGTTTGTTCTAAAACTTTTAAAAGTATGGGAACTATACTTTTAAACCGTAAAAAATCACTCTAGTTTCAATGAACAACGTTAGAGAAGCGCTTTTCAAGGTTAATCATTACGTAACTGCTTATCGTCGGAACGCCGCACGGTTGAATAACGGGCAGCGGGGCGCGGGTCGAGGTGCGGGACTGCGTGGCACGGTGTGGTTCATTACTTTCCTTATTGTTCGTTTTTGAGTAAAGCACTTGAGTGTATATCAGTTTTGTTTTTCTCTAGATTATTAGGTCACATATTAAGCACCTATTTTTATTTAGAACGGGAACCAACTAATGATTGTTCTGTAAAAATATTGCTGGCGACTAACCAGTCGCGCTGTATACTTTTGATTTTCAACGTGTACATTCGGAAACGCTCTCCCTATCACTCCAATTGTTTATAGCATAATGCTTATTAATTCACACGCTGCGATAAAACCGAAAGATAATTTTCATCGATATTAATAATAACGGATAATTGATAACAAAATATCGTTTTCTATAACTCGTTATCCATTCTGTTGGAATTACGTGTTACATTATACATTATTGTAACGATCATTCATGAGTATTACAAGCTTCTATTTAGCTTGTAATGTTTGTTAGTTTGTTTAGGTCAAATCCTGCAAGCTGAAATGGAACCAGTTCGTTTTAGACCTACGACGTAACAATTTTTACATGTTTAAGGCAAGGAAATAAAAACAAAACAAAATCATGAATTTCAAAACGGCCGCCACATTAAAAAATTCGCTTGTTAAAAATACATTTTAAATCGAAATATATAAAAATCCAGTGTCATGATTTTTCTCGACGATGAAGTCCGAAACTACTCAACCGATGTTCATGAATCGTTGGCACGATTTTTTTCCTATTTATGTGTAATTTGATCAAACTTGAGAGATAGGATAGTTTATATCTCGATTAACGGCCTCAATATTATCAATTATAAATTAAACGATTTTCAATGTTGATTATTGTCATTGTAAGTTCCATCAGTCTCGAACCAGATGGCGCTTTAGATTAGTTTGTTGACAGAAAACTGTAAGACCGACTGTTATAGATATCTCAGATATTCAAGATATCGTAGATACCATATTCTACCTTTGCAGGAAAGAAGAAAAATTTCCGACTTTGTTTTCCTAGTTAAAATTGCTCAAAATAATGAGGACTCTCCACACTTACTTTCTAAAATTAATTTGAGGATACCTAATAGAACATTGAGACAACCTATATATTTGGACATCCCACAGTGTGCATCTAATTACACACAGAATTCTTTCTTTATTCGTGCTGCAAAAATATTAAATAATATGGTGATCTTGCCGCAGTATGATCTGTTCACATCTACAACGCAACACATTAAAAATACTATGGCGAATACATGGTTTAATGGTTCTCAAACTTATTCTTTAGTTAGTTCTCTTCATTAGTGGTGGGTTGATTTGCCCTAGTTTTTGTTCTTAGAATCTAAATAATGATATTAATTTAAGTTTGTGTCACTTACTGTTTTTGTTTTTTCAAACGAACTTGCTATTTTCTAGATTCTCATATGCGAAAACATATAATTGGTGTATAGAGTCTATTTAGTTTGAATATCTGTAATGAATCACTGTTTTATTTTCCGAATAAATAAAAAATAAAATAAAATAAAAAATAGATGGCGCCACGTTTTAATTTTGAATTACTTTTTCAACTCCAGCTTATTTTATGGTTCACGTGTTTTGTTCATTTACTTAATTCAAACCACAGCGACGCATGACCGGGTCAGTTTATATTAATTTATTTTTTATCAGCTTTTTTCCTTTGTAATAAGTCCTTATTACATTTTATTACCACTAAATTGGGCTGTTACTTGTAAAACCATAAACAAATTGAAGTATCTACAGTTCTCTTATCAGATGTTGACTCGTCGGATCAAGAGCTCTATGCGCAAGAATTTTGTGCATTACTCTATGATTACATAATAAGTTTCGTTTAAATAATGTAATATTTATATTGTACTAATAAATAGATAACTATTATTTATTGTGCATTGAACAATTACAATTAAAGTCTTGTAGCGGATAAGGATAATCTGGTATATGATTTTCAGTTATAATATCTATTAAATATCGACAATACACTTTAATAATATCAATTTATTTATTGTCGTATATTGTCTATAATATATAGATTTTTTTTTAAATACTAGCCTCTACCCGCATCTTCGTTCACGTGGAAGTTACTTTGAGCTCACGCTAACACGCAACGGAAGCTCTCAAGAGGAAAAATTTTGAAACATTTTTTATTGGTGCTCCGCTCTTATTGGTCTTACCGTGATGGTATATCATCATGCTAAGCCCAATAGGAGCGGAGAACCAATGAAGAATGTTTAAAATACGGACTTCTTTTCTTTTTATCACGCTTTTATTAGCTTCACCTATATGTATGTATGTAACCGACCCCTTTTTGTCCTACTTTGGACGATCAGATTTAATTCAAACTTTGCACACCTGTCAAAGGTCGATGACAATGCAATAATCCGAAAAATAAAAGTTAAAAAAATTTAACTAAAAAATGAAAAATAAATAAGTTTAAAAAAACTAAAAAAACACGCTTTCATAAAAAATCCATCTAAAAAACATAAAATAAAATTTAATAAATTTGGATTAAGAATAGTGTAAATTAGAAATAAATGTATATTTTTGTAAGTGACCTCCAGATATCAGTATTTTTATCATTTTTTTTTGTCACTTTTTACAAAAATATACATTTATTTCTAATTTACACTATTCTTAATCCAAATTTATTAAATTTTATTTTCTGTTTTTTAAATGGCTTCCGTTGCTTACGCTGCGTAAACGTAAACGCGTAGCGGGGGCAACTAGTGCTGAATAAATGTATCATTCTTTGATTCATTCGTCAACCTAAAGATATCCCATCTCGAACTTTGTCGGACCGTTCGAATAGTGATGTGAGTCGTCAAGAGTTTACGATCTCTGTTAAAATGTATACAAAGCTCGCCGCGGTGCGTCCAGGTTGAGTTCTATTCTAGATATCCAACTTGTACCATAAACTATATTTTTGTTCATCTACGAGCGTTTATTCCCAAATTACACTGAATTTAAACTTGAGTTAGACGTGTATGTCGGCGCGCGAGACATGTTCCAGATAACTCATCAGAATCCTTCACAAAAACGACTCTACTAGTCAGAATTACAATATATTTCCTTCTCCACAACGTCACCTTACAATAATCGTACAAAGAATGTTTTTTCTTAACTTAATTTCTTATTGCCCGTTTGTAACTCACAACGGCTCCGCCATATCTTATTTTTCAATAATAACATATTTTCTTCATTACAAACATAATTAATATCAACTGTTTACAAAACAATATAAAATAAATAACAATATTGCAATTATTTTAAATCTTTATTTAGAAATAATTATAATAAAAAATACACCGGAAATGTCGCATTTTACACATTTGTGGCAAAAATAAATCATATTGCTATTTTAAAATTCTTAAAACAATATTAGATTACAATTAAACATAACCAAAACTTTTATTAAATCATAATTAATTTAATTCGTTACTTATCATAGTAATCTGTTCGTACTTTTCTATATTTTATTTACTTTATAACAAACAGTTGCTAATAATATTTCCTGTGTTATTTAAGTTCCAAATAGCTGATAGATGGCACTACAGATAATGAAGCTTTGATTTAATTTGTATTACTTACTTAAATTGACACCAGATGGCTGTATGGTCGCGCGCCCATATGTACGTCTAATTGCGAAGTATCGTTAAAGTTACAGATTTCATAAACTTATCTAAAGTAGAGACAATACATGTGTTATTTGTTCCAGGTCTGAAAATGGAGAGCTGGACGGCTTCGAAGAAAACAACAGTATTGAGAATGAAATAGAAACGAACAGTCTCCACGATGACGTCGCTGTCAATGAGGAAGGAGAAGAGATCAGTGACGTCATTATCGAAACTTTTTCATACCCGCCTCAAATAAAAATAGAGAAGTACAGCGAAAGCGATAGAGTTAAACGTCAGGCTGAAGTCCCTAATACCACAGATGCCAGCATTGTCGAGGAACCGGCCAACGCTACCGAATCTAGCCTCGGTCCTAAACCAGCGGCCGGTGTCAATAACACGGTCATACCGAAATTGATGGGTCTCAGAGTCGAAGAGTCGGATAAAGAACCGAAACTCGTTGAAGAGATGATACCGAGTGTTCTAAGGGAGACACAGTTCGTATTAAGACTGTTCGGTGTTGGCTTTACGGAGGATACAGTAATAGCCTTTACCCATACCCCGGACAGTTTTGGAAACGAGTGTACCCATCTATTGGACGGAGAGTATAAGGTATACCTATACAAAATTTGAAGTACCTATAAGATACACATATATATATAAGATACCTATAACAAGTTATTTTTTACTGCGGGGTGGTAGGGTTTTAAACCCCCACTGGGTCGCGACCACCATGCATGTAGCGAAAAAGCCCGTAATAGTGATTCGTTCTGCGCGTCGGGTTTCGGGATCAGCTCATGCATATCCAGTAGTGAATGAGATGATTAACACTGGTCACCTCTGGACACGGAAGGAGGTTGTTCGCTCACGCAGGCCGGGATTACAGCGGCGACCGGCGAGAGATAACGCATCTCTCGGTAGTCGCCATTGTTTTTGGATTGTACTGTGCTCACCATCAGGCACAGTACAGTCACTTTGCTTTGCTACAATAAAAAAATAGTATATCTTCTTTTCGACGAGGTTTGATATTCTCATCCGCAAACTTTCTTAGTTATTTCAAATACTTTATTGCCTCTAATTAGTTCTGTGAAAAGTGGAAATAGTAAACAAAACAGAGTTCCGATCGGGCCGTCAATGGGAATGGTTGTCCGCTTTGCTGCGCGATACTCGTGATTTAGTGACGTCAGTTATTACTTCGTGAGCGTTCGTTTTCATTGTTCCGATCCGACACACCTGCGTTCTGTTTCTTGGAATTGAGTGAGACCTTTCCTTTGTATTTATTTATTGCCTTATTTATTTCTTGGTATACTTAATTGTTTACTTAGTTATTTATCTATTTATTTACGTATTTCTTTAATCCTTCAGTCATTTCTTTATATATTTATTTACTTTTCAATTATTTATTTAATTATCTATTTATTTATTTGTTGTCTATTTACACATTTTATTTACTTGTCTCGCGGCCGTATTTCTTGTATTATTTTCGTCTTTTGTTTCAATTTAAACAACTCTATTAATCCGGACTCGATATAGTCCCATAACTTATGTTTGGCGTGCCCCCCTGCCCCTCAGGCAGGGAGGTTGTTTTGCGGCCCCCCTCCCCCCTCAGGCACCGAAATGGCCGATTTAGAACATGCTGCTAGGTTCCGCGATTACCTGCTTCAGCAGGGTCCGAACGTGGACGTCGCGACCGCGTACGCTAACTTTGCTGCGTTGTTCTCCGAGAACACGCATTACGTCTCTCGCGTCGCGACCGCTAACTCTTTCGCGGCCATCTCGCCGCAATCCCGTTTGAATGACGTAGATAGGGGGATTTCACAAATCCCCATACCGAGCTCCAGCTCGGAGGCCGGCTCCGATATGGAGCTCGACGTGGCGGCGTCCGACGAGCTGCCCGCGACCGCGACCTCCGAAATAATCGCGACCCCCGCGCCCTCAACGCACTCCGCGCCTTCTGCGCACGTAGACGACGGTTTTAAAACCGTCACCTATCAAAAACGCCGCGGATCGCGTTCTTCAGACTCCGACCAGGGCTCCGCACGCCCGGTCGAGAAATGCGCCAATATAGATGGCGTTCGGGTGCCGGCTATACCGGCAAACGTAAGACCGCGGGCGAGCAAGCCCAATTCTTCCTCTGTCTCGCTCTCTCAGACAGATGCATCGGGTTCCGTAGCGGCTAAGAAGCCCCGCCCACCTCCCCCTGTAACGATTCAAGATAAGTCCCAGTGGACCTCTATCTCGAATAAGCTCAAAGTTTTGAAAATTAATTACACGTCCGCCCTTAGCACTCCGGCGGGCATTCAAGTTAAGTGTCCCACCATAAGCGACCACCGTGCGCTAACTAAGTTCCTTAGGGAATCGAAGTTAGCTTTTTTCACTTTCGCATTAGAGGAGGAACGACTCCTTCGCGTAGTACTTCGTCGCGTCCCGGCTGAGATCTCAGTCGACGACGTCAACGCCTCCCTTAAGGAGAAAAATCTGCCGATTCGGGAGGTACATAGGATGTACCACCCACGCACCCGCGCCCCTTACAACATGGTTCTAGTCCTCCTTGACCGTACCTTAGAGGGTAAGGCTATCTTTAGCCTCACCTCAGTCTGTGGTCTCAGCGGCATCACCGTGGAGCCGCCACGAAAAACTCATACCCCGTCGCAGTGTCATAACTGCCAAAGTTATGGCCACTCGGCGAGGAATTGCCATCTCCGCCCCAGGTGCGTTAAGTGCCTAGGGGATCATGCCACTAAGGAGTGCGTGCGCACTCCCGACACCCCAGAACCTCCCAGCTGCGTGTTGTGCGGTAACGCGGGCCACCCCGCGAACTATCGCGGCTGTCCCCGCGCACCGCGAACACAACGCCCTCGCCAGGCGCGACAGGCACCTAGGGCACCGGTGCGCGCCGCCCGCCCTCCGCCTCCGCCTCTCATGTCCGTGGAGGCCTTCCCTGGCCTGCCGGGTGCCTCTCGCGCCCCGGCAGCGCCCGCGTCCACTCCGCGCGCGCCACCCTCTGTGCCGCGCGCACCAAAACCCGGGCGGGCCCCTCTGGCCCCCTGGGCTCCCCGGCCTCAGGCTCCTAAGCCTCAGGCTCCTATCCCGCAGGCACGGCCGACACGCGCCGCGCCCGCCTTCTCTATGGGGCTCACCGGAGAGAGCTGGCTTTTCCAGCTATTCCGGGAGCACGATCTACAAGAAGTTTTAAACTTCAACGCGGCCCTCCAGGCCGAGGAGGATTTGGGCAAGCTCAACGTGCTCGCGCAATACCCGAGTATTGCTGCGAGCTTACACCGTATCGTTCGTTCCCAGAATTTAAACTCAATTAATTAAAATTCACGGCTATGAATAGGATAAAACCGCGCGGTCTATCTCTTTCGTTTTTTAACGCGAGATCTCTTAGGACACAGCGCGATTTAGTAGCTGCCTTTTTACGCGATAGACAGATTGACGTTCTCCTCGTCCAGGAGACGCTTTTAAAACCGAAAATGCGCAATCCCAGAATCGCGAACTACAACATAGTTAGAAATGACCGTGTCACCCGCGGGGGCGGCACCTTAATTTACTATAGGCGTTCGTTATATTGCATGCCGATAGATCCGCCCGTTCTAACCAATATGGAAGTATCAGTATGTACGTTAGGTATGACCGGTCATCCGTCCATTGTATTAGTGTCCGCGTACCTCTCGCCGAACAAAGAGTTGTTACAAACAGATTTACGAGCGCTGCTCAACTTAGGAGATTCAGTTATTATAGCGGGGGACCTCAACTGCGGGAACGTTATCTGGAATAGTCCGAGAACCTCTCGTAACGGGAGGATACTCGACAAACTAGGTAGGGTCCTCGCATTTGACGTCATAGCCCCTCCGGAACCCACACACTATCAAGACAACTGTCGCCCGTCAGTCTTAGACATAGCTCTCTTAAAAAATATCACGCTTCGGGTACGACTCATACAAGTCGTACACGAACTTGATTCAGATCACCGCCCGGTCGTATTACAGTTAGGTTTCAATTCAGATTTCACCCCTCCGTCGGTCAGGGTGGCTGATTATGTTAGTTTAGCTCGTTATTTTAAAGAAAATCCATCGTCTGACATTTTAGACGGGATCCCAGACGTGTTGACGTCTAGACCCCCCCGATGAAATAACGGCAGTGAACGATCAGTACCAGCCTGTCTCTCTAAACAGAGCGTGCTCACGCCCACGCCCGCGTAACCACAGATCACGCCGCCGTGGTCTGGGGGTAAATTTCGCTCCCGCACACCAGACTAGGCCCCCCTCGGCAGCAGCTCAAGCCTAGGTCCGTTCCCTCGGCGTGGAGCCCTTGAGTACGCTGCTCGCGCGATACAGTGACACAAAATCTTACATCACTGCGACAACATTACACATATCACCTCCACACACGTGCACGCATACACGCTTACACATGCAGGTGGAAGGTTTTTTTTTTTTCCCTTATCAAACTGAAATAATTTAGAATATTATCCGATACGAAATATATATAAGGGTTGTTGAGGTATGTATGCTTGGTACACATATATGTTTCAACAACTCATATATGTATGAATAGTTAGCTTAGCTTAGGTTAGCTCAGATAGGTCGCGAATCGCTTGTAAATTGCATGTATCAGGCAACAGCCAAAGCCGAGGTGTGCCGCGCACCCTTGAGCTAGTTGTCAAAATAAAATCGGCTGAGTGCCTTAAGCGCTCGCCTTAGTAGGCCGGTTAAGCTGTTAAGACCTTGCTTGGTCAATAGCGTAGTCAGTTCGAAAAAAAAAAAAAGTAAACAAAACAATAGATATAGCTTCTTTATTATTATTGTAAAATTTGAATGAACTGAATATGGCAGTGGCAATAACGCCTGCGATACTCGCAAGAGCCTGCAGATATCTACTTGTCTGTTTATATGGTACGAGTAAGCTTCATAAAAATTAATCTTATACGGTGTTATTACAAAAAAGTGAAATACTTGGTTTAAAAAGATTTCAAATTAAATGCACCGCGCTTGTCCGAGGCAACTTCGCGTTATCCTTTTTTCACAAGTCGTAACCTAACGTAACCAAAACGAGACAAAAGAGCAAGATGGCGAACATTCAGCGACCGCGGTGCATTTAATATGAGACCTTTTGTAAGCCTAAACCTTTTTTTTTTCAATACGTATTTCGTAGCCGGACCGGCGAGGATGGGTCGGGGGACCCATCTTCCCATTGCACAGGTCCGGCGGACGGAGGAGACGGCCGGTGTGTACCCGACTGTCTCCTAACAAGACGGGGCCCGGCGGCGGCGCTTTCGCTGCTGGGCCAACCGCTGGGGCGGCACGATGACGTCTATAGAGATCTCGTCCCCCCCCAACTATAGCGGCAGACGTACACCGTGGGGTTTTAGTCCGTGCGAGTCGGACATAACCCACCCTCTCCTTCGAGAGGATGGTGAATCGATAAGGGATTTCCCCACGTAAAAAAAGGGTTCAATACGTATTTAACTTTTTTGTAATAACACCGATACAGTATTCAGATACGGTGCTCGCTTGTCAGCCGTTTAACGCGCGTTGCCGCGGCCGCCCTGGTTCAGTTTGCGTGCAACTTGGCGACGAAACAGTTTTAACGTTGATTTTATACCGAAGACAATCGAGACGCGACAGGAGGCAGAGATATTGAGTCCATTCAATGTTTTCATTAAAGCTGACTAAAAGCCAAGCGAGCGTTGCAACGGGCGCTGACAACGGTTGAGCGCTAACGTTGCGTTCAACGCGCGCTTTATTAAAACGTCCGTATGTACGGCCTGAATAAAATGTATGTAGTTATAAACGCGCGTTAAGCGAGTGTCATGTGGACGTACTCTTAAGATTATACAGTAATTAGCGGTAAGTTTGATGGCTGTGGCTAAAGGTGACGTATCAGTCACGCGTCAAATCTCGTTAATTTTTATGGTACTTCACTCACGGGTACCTCAAAATGTTGTGTGACTGCGCTATATCGCGCTTTTGTCCAATAGCAACAATGAAGTTATTGCTTTAATCAACGGAGCGTAACGCAGTCACCAAAATACTATTGATTGTAAGCGAGCCAATACATTTTGTGAACTAAATTCATTTTATTTGCAGGTTAAAGAAGTCGACGTGGATTCTGTACTTCTAAAACTCACTGCTCCCCCACCAACGAACCACTATAAGTTCTACGTATGCGCAAAGAATCCTGGTAACAGTAACTTCATCCATCAAGGCCAGGAGAAATGGAAAATCTTGGCTACGCATAACAAGCTGTTGCCGCTGTGGGCTTCTCTCATCCTCATTGTCATTCTTCTGATGCTGGCTTCGTTGTTCTCCGGTTTGAATCTCGGTCTGATGGCGCTGGACAGGACTGAGTTGAAGATTATAGCCAATACGGGAACGGAGAAAGAGAGGAAGTACGCAAGGGCTATCATGCCGGTCAGAGCACATGGAAATTACCTTCTCTGTACCATCCTTCTAAGTAACGTCGCTGTGAACAGCACGTTTACGGTTATCCTAGACGATTTGACTTCTGGTTTGGTGGCTGTTATCGGTTCGACTTTGGCGATTGTGTTCATAGCTGAGATCACTCCTCAAGCTATCTGTGCCCGTCATGGTTTATTCATCGGTGCTAAGAGTATATGGATTATGAAGGTGAGTAACCAACTATACGACTACATAGTATAAAACAACATCCTCTGCCACGTCTGTCTGTCTGTTTGTTCGCGATGAACTCAAAAACTGTTGAACGGATTTTCATGACAAAGGTATATAAATTGTCAATGTTTTTTTTTATTATCAGGCCGGGCCCGCTATTAAAATGTTGACTACATGACAGACCAAAGTCCCTTCAAGAACTATGGTGTTAATTTGATGTGCTCAGTGCTCTTTTCCGGTCTTTTGATGAGACTATTTTCACCACACTTGTTTCAATTTCCCATCCACATTTAAATTCATAAAAATCTGGTGTGACGATGTTTGTCCGCGATGAACTCCGAAATTACTCAACCGATTTTAATGAAACGTTTGCATTTATGTATAATTTGGACCAACTTGAGAGATACGATAATTTATATTCCGATTGGGGGTGTAAGGGGTGTCGAATAACATCATAAGACTTGACACACCTCACCTGCACGTGGTGCACCCTGCTGAATAACGAACGAGGAAATGGCGTAAGTGGGGTGCTAGGGTTCTACAGCCTGACTGGGTCGTGACCACCATGTATACGGCGAAAAAGCCCGTCATAGTGATTCGCTTCTGCGGGTCGCGTTTCGGGATCAGTCTGTGCATATCCAGCCAGACAGCGGCGACCGGCGATGGATAGTGTCTCACTTGGTGGTCGCCGTTGTTTTTGTATTGTACTGTGCTTACCATCAGGCACAGTGCAGTCATTTTGCCTATATATTTTGCATATATTTTCAAAACCGGCCTCTTGTCAGCAGAAAGTTACATAAGTTTTGCAAGATCTACAATTCTTAAATTAATGTTTTTTTTTAGATTGTCATGGGTATCTGTGCGCCTCTCGCTTGGCCTACGAGCAAGCTACTTGACTACTTCCTGGGTGAGGAGATCGGAACACATTACAACAGGGAGCGGCTGAAGGAGCTTGTCAGGGTATGTACTTTCTTTTTCTTCTGATATTTTCACAATCTAATAAAATCATTTCAAAAAATTATAGCTATACCATTAAAAAAAGTATATGAGAGGTATTTATTCTAATGGGTATCTTCTTATGGGAGTGTTTTGAGATTTGTAACCTTTTTGTATGATGAAAAGTGGTGGGATAAACACTGTGTCGGGTTGAGTGTTGAAAACACCTGTTCTCGTCCGATTACCGAAGTTTAGTGACGTCGGACGCGGTCAGTACTTGAATGGGTGACCGCCTGGGAACAGCGTGTCATGTTGGCTTTTTGTTGTATTTTTTATATGTTTTCTTGTGATACAAGACTTTCACTTCTGTCGTGTCTCTTTAAGACATACCCTGTTTTTTTCTTCTTTTAGCTGTTTTTTAATGACTAGCTATATACTCGCTACTTCTACAACCCGCTACTTCTACTACCCGCTATTTCTGCTACTAACCGCTACTTTGGGTTTTTTTTTCGAACTGATTATGCTATTGACCTAGCAAGGTCTTAACAGCTTTACCGGACTACCCGGTTTCGGCTAACACTAACACGCAAAGGAAGCTCTCAAACGGAAAAAATACCCGATTTTGAACATTCTTCATTGATGCTAGATGGGTCCAATAGTTTCCTATCACCCGTGTAATCAAAAATCAAAATACTTTATTCAGTTTAGGCCCTAATAAAGCACTTATGAACCTCAAAGACACTTTAATGTAATTACAGCCCACCATCTCATTGGTCTGCCAGTCTTACTTTTTCCTTGTGGCCCTTTCCACTTTGTGGTTTATATAATACATTTTTTGTCAGAGCATCCATTGTGTCTTATTACAGTCCACCATCTCATTGCTCTGCCGATCTTCCTCTTTCCTTTGCCAACCTTCCCTTTTCCTTGTGAACCTTTCCAGTCTGGTTACTTGATATATTTTTATAACAGTTGGATACGTAAGTCCAACCCATTTCTATTTTAATTCGAGTGCATGCACAAAGACCTAAGTTATTTTCGTTTTTGTTTGATTATGTCTTCACTCAAAGAGAGATACGAAAAGTAAATATTGCTCTCACAATCGATCTCCAAAGTGGGCCTTTGGAGCTTACGTACTCAACGGTCCTAATTTAGATACTTCTATTAAACGCACACCGTTATCCAGATCACTAACCATGTCAACGATCTCGACAAAGAAGAGGTGAACATCATCTCCGGAGCCCTCGATCTTCGTAAGAAGATGGTGAAAGATGTAATGACCAAGCTGAAAGACTGTTTCATGCTGCCGATTAATAGCGTCCTAGACTTCGAAACCATGTCAGAGATTGTCAAATCTGGTAAGAACTTTATACTAATTTATACTCAATTTTTTTTTTCAGGAAATGCACTGGGACATTTTTTTCCTACATCATAAAAATATGTGGTCTGGACATGTCTTGTTGGTCAAATGGTTTTTCCCAATTCGCGTACAATTTACTAATGTTAAATTGGTAATCCTATCGCCTGACAGCGAAGGAAAACTTCGTGAGGAAACCGGAACCTGAGAAATGTTCTTGTAGTACTACTGTATCTGGGGAAATATAAAACTTTTTAAAAACTGAATTTAGCAAAAGACCGGCATAATCTAAATACTAGAAACTGTAATAAACTGGTGGTCCCATGTTTCAGACTTAGCAAAACCAGTAATAGTTTTTTAGGTAATAGTGTTAGGTTCTACAATAAAGTCCCAAAGCATGTTATCGATTTGCCGGGCTGTAAATTAAAACGCTACGTTAAACGGGTTTTAGTGCCAAAAGGATATTATAGAGTGGATCAGTATGTGAACGATAGTGATGTCTGGAATTGACTCCTCTCTGTGCATCCACTAAAAGCTATTGTATGATGTATTGGGAATATATGTTAAAAAGATGTACCCGATCGAGTTTATTGTCGGTGTGGTGCTTGTGTGGTGATTATGCCCATATGTTCTTTCAGGAAGAGACCTATGGTCCTGCAGTGGGTCGCTTGCAGGTTGATAATGATGATAATAAATTAGGCAGACTTTTATTTATAATTGGTGTGAAGGGTCTTCACAGCTTATATGCTTTTTTTTATAATAGTAAGGCAAACTGACTGCACTATGCCTGATGGTAAGCACAGTACAATCCAAAAACAATGGCGACCACCAAGTGTCACACCATCCATCGCCGGTCGCCGTTTTCTGGCTGAATATGCACAGGCTGATCCCGGAACGCTACCCGCAGAAGCGAATCACTATGACGGGCTTTTTCGCCATATACATGGTGGTTGCGACCCAGTAGTGTAAAACCCTACCACCCCGCTTTCGCCATTGCCTCGTTCGTTATTCAGCAGGGTGCACCACGTGCAGGTGAGGTTGGCTTGGGTGTCTCAAGTCTTATGATGTTATTCGACACCCCAAATTCCCTAGTCTCTTCGTACCGATCCTGGAGTATTTATAAAGATTTGAAACTACGTCCATGGACGCCGTGTCTGAATACGTTAAATAATCAGTCATCATCTCTTCAGGTTACTCGAGGATACCAGTTTACGAAGGCACCCACGGGAACATTGTCACGGTGCTGTTCATCAAAGACTTGGCTTTCGTGGATCCCGACGACAACACCCCGCTGCGTACCCTCTGCCAGTATTACCAGAACCCCTGCAACTTCGTCTTCGAAGACGTCACCCTCGACGTCATGCTTAAGCAGTTCAAGGAGGGTAAGTTTAACTTATTCCTACTTTTTGATGTGAAAACTTCTTTAGGCGCGTTGAACAGTATTTTTGGCAAGAGACATATCTATTTCGCGTCATGACATGCTAGTAAGCGTGACCGAGCGTATTGCGATTGCGCGGCTTGCGTCAGACTAGCGACGCGTAGTATAGAGGCCTGTGTACATGTAATATTGATATTTTGCAGCTCATCATAAGTTTGATTGGTTAATAAACTTTTAAAAAATGTATACAGGCTGAATGTTTAAACAGTAGCAATATTATTGAGGGTACTCTGAACTCGATTCTAGTTCTAAATCAATAAAAAAAATAAGTGCACAATATTTGACCTAATTGTCTAGAAAAATTCAAAAACTATACACAATCCTCTACGCCTCTATGTTAAAGCACCGTCTCAATGACCGTCGGGTGATTTCACTTTCACTTGAAAGGGAACGGGGAACGTCAGGAACAAAACAAGGGTTTATTATCCGTTTTATTATCGAAAGCTAGTAACTCAGGGTCCCCCATTGTAGCTTTCGACATCGGTCATTGCACCTAGATTGTGTTTATACTTTTTGGAGGGAAATAGGCGAGAGGAACCACGAATTCCGGGTCGAATGACCATAAATGTGGATGGGAACGTGGTCCACTCACTTGATTCCTTTCATCTCCATTGACTGCGGGTTTCTTAAGGTGAGAAGTGGACTGTATCTTAGCGGTTTGCGAGGGCAAGGGGATTACGGGAAAAACGCTCAATCTTAGGATCCAAGAGTATGTAATCGATTGAGCTAGGATGGAATATAAATATACACGCTTACTTGGCAGAGGCTGATCACTGGTTTCGGCAGGTTTGTGTCCGTACCCAATCAGTAGGCGCTTCCCATAAAATGTATTCACTGTTCACTCACGAGTCGATTTTGCGTTTGGTTCGTCACAATAGCGGATAGTTTATGCGATGTATACGCGCGCCAGAGCTTTAGCGGAATGACTGGCGATGCGTGCGCGCGCCAGAGCTCTCTTTGCGGAGTCACTCGCGATGCGTGCGTTAGCTCTGCGCTAGCGGTAATCTATGGAAGGGAGTCGGCGCGGGGTAAGGGAGGAAGCTAGGAGCTGCCCTCTCGCGTTAGCCTGCCTAATATAATAACTACCACTTTTGAAAGTCTTAGAACAAACTTTGACTCAGGTTCTCTTTGTTGTTTATTAGTATTTGTTTTGATATTATTATTTTATATGTTAAATGTGACCGTGAAGTGTCACATCCTAGAATACTGCGAGTGTTCAAACTTTCACCTGGTATAATTATCGCTCCGAGTGCCAATAGATATGAAAATCACACTAATGCTAATAATTACAATAAACTAATTCTGAAATTTTAATATTGTCATGCATATGATAATTATTATATTTTTTTTAAAGAAAACGTATTTACTTAATTATTTTAGGTTTTCACTTCTGCCGGCAGTACTTATGACTGCCTCGACCTTTTTTTTTATTCTGCAGTCTTGTTCCGCACCTTTTTTGCTTGAGTTCAATTTGTTATATACGTCAAATACCGTATCTGTGAGTAACTATTGAGATTTTTTTTAATTTATTATTTTTTTACTTAACTATTAGCTACTTTAGGAGGGATTTTTAATAAGCTTTTTGTCTTTATATATATTCTGTTTACCGCTTTGAGTATACATTTTTGGGAGAGTAAACGTTAGCATTTAACTGTTTATGTTAGTTTGTTTTATTGTAAAGTATGCGATAATCATAAAAAAACTGCATTACAAAGTGTTGTTCTCTTGTTCACAAAATTTTGTGGGAAATATTTTAATAATGAATATTTCTTAGCGAGGCTTCCACTAATTACGTGAGGTATTTTTAGGGATTTATTCACAAGGTCATCTGACATGAGGTTTATCTTGATCGCCTCCCACTAATCTCACGTGACGTTTCAAAATGTATACTTTGAGTATAAATAATTAAATACGTTGGACTTATTCAGAAAAAAAATATTTACTTTTTAAAGTAAAACTTCTTTATGTGCGACTAGGAGGTAACTGAACGACAATGCAACGGAAATTCGTTACGGCAATATGGCGTCTCGTTTCTGTACCATCCGGTTAGATAATAATTAAACATAACCAAAACTTATATTAAATCTATCTATCTATATCTATATATCTATATATTATAATAAAACTGTAGCAGGGTCAAATCTGTACATTAAATATTTTTTGAAAATTTTGATGGGGGTAGGCTTTGTTGTCGATATAGAAGCCAAAAATAACCCTTTTAAAATTTTTGTCTGTCTGTCTGTCTGTCTGTCTGTCCCTGTGAACGCGCATCACTCTGAAAGTACTGAACCGATTTTGACGAAACTTGGCACAATGATAACTAATGTTACGAGATTACATTTCGGATATTTTTTTTCTCATAAAACGCAAGGGATTCTCCAGGATCTGCCTGTTTGTCTGTCCCTTTAAACACGTATTACTCTGAAAGTACTGAACCAATTTAGACGAAATTTGGTACAGTAATAACCAATATTACAAGGTTACATCTAGGATCTACTTTTTATCTCATAAAACACAAGGGATTCTCCAGGATAACGGACGAAAGTAAAAAAAATGTAGTTTATTAATTATAATATTTTTTATTAATGTTTATTAATGATATTCTTGACGAATTTTGGCATCATACTTTTTTTGGAACTGGCTACGTTATTGGCCTGACGGGCATTCACGGCTTCAACGGACTACATCACGTATTATCTAGATTATCAGCGTCATCAAAAAAAGAGCTGCAAGAAACTAGCCTGGGCCAGCGCAGATGGTTACACTAAAAAAATGAAAGCAACTATGTTATAGTTTCACAAAAAAAATCTACATTATATTACGTTACAACATTATACATAACATGACATACATAATTCTTACGTTCTCAATAGTTATCAAATTGTGTACCACAGTGCTATAGATGGCCTAAAGATCAAGTGAGACGGAACGTGTTAAGGAATCTATTATAAGTGTAAAATTAATTCATTTATTTATAAAAGGATACTTTTTGACCCATAAAACGCAAGGGGTTCTCCATGATAACTAAAGAAAAGAAATTAGTTAATGTAACTAGACTTTTTTGCGACACTTTAGTATAAGAGCCAGCAACGTTGGAAGAACGAGAATTTGAGAAAAGTTGGTTCTTTAATATGAAGATATATTATGCCCTTCCAAACACGATTCAGGATACCTGGTAGCCGGTTAACGTTGTATTTTTTAATGCGAATTACACCTTTACAGATCAACATTTTGATTTATAAATAATTTAAGGAACATTTTTTGTCAGTAACTTTTATAAGTTTAACGTTTATACGTTATTAAAAACATGAATTTTTCACTGCCAGACAATTTTGTTATTGACAATAATGTGCCTGGTGATATTCTTTATAAACAAAATAATTCATTTCAAACCATTTTATTTTTTCCCTTGCAAAGAACATATTTCATTTTGTTAACCAGGCTCTTCCACAATTATGGCTATCTTTATTATACAGCCAGTGTTGCGCTAAGCTAGAGTTATAACTAAGTTATTCTATACATAGGTTTTGGTAGGGGGTAGAGCCACGCTGAAGCTATTACTGGTTTCAGGATGAATGGGTCGGCTCGCCCGGGGTAGTACCACCCTCTAACAAAAAGCCGACGGGAAGTAACAATGCTTGCATTAGTGCGTTTCGTTCGATTAGTGAGAGCACCGGAGAGGCCCACCTCTCTTCCCCTTCCTCCTCTCCCCTTCCGCTTCCTCCCCCTCCAACACAGGTTGGCAAGGCACTTACGACTCTCCTGGTGTTGCAAGTGTCTATGGACGGTAGTTATTACTTAACACCAGGTGACCCACCTGTCCGTTTGCCTCCTATGACATAAAAAAATACATTATATTTTTAATTTACCCTTTTTTATGTTGAAATAAAATAATATTAAAAAAAAGTGTGTGTGTGTACTTATGTACACGCATTAGAAGTTATACTTCTTTGGCGTAACAAGTAAAAATCTTTTCAAAAATTTTATCTTGCGCCTTATTCTACGTTTGTAGAAAAAACGACACTAACAATAAAAAAAAGGTATTTAATACAATGAAAGTTTTAATATAAAGAAATACAAACAACAAATACAAAGAAACAAAATGTTGACTATAGCTAACTTCAGGGTGTCGGTTTTTCGTGACGGTGTGTGCGCGCAACGTAAAAATTTACTCTCATCATTTTTTTGTTACGGTGTGCGCGTTCATCGTAAAAATTTACTCTCATCATTTTTCCCTAACGCGCCAAAAGAAATATAACTTCAATAAAATTACAGATATCTTAACATGGTTTGAACATACTTCTTTATTTACAAAAAATTGCATCGGGCACATTATTGTTAATATCAAAAATGTCTGGCAATAATAAATTCACGTTTTAGTAGCGTTTAAAAGTTAGTGAAAAACAAAACATTCTAAAATTATATAAAGTTCAATATTTTTGCCTGTAAAGGTTTACCGGCAGCCAATTCGCTGTCGAAACCGTTGCCTAGCTCTTAGACAAATAGTCACAGGCAAGTGACAGATGACACATGTTGCTCATATCTTTTTAATATTTATGTTTTTCTTTAATACAATGTAGTGTGAAAAAGTTTTAATACAAGTTGAAAATAGTTATGATGTCATTCAGTGTTTAATTTATCATTATTTATTTTATGAATATATTTTAACGTTTAAATTACAATTTAACTCTATCAACTTGATATTTTATAATGTAAACTATACTGAGCGTATAGTAAACGCCTACAAAAAAGGGAAAGGAACTACGTTCCAACTGGAGGTCCATGGACCTCTCAAGCTTTTTTACATTACTGCCAATATACGTAGGTTAGTTTTTATTTTAATTGAACCCGGTAGATGATGTTACGAACGGGTTGTAGGCTTATTGGGACAGAAGTTACTGGGACAACGTACTGGGAAGACATTTATCGGCAATATATGTAGGTTATTTGTTATCTTAATTGGACCTGGTAGGTGATGCTGCGAACGGGTTCAAAGCATATTTTAAAATATTTCTCACATACCAACTGGGTATATGTTTGAGTGAGTCCCTGGATAGTTGGGATTCACAATTTGAAACAGTAGGTATCGCTGCAATCGGGTTTTGAGATGTATTTAGATTTTTCGCGTTTAAAAGTACAATCGAAACCGGTAATAACTGATTTGGTGCAGACGAAGTCGCACGGGTCAGCTAGTCATAAATAATTTAATTCGTTACTTATCATAGTAATCTGTGCGTACTTTTCTATATTTTAGTTAGTTTATAGCAAAGAGTTGCTAATAATATTTCCTGTGTTACTTAAGTTCCGAATTAGCTGATACACTACAGATAATGAAGCTTTTATTACTTTGTTACTTACTTACATTGAAACCAGATGGCAGTACGGTCGCGTGCCCATATATACATAATTAATTATATTTCATGATTTTTATTATTATTATTCAATTTAATATTTTTCATGAAATTTTTTTTATATTTATTTCTTATTAACTATTTATTGACAAAATCATAAATATTTAAAAACCAGATGGTACAGAAACGCGACGCCATATTGCCGTAACGGACTTCCGTTGCATTGTCGTCCAGTTACCTCATAGACACGCCTAAAGAAGTTTTACTTCGAAAAAAAAAAATAACACGGTGTAGCGACACAGTATAGCGCGTGCATAGCAATTTGTCTACGAACACAAATTACGAGGCACACGTCCGTGTATGAATTTGTGTTAATAATTGTAATAGTTAATTCTATAAAATAAATACCATTCCAAGAGATAAAATGGTATCGTCATTGACTCACCTCCTCAGTAAATAAATACATGGATAATATTGGCAGAATTGGTAAAAACAGTTATGAGCCAAATTTAGCATAACGCACGCATGAAATACCGGGTTGATGATTTGTCATTCTCTTTTATTACGATTAGAACGACTGTTCTATTTTTACCTTGTACTCATTTCCTGAAGTAGCAACAGGAAAAATAATTTTTAACTACCCGTTACAATGACGAATTTATATCTTGCACTATTGTTCGTCCATTGAAATGTTACATTTAGGGGTTGCGTTTATTTTTTTTTTGACATATAGGAGGGGGTCTTATTATAAGTTTAAGGTAAAGATTGTGGGGTCGCGTTCAGTGAATAGTTTTTTTTATGTCATATTAGACAAATGAACAGGTGGGTTAAGTTAAGTGATCACCAACGTCCATAGACACTAATCTAAGGGAAGTCGAAAGTGCGTTGCCAGCCTGTGTTTGGGGGAAAGGGTGGGAGGGGGGATATGGGCCTACGGCGCTCTCACTGACCGAACGAAACGCAACAATGCAAGCACTGTTACTTCACGTCGGTTTTCTATGAGAAGGTGACATTACCCCGGTCGAGCCGACCCATTTAACATTTAAAAACGGTTGAAATGTATTTTATTACTTATCGTAAACACCTGTAACAAAAATCTAAAAAATACATACACGTTAGATTTATATTCTTATTATTCTAAAATTTATCGAATTTTAGGACACAGATGTAATATAGTACACTGGTTTCTTAACGATATATGTGTATATCTATATACCATATATCTATCTAAGTACTACTACATCCACAGAGTACGTTATAT
Source organism: Antheraea pernyi (assembly GCA_015888305.1). Lineage (NCBI taxonomy): Eukaryota > Metazoa > Arthropoda > Insecta > Lepidoptera > Saturniidae > Antheraea > Antheraea pernyi. The sequence continues at coordinate 981,336 of MU158794.1, read as the reverse complement.
AAATAGAGGTCGCACTCGTTCTTTCCAATCAGCGCCTCTATAATATGACTTTCGAACTAACATTGTTGGTTATAAATGTACATTTATAGCTATATGCATACAGCGGTACTGCGTAAATCGTATACAAGTTTTTGATCATTTTTATTTGTAATGAATATATACATCGTAAGGCATATCTAAATCCAAGTATGTATATGCAGGAGTCAATGTTATAAGTAGATCCGGACATAGATAAAATTGCTTGTGGGAGACAAGAAAATTTAAGGGAGCACAATCTCGTAACATATACGTAAACAAAGAGAATGAAAACAAATAGTTGAAAATTATCAGTTTCAAATGTCAAAATTAATTGTCATCCACCATCTTTTGTTATCAAACTTGCCAAAAAAATTATATAACAGTGCCATCTAGGGAGTGGACTGATAACCAAAAATAGACGAGCCTTTTCCATACAAATCCGATTCTGAGAAGTGAAAATAGTGTGACTACATCTATTATATAAATAGGTCCCGCAACACGGCTCCATCGAACAAAATTTCTTAATGAATTATAATTATTAGAGTACTTATTTACAAAACAAATTCAGCATTAATATTTTTCTGAATTCGTACTTTTATATTTCGATCCTATATCATCATCATTACCCTTATCCCACATAAGTAGGGCCGGCACAACATGTTTTATTTTTCCACTCTCTCCTGTCAAATGTCATCTCAGTATTCACACCTTTCACGCACATACCATTTTTCACGCAGTCCATCCATACCTTTTTCGGTCTTCCTCTACTCGTATATCCGTCCACAAACATACTCAACACTTTTCTAGTTACATGGTTTTCATCTCTCCTCATGGCGTGCCCATACCATGCTAACCTATTACTCCTCAACTTATCTGTCACTGGTGCTATTTTCAAACTTCCTCTGATATAGTCATTCTTAATCTTATCCATTCTAGTCACACCACACATCCACCTTAACATTTGCATCTCTGCCACATGTAATTTTCTCTCATCCGTCTCTTTCGTAGCCAGCACTTAGATGCATACAGCATGACCGGTCTTATCATAGTTTTATGAACCTTCCCCTTGAGTTTCAAAGGCATTCGTGGGTCACAATCTACCACAGATATTCGATCTTATATGACTAGCCGACCCGTGCTCACTTCGTTGGGCGGTAATACGTACGCATGGAATGGTTATTTTGCGCTTAAACGCAGCGGAAGTTCTGACAAGGAAAAAAATACCCCGATTTTGCGACATTCTTCATTGCTGCTCTGCTCCTATGGGTCTTAGCGTGATGACATATAGCCTATAACCTTCCCTGATAAATGAGCTATATAACACTGAAAGAATTTTCCAAATCGGACCAGTAGTTCCTGAGATTACCCCTTACAACGTCATAAACTCACAAACTCTACCTCTTTATAATATTAGTATAGATTACATTATATAGGAAAGCTGGCCAACACAATATATTTATATTTTTGTGGAAAATAAATCGATATTTCACGACGTCATTGTAATGTGTCAACACGGCCATTATAGCGCGCCATTGTTATAATAAAATGCACAGATATACGAAAAGAGACTGTTTTATTGTATTCAAAGGTTTTTTTTTTCAAACTTGTTTGTTTCGCACAGAGGTCAATTGAAAAGTACAATATAAAGGGAGCGAGGAGTGATCGCAATATGATACAATTCACTATTCACTCCCTTAACGTGTTGCATGAGCATTATATTAAATGTTCACACTCATTATATTCACAGGTTAAATGTAGACAAAAACGTCGCTAGCGTTTGCGTTGCTTGTATTATATATAAAAAATCAACTTATTTCGATCCGGCATTTATCGTACACGTGCCTCGTCATGATTTAATAGCAAACGTAAATTATAACGTAACGTAAATAAATACTGGCGTGATGGCGTATGGTTAGCGTACAGTCGCGTTCAAAACACGTTATCTATACTAATATTATAAAGAGATAAAGTTTGTGACGTTGTAGGGGTAATCACGTTTCAGAGTTATATAGCTCATTTGCCGAGGAAGGTTATAGGCCATATATCATCACGCTAAAACCACTAGAAGCGGAACACCAATGAAGAATGTTTCAAAATCGGGGTATTTTCCTCTTGAGAGCTTCCGCTGCGTTTTAGCGTTAACCCAAAGTAACTATTCCACGGTAACACAAAGTAAATATTCCACGGGGACAAAGTCGCAGGCAGAGGCTAGTCTTCTATATATATATATATATATATATATAACAGTACAGGGTAAAACAGTTCAGTCCCGTTTTCTCATCAGTTTTTTTTTAAATATGTATTGCCGGCACGCACTGCGGTTTTTCCGCAAAATTTGTAACACTGCGGCTAAAATTCCGTACCGGATTTAAATCCGGAAGAAAACCGCAAATTATCACAGTAATGATCGTATTACGGTGAAGGAATATCATCACTGCGTGTTTTAGATAACCAGAATATAGTGTCTTGACTGTTTGTGTTTTCTTAGTTCTCTAAACTACTCAACAGATTTTGACAGTTTTCACAACCATTTAAGACAATTTTGTTCAGTTTATAAAGTAAACGTAATTCAGTTTTAATAAAGCATCATCATGGGAGACATTCATTTTTGTTGTTTGCAAAAAAACTTATACCTCTGGCTTTCACTGGCTCTTAGACTATTCCGGAAATTCTTCGGAGATTATTACTGCCATTGTCGAGTAGGAGATAATGTCAATGTTCTAACAAGACGGCGGCCCCCTTGTTAGAACTTTCCAGGGAGTTTTGTGGCATGTCAGTATTCATTCTCCTTGGTGTTATTTCACAATAACACAACTATCTTCTATATATTAATTAATACGTGAAGCCTAAACTTTGTATCCCTTTTTAACGGCTTTTGCGCGAACGGATGAACGTGAAATTTGGCATAGTTAAAGTTTATATGGAGGAGAAGTGCAGAAAGCTATTTATTTTACATAAAATTCATTAGAAGTACATTAAATTAATTAAAATATGCATTATTCCCACTAATGTTTCAATTTTACACAACATATACACACATGTAAATAAAAATACAATTTGACACCCGTCAATAAAGAACTTCAAAAAAGGTTGCAATGCTCGACTGTATTATTTTACTCTTACGTTCCAATTACCCTTTTTCATTCTACATTCAACAATGATATTAACCCTAATAAAATTCAAACTTAAAAAAATAAATGAACTATGGTCGAATGTCGTCCTCTGGGCGCCCACTAGTATTACATAAAACACCGCGAATATTACAAACAATATCGTCAAAAACACAACATTCTTATAATAAAAAACCAATACATTAATTAAGAACACATCCACGATAGCTAAAATGGAATAAACGGCCATGAACTCGTGTGTTTTTCAAGTAATGACTTATTGATTAGCAACGAATAGACAATGTATATAACCTTCTAATAGTCTTTTGACCGCATGCGACATTCCGAATACTTCATATAAAGGATAGAGTCACAAAAACGTCCTATCTTATTACATATGATAAGAATTTAAAAGTAACGTGTCTGCACTTTTTAGATTTACGCGGGAAACAATTTTGCTGGTGTATTGTGGAGTAAGTAATAAAATATATTTCAATAATTTTAGAAAATGTCTGTCTGTCTGCTTGTGTGTACACGCAACAATGTTAAAGTACTGCGTTCACGAAAAAACTTCATCAAGACAATCATAAAGAATGCTTCAAAATTGTTTTTGAATTGAGGGTAAAATTTTTACATATGTAACGTCACGCAGGTATGCAACGGAAGTGACGTCATTTGCAGTAAACGCAGATTTTTCATCAATTTTTTTTTTTCTATTTTTCTAAAGTTTTAGATTTGTATAAATATAAACAAGACTTATAAATTAGTTCGCCAAAGAAGTTTCATTTCTGACATGTGTACTTTGTACGCACGCACTTTTTTGTTCGTTTTAAGAACTTCCGCTGCGTGTTAGTTAGGCCAAAGTAACTATTCCACGCCGACGAAGTCGCGGGCAGAAGCTAGTAACTTTAATAAGGACCAACTCTCTAAGAAGTCAAGTGTCATTATCATTATGTCAATAAAACTAATTCTTATTGGATCTAAGTCGCAGGCACCCGTTTGTTTTCTTATAAAATCGTTACAATAGCGAATCTAAATGAAACAACCTCGCGTATTGGTATCAACGAGACCGTGTCCCGGTTATTTAGAAACATACGGAATCAAATTTTTGTGTACACTCGTGACGATAATAAATACCGGTAGACTTCCACGGCGCAATATTATTTTTGAGTCGAATTCCTTTGCCTAAATAATTTAAAAAAGTGTTTGTATATGTAAAACATATTTTACAAGTTTTTGCCGGGATCTTATACTATGTAGTGGTCAGTGTTACCAGACGTACAGATTTTGGCGGGACATCCCGATTTTTTAATCAAAATTAAATGTCTCGCGCTAGACAAGCTCAGTCCCGCTTTCGGGGATAACTTGATCGTGCGTGCATTTTGTTTTTTTTTTGTCTCTCCCTCTCTTTTTTTCTCAGAAGTCGAATAATATCTATTCAACGGTAGGGTAAATTTACTTATTTTACCATACAATTTACCCTACAAATCTGATTTAAAACATCGTATTTTTAATAAAATAAATTTTCAATGCCTATTTTTGCTATCTGTTGTCACGTTAACGTAATTTGGACTCAAATATAAAGATAAATAATCAAGGACTTTTGATAATATACGTTTTTTTTTACTGTCCCGCTTTCGACGAAAGAATCTCGCTTTTTTCACTCAAAAAGTTCCAAAAGCCCGACACGGCAAACAAAAATCTGGCAACGCTGGCTTTTCTATTTTATTCATAATCTTGTGTTATTTTCCTCTACATTCTGTAATATTGGGGGCATTTTATGGCATTGGTGTATGGGAAATAATATCAAGGAGCATGAATTCTGTTATGCCAAAAAAAAAATCTGGAAAGTTCTAACAAGGGGCCGCCATCTTGTTGGAACATTGAAGTTGTCATAAGTAATATTACAATGCTACTCGATAAGAGCAGTAATAAAAAATTCAAAAAATCTTTACGCATATGATTTATTCTGCACAAAATAACCTTGTAACGTAAAATCTCTAATGACATTGAACAGTCAATATCTCTATACACATAATAAGAATTTTAAACCTTACGTGACGATAGTTTTTCGATTTTCGTGGAAAAAAAATACGTGTGTGTATCAGTGTACACACGTAAGAAGTGAAACTTCTTTACGACATAATTTTTCGAAAAATGATCTACTATATTTACAGCTTTACAGAAATTGGTTAAATAAAGCTAAATTAGATAAAGTTTAAACAAAAGGCTGTTATTATTATAAACATGGATACAAATAATTCAATTATATTATGTTACTAAGATTATAATAGCATTTAATCAATTATATTTCATTAATTATAATAGAATGATTACTATTATTGTTATCGTTATTGTACATTTTTGAAATTAAAAGCTTATGATAACTGAAATATGAAATATATGGTTTACATTCCACGGAATCTGATCATTGTGAGCGCACCTTTAGAAATAAACATGGCGCGTAACGGAAAAATATACAGAAATTAAGATGGCGCGTAACCGAAAAACGTTACATACGTTTTTACATGCTCTAAAATTCCTACCTACGTCGATAAAGAAGTTTCACTTCAAAAATGTTGCAGGTGCCTGGAATCATTACATAGTATAAAATAATCAGGCATCTGCCTGTCTGTCTGTTAGCGATAAACTCAAAAACTACTGAACGGATTTCTACGCGGTTTTCACCAGCGGATGAAGTGATTGTTGAGGAAGGTTTATAATTAGGGCGGGACAACGTCTGCCGGGCCCGGTAGTAAGTAATAAAATAAATTTCAATCATTTTTAGAAATGTCTATCTGTCTGTCTGTTTGTATGAACACGCATAGACTATAAATAGTAAACTAATAATAGTAATAATACACTTTATAAAAATGTATATAATTATTACTCCAAGTGCCAATAGATATGAAAACAACACTAATATTAATAATTACAATAAATGAAAAACCGACACCCTGAAGTTAGCTATAGTCAACATTTTGTTTCTTTGTAATAAAACTTTCAATGTATTAAATACCTTTTTTCTATTGTTATTGTCGTTTTTTCTACAAACGTAGAAGAAGGCGAAAGATAAGATTTTTATCTTGTTACGCCAAAGACGTATAAAATCTAACGCGTGTACATAACCACATACACTCTTTTTGGTTGGTGCGGTAGTCCGGTGAAGCTGTTGAGACCTTGCTAGGTAAATAGCGTAGTCAGTTCGAAAAAAAATATTGATTTATTGGTACTATTTTAAAATGAATGTTTAATTTTAATAATAAATGACAGAACTGTTATATCAATTAAATATCTTGTAAAACAATTATAAAACGTAATCTACTGTTATTTTGAACTCTTGGTAATATGAAATTTCTATCTAGTCACTTGAGTGTCAAATTATCGAGAATCGACTGCGTATTGTAAAATGTTTTTTGTAAAAGCACTACAAAATGAAAATCGCCTTCGATCTAATATATTTTGTAAAAAGAATAAAAATAAAAATTAACAATCACTTTTTGCTACGACTGTACACGAAAGACCTTGCCTCTGTCTGGACTGTGTTATTTCATTGCCTATAACAATTTTGGCAACCATTATACCGTATTGTTATCGTCGGTGCGGATGAGATTTTACTGAAATCTTTTTTTTATATTTCTACACTAGTCCTGCCTCACGGTTTTATTTGCGTTTAATTTTTAGGCATTTTGTATGACGATCGATATAAATCTTGGATTAATCCTATATACTACACGAGTGTTGCGTAGAACTGATTGTAAGCTTGAGTGGCGGGGGTAAGGTACCTGGCTGTCATAGGCATTCACAGATCGGTTATTCTCGGTGATTATATTTTCTCGTTGGGCAGTTCATGATGGACACGGTTCTTCCTTTTTTTTCGAACTGACTACGCTATTAGCGTAGTGAAGATTGTCTATACTATTCTGTACTATATCATATCTTTATTATAACTCAACCAAGACGGACTGCGACGAGCTTTGCGACCTTTCTTTGTATATAGAAGAGGATCAAAAAATCTTGAAGGCTGACGTCATTATTCGAACGATTCGACAAAGTTCGAGACGGGTTATTTTTACGTCGATATGGTTGTATATTTGTAACAGGGCGTAAATATATATTGTCACAGGTCACAAAGGTCACATGGCGTTCGTCCAGCGCATCGAGGAGGGCGACGGTGACCCGGTTTATGAGACGGTCGGGTTGGTGACCCTCGAGGATGTCATCGAAGAGATGATTCAGGCGGAGATTGTCGACGAGACGGATGTCATCAGTGAGTAGATTTCATTTTTTTTAACAGTTTTGAAAACGAAGGTGGTCCCTAATTTGGCTGTAGTTTTTTTTTAATTGTTTGTAGCTCCGTTTCTTCGTAATTTATAATTGATTTGCACAGTTTTTTTTGAAGTGATAACGTATTATAAATCGATTTCGTTCAAGCTCTGCACGCGTATGGCTCATTGTCACGTTCCGGCTGAGCGCTCGATGCAAGCGAGAGCGCGGAAAAAGTGATAGAGAGCTGTGATCGTCCTAAGCGTGATATTTCACTTCATTAGTATTGGATCTTGGACTACCCATATTACATGGATCAAAATGCTGGGCCACTAAAGAGAGGAATGAGAAAAGATTACATGTGGCAGAGATGCGAATGTCAAGACGGATGTGTGATGTCTCGTCTCTTCCTTACCATTTGTTCATCTGTTTCAGGTGATAACCGTACAAAGAAACGTCTCACCCGTCCAGTGAACAAGTTCCAAGACCTGGCGGCCTTCGTCGGTCACCAGGAACATCAGCGAGTCCACGTGTCACCGCAACTGGTGTTGGCCACTTTCCAGTTCTTGACTGCGAGTAAGTAGTATTTGAATATCCATATACGGGCAGTTCGAGTTATCATTGTCGATTGCTTAAACAAGCAAGAAGAACTGGGGAGTCTAATGCAAATGCATTAGAACAGTGGATAGTTCGAGAAGTTAGTATATTCCAGTCATATAAGCCGAAAAAAGGGTCAACCTCGGAATAGGAGATATAACCCTTATAAAACTTTGTTTTGTCAATCTAAAAGTTCTCTCAAAAGCCTTATGAAATCTAATGTCTTAAGATATTCAAGATCCAATGTTATGAAATTTTTTTTTTTTTGCAAAAATCTCGCTTCCTTCCTATATATATAATTTTTTTTAAACTTTACAATCTGTCCATTTTTGAGCCATTACTCCCGATAAGTAAATAATACACCGGTATAACGGAAGCTCCCCCGAGAGGGTGGCGTATCCATAAAGGATTTCCCACGTTAATAAAAAAAAAGTCAACTATTACTCCCGATAAATAATACACCGTATAACGTCCCCTACCTTAGGGGGCCTGGGTGGTGATTACGTCAGTAATATTTATCATTTACCGTTCCGCATTTTCTGTAAAATGTAGTCGTTGTACAGAACTTTACGTAAGTATGAGAGGGAGGGTGGGGGGGGGGGTAGGACATTTACTTACTTTTGCTAACAAAGTTGAGGGAGCGATCAGAATCTACAAAAAATCTACTCAAGTAATCCTAGAATGGACGTAACGTCGGTTCTCGTTCGATCAACGTTGGACACGGTCAGTACTCGGATGGGTGACTGTCTGGAACTGTTATTTTTTTATTTTAACAGCCTGAGACTGTCGTTTTTTTTTTTAACGTTTTCCTGCGATACAAACATTTCACTTCTATCGTGTGTATTTACGACACGTTTGTGTTTTTTTCTTTAGGTGTCGACGCCTTCCGCCCCGACATGATATCGGAGACAGTTCTCCGCCGGCTCTTGAAGCAAGACGTGATCCAGCACATTAAGTTACGAGGAGACGAGGATAAGAATGATCCGAAACGCTACGTCTTCCAAGAAGGGAAGCCGGTGAGTTTTTTTAAATAGTTTTTTATAAAATGAGGATTGGTCTAAGATGGTAAACAACTTCGATCAACAATAACTAGATAAAGAGTCACGTACAAAATCTGCTGTCCGCGTAAATATATTATATACTTATGTAGCTATTTGTTTACTAAGAAAGAGAGAAAAATGTTTTAAAACCGTTCTAAGTTCAACCTAATTACAACCATAACACCTAGTGATAAAGTCACAAATGTTCAAAATATTATCTAATACTTACGATAAAACGAGCAAATCAATAAATACTCCACTCACAAATGAAAAGACAACATGAACAACATTTAGTGTGAATTAAACCTTAACACGCAAAGAATAAAGTACTTTTTCCCGTTATTGTGAGTGTTTGTGCGTGGTTGAAAGGCCTTGGCCAAACATTTGTACCACAGGTATAGAATCGGTAATTTTGTTCAAAATTTGATATTATTTGTTAGTTTAAAGCTTAAAATATAACTTATTCAACATGTATTTAGTGAAAGTAAGATACTCCGGCCGTTAAATTGCTTTTTCGGGTATTATTTTTTAATCTTTTAAATACACTGCGGCATGTGAAACGTGCTTACATTGGTTGTGTTTCAAACAAACTAAACAAAATAAAAGCTCACGTTTCAAGTGAGCTGTTATTTACCGAGACGTATTTTTCGCGCCGACCCGATATCTAGTTATTGTTGATCGAAGACTGCGGTGATCACTTACAGGTGACCCACCTGTTCGGTTGCAAAAAAAACCGCTCGACTAATAGGAGAGGGGAGGGGAGGTGGGCCTTCGGCCCTCTCACTGACCGAACGAAACGCAACAATGCAAGCACTGTTACTTCACGTCGGTGTTTCTGTGTGTCGGGTGGTACTACCATTCATACTGAAACCAGTAGTAGTAATGGTACTACCAGTAAACCAACATGACTATAGCTGAGCTTTTGTTATAATATCACTTTCTCCAGGTGGATTACTTCGTGCTGATACTGGAGGGTCGTGTGGAGGTGACAGTCGGTCGCGAAAACCTCGTATTCGAAGCCGGACCCTTCACCTACTTCGGGGTCCAAGCGCTCACACAGAACGTAGGACTCGGTGAGTTTTACTATGTTAATTATTATTCCAGGTTTTTTTGAAGAAAACAAACCATAAAAATTACGGCCTGTATCTATACAAAGCTTTAGAAGTATTTTACGAGCCGGTGGCGATGCACGTTCCACCCCGACCATTCTATATATTTGTACTCACAACTCGTAAGGGACGGACCCCTCAGTTGCGGTACCACTTGACCATACATTTTATAAATGTTTAAGGCTTCGTAATGACGTAATAATAATAATCACGTCTATATTAAAATAATAATTATAATTATATAAATAGATAAATAATTATACAAACATGAATGGGTCGGCTCACCCGGGGTAGTACCACTCTTTCACAGAAAACCGACGTAAAGTAACACAGTGCTAGCATTGTTGCTTTTCGTTCGAGCGGTGAGAGCGCCGGTGGCCTATTACTCTTTTTTCCCCCTTTCCCGTCACCTCTCTCGCCTCCCTCAAACTGGCTGACAACGCACTTGCAACTCCCTTGGTGTTGCAAGTGTCTAGTGATTGTGGTGATCACTTAACATCAGGTGACCCACCTATTCGATTGCCTCCTATGATATATAAAAAGAAAATATATATATAATATTATTTTTTTATACAATCTTGCATATATGGTAAAATAAAAATCAAATGGCATATGTTTTTTCCTGCACTTGATTTTAAACTTTGAAGAAAAAAGGCCATCTTCAATTTTTAAGAAATCTCAACTTTTTTGTACTACAAACGTGTTAAACTAAATACTAAGTTGAGTCCGCGAGTCCTACTCTTCTTCATGGCTAATAATTATTTCCAGTATTCTAGTCATAGCGATCGTGTAAAAAATCTCAACATCGCTGCTTATGAACGATATATCGAAGTCACGTCGATGTTTAAAAAAAATAAAACTAATAACTAACAGGGATCTTACAAAACGATGTCTTTCTATTTTACCAATGTATCGTATCTTCGATGTTAGGAGTTTCGACATCGATGTTTATGAACGATGTATCGATATTTTAAAACATCGATGTATCGTTTGCATTCCTAATTATCGATGACTTGTATTGTAATAATACGCGGAGAAAACCGCGGGAGGACGCTAGTGGAATGTAAAAAATAACTCCATATTGGTCTCGTTTGATCCCAGCCGAAGCACCGTCTCCATCGACCTTGGGCTCTCTCCAGAACTTGAATATGGACTCGATGCTACGTCACACGTTCGTACCAGACTACTCGGTGCGAGCGATCGCTGAACTCTACTACCTCACCATAAAGAGGTAAGCAGAATTCTATGAAAATGTCATTGGAATGATATTTTTTTTTTTTTATAGTAGCACGGTAAAACGACTGCACTGCGCCTGATGGTAAGCACAGTACAATCCAAAAACAACGGCGACCACCGCGTGATATAATATCCATCGCCGGTCGCCGCTATCATGCCGGCCTGCGAAAAGCTGGATATGCACAGCGACCCGCAGAAGCGAATCACTATGACGGGCTTTTTCGCCATATACATTTTTTTTTTTTTTTATGTCATAGGTGGCAAACGAACAGGTGGGTCACCTGCTGTTAAGTGATCACCACCATCCATGCACACTAACAACCCCAGAGGAGTCGTAAGTGCGTTGCCATCTTTCGGAGGGAAGGGTTAGGGGAGGGAAAAGGAGAGGAGAGAGGAGAGGGGAGGGGAGATGGGCCTCCAGCGCTCTCACTGACCGAACGAAACGCAACAATGCAAGCACTGTTACTTCACGTCGGTTTTCTACGAGAGGGTGGTACTACCCCGGACGAGCCGACCCATTCATGCTGAAACCAATAATAGTTTCAGCGTGGCTCTACCACCATTAAATACATGGTGGTTGCGACCCAGTCAGGGTGTAAAACCCTACCACCCCGCTTTCGCCATTGCCTCGTTCGTTATCCAGCAGGGTGCACCACGTGCAGGTGAGGTTGGCTTGGGTGTCTCAAGTCTTAGATGTTATTTGACACCCCTTACACCCCTGAGAACGTTTATTTGTTTTTTTTAAGCGAATCGTTTTTTTTACACTCTGAAATTTTATTTCACCCGTCTATCGCATGTCGCATTACAGCCGACGCGCAGAGTAGGGGTAAAGTGAAAAGCGCTCGGGAGAACATCTAACGCCAATATGTCTATCACCTGAATCATTGTATTTATTATATACTAGATAAACCCAGGCGGACCTAATGTAAAAAAAACAGTGACCAAAAAAATCATATGAACCTATTAAGTCCATTTACTCATCTACTTTTCTCTCGTACTTAAGTCGCGTCCGCATTAAAATTACAATAACTTTTGATAGACTGAACCGATTTTAATGAAACCAAGACTAAATTCTACTTGGGGCTTATACTTTATGTATTATTGTGAACGCAGTACTTTAGCACTGATGCGTTTTGAAACAAACGGACAGATAGACATTTTTAAAAAATGATTGGATTGTATTTTATCACTTATTCCAAGACAATTTAGATTTACATTCCTATTATTATGTATAGATTTTAATACATTAATTCATTCCAGATCCATGTACTTAGCAGCGAAACGCGCAACTTTGATGGAGAAGGGTGTCCTTAATAAAGGTGGAACCAACGAACAAATCGAACCCGAAGTTGATAAGGTAATAACAATAGAGAATTGTTTGAATTGCAATAATCCTATCGAAAAACTAACATTATTGGCCACCGAATTATATCTGAGCTTTTTTCTATACTAAGTAGGAATTGTTACTTAAAAAAATAATGTTTTAGATTATTATAATGATATTACAAGTTTCTTGCGATAATTTCAATGTTCTAACAAGATGGCGGCCCCCTTGTTAGAACTTTCCGGGGAGTTTATGTGGCAAGTCAGAATTCATGCTCCGTTGTATTGTTTCCCATTCACTTGTGCACAATAACCGAACTATATTACATAAAACACCACCAATATTACAAAATATCGCGTCAAATAACAACACAAAACAAAAACATCTTTTTTAGTATTTTTTTAACTATCTATGACATATAAATATCACACGTCTTGTGTCATTAAAATACACCCAGTTTTATTTCAGTGATACCAGATTAAAATAAAAACATTAAGGGCCCGTATGATGTAGAAATTAAATCAATATTTCTAATTACAGTTACTCCGGGAGGGTGATAGAATCGAAGAGATACGAGAACCGGAGGATTCTCCCAAACAGGTAACATTTGTTCTAATATTATTAAACAGCGTAAAGTCTTTATAACGTTATTCGTTATTATAAGTAAGATCTTTGATTCGTTTAACTTCCTTTATAACGAACAAAATCTTTGGGTTGTTAAGTTCCTTTATAACAAATAAAATCCTTGGGTTGTTAAGTTCCTTTATAACAAATAAAATCATTGGGTTGTTAAGTTCCTATATAACAAACAAATTCCTTGGGTTGTTAAGTTCCTTTATAACGAATAAAATCTTTGGGTTGTTAAGTTCCTTAATAAAGAACAAAATCTTTGGGTTGTTAAGGTCCTCTATAACAAACAAAATCCTTGGGCTGTTAAGTTCCTTAATAAAAAACAAAATCTTTGGGTTGTTAAGTACCTTTATAACAAACAAAATCTTTGGGTTCTTAAGTTCCTTTATAACGAATAAAATCCTTGGGTTGTTAAGTTCCTTTATAACGAACAAAATCTTTTGGTTGTTAAGTTCCTCTATAACAAACAAAATCCTTGGGCTGTTAAGTTCCTTAATAAAGAACAAAATCTTTGGGTTGTTAAGTTCCTTAAAGACGAATAAGATCTTTGGATTGTTAAATTTCTTTATAACGGACAAAATGTTTGAATCGTTTAAATTCTTTTGTAACAAACAAAATCTATGGGTCGTTTAAGTTCCTTTAAAACCATCGAAATCTTTGGGTCGATGAAGTTTGCGGACGTGACGAATATATAATAGGAGGGTGGGATAAAATAATAAAAAGTGTCCGGGGTAGTTTATGATCCACAAATGCTCTTGAAACTCAAGGAGAAGGTGTATACAACTATAATAAAACGAGTCATGTTATATGGATCCGTTTGCTGGGCTACGAAAGAAACTGATGAGAGAAGATTACTTGTGGCACAGATGCAAATGTTAAGATGGATGTGTGGTGTAACTAGAATGGATAAGATAAAGAATGACAGTATAAAAAAAATTCAAATAACATCAGTGACAAAGAAGTTGAGGAGTAATAAGTTAGTATGGGGCATGTCATGAGAAGTTTTGAGTATGAAGGTAGACGGATATAGGAGCAGGGGAAGACTCAATAAGGTGTGGATGGATTGTGTGAAAAATGATATATGTATAAAAGGTGTGAATACTGATATGACAGCTGAGAGGTGTGAGTGGAAGTGTAAAACATGTTGTGCTTAACTTAGCTGGGAAAAGGGCTAAATGATGAAGTTCATTATGTAGGGTTTAATAGTGGTAGAGCCACGCTGAAACTATTACTGGCTTCAGCATGAATGGGTCGGCTCGTCCGGGGTAGTACCACCCTCTCGCAGAAAACCGACGTGAAGTAACAGTGCTTGCATTGTTGCGTTTCGTTCGGTTAGTGAGAGCGCCGGAGACCCACCTCCCTTCCCCTCTCCTCTCCCTCCCCTCTCCTCTCCCTCCCCTCTCCTTCTTCCACTCACACCTCTCAGCTGTCATCTCAGTATTCACACCTTTTATACATATATCATTTTTCACACAATCCATCCACACCTTATTAAGTTTTTCTTCTTTCCTCTAGCCGCGTGAAAGTGGAAACGAAATATATTAAATAATATACCTTATAAACCCTACATAATGAACTTCATCATTTAGCCCTTATCCCAGCTAAGTTAAGCACAACATGTTTTACTCTTCCACTCACACCTCTCAGCTGTCATCTCAGTATTCACACCTTTTATACATATATCATTTTTCACACAATCCATCCACACCTTATTAAGTTTTTCTTCTTTCCTCTAGCCGCGTGAAAGTGGAAACGAAATATATTAAATAATATACATTATTATTATTATTATTTTTTATGTCATAGGTAGCAAACGAACAGGTGGGTCACCTGATGTTAAGTGATCACCACCGTCCATGGACACTAACAACACCAGAGGAGTTGCAGTACGTTGCCACCCTTTGGGCGAAGGGTTGGTGTGAATACTGAGATGACAGCTGAGAGGTGTGAGTGGAAGAGTAAAACATGTTGTGCTTAACTTAGCTGGGATAAGGGCTAAATGATGAAGTTCATTATGTAGGGTTTATAAGGTATATTATTTAATATATTTCGTTTCCACTTTCACGCGGCTAGAGGAAAGAAGAAAAACTTAATAAGGTGTGGATGGATTGTGTGAAAAATGATATATGTATAAAAGGTGTGAATACTGAGATGACAGCTGAGAGGTGTGAGTGGAAGAGTAAAACATGTTGTGCTTAACTTAGCTGGGATAAGGGCTAAATGATGAAGTTCATTATGTAGGGTTTATAAGGTATATTATTTAATATATTTCGTTTCCACTTTCACGCGGCTAGAGGAAAGAAGAAAAACTTAATAAGGTGTGGATGGATTGTGTGAAAAATGATATATGTATAAAAGGTGTGAATACTGAGATGACAGCTGAGAGGTGTGAGTGGAAGTGTAAAACATGTTGTGCTTAAATTAGCTGGGATAAGGGCTAAATGATGAAGTTCGTTGTAGGTGAGTCACTGTATCGCGATAATAATATCACGAGGGCTCCGCGCGGGGGTCAACGAGCGTTGTCTAACTTCTCTAAGTATTTGTTTATTGTAAATGTCAAACAACTTGCAGTTGGTCTGACGAGCAATAAAGTAGGAGTTTTTAGAGAGATCTTGGTCTGTTATGTTATTTTATATATTTTATTCATAATCGTGTATTATTTTACCCTATTTACCCTATATTAGCGGGACCGGCGGACGTTTTCCCATCCTGCTAATAAAAAAAAAACCTTGACAAATGATATATTTAAAACTCCCTCTATTTCGTTTTCACTTTCACGCGGCTAGAGGGAAGAAGATAAAACCAGATATTAAAGAAAATAACATTGGTTTGTATAATACATGAGAAAATAAATCTGAAAATATGTTCACATACAAGTTTCACGTAGTACTTGTTTTATTAGCATTGAAAGACATAATTTGTAAATGAATAAAACATTATACTAAAGCTTATATGATATTTTTTTTTGTTAACTTTATTTTTTTGCAACCAATCTTTTAGATTATTACTGCCATTGTCGAGTAGTTAATAGTATTACAAGTTCTTCTTCCATTTCATTTTTGGCAACCAGTCTTCTAGTAGACTATTACTGACATTGTCAAGTGAGTATCGATATTACAAGTTTCTTGATATAATTTCAATGAACTAACAAGATGGCGGCCATCTTGTTACAACTTTCCTGGAAGTTTTTGTGATATTATCTCCGATCCACGTCACTTGTGCACAATAACCAAACTATATTACGTAAAACACTACCAATCTTACAAAATATAGAGCCAAGTAACACAAGATTATGGATAAAATATAAAGACAACTACATGGCATTCCAAGATCCCACCAAAAACTCCTATATGACATTATATGCATGTGTCAATACCATAGACTATATAGTCTATCCATGGTATGGTTTTACATAGAACAATATTCTTTAAAAGTGTATCGACTTAATGTACTTTAACGATGAAGATTAGTTCAAATCTTATCAATATAAAGACACTATAACCATATAATGAAACAAAATGCATCTGAAAAATATTTTTCAAGATCTCTCAACTGTCTTGTGTCGCTTAGTTTTTATATGGAGGTTTTATAAACTAAATTTGTCGTCTCCGTACGATTTTACAAACGTTTTTTTTTCCTACATACCTTGTTTTGGTAATTCCATACAAAGCAAAAAAGCCAAATACTTAATAGGTAATGTTCCGTTGTTTTTTGTTTTATAATAGCAACCAATCTTCTAGTAGATTATTAATGCCATTGTCGAGTAGGTAATGATTTTACATGTTTCTTTCCAGGAAGTTTTTATGACGAATCAGAATCCATTCTCCGTGGTACTATTTCCGATATATTGCATAATACAGAGCCATATAACACAAGATTATGAATAAAATATAAACTCATTACTAATATTTATTATTTCTGATTCCAGTTGCCAGCGTCCGCAAGTCCTCACACAAACGCTACGTTCAAGTCGCTGCTCGACAGAGACGAACTCGGGAACTCCGAGTCAGAGAAGCTACTAAAGAAATAAAAAATAAATAAACCTGGCAACACTAACCAATGACAACATAATTATTTTTAGTTACGCACGGTGCATGAACAATTTTTTAGTGTTGCAACATTTGCACAAAATGGCGGTTTTGTTTTGAATTATAATTAATTTTTGATATTACATTTTATATTCCTATAGAAAGTATTTTAATAATATTTTCATAAATTAATCTCTTTTTATACATTTATACATACAGATTATGTATCGACATTAGACTTTGGCAGTTTTAGGCATTGTGATAATACGTGAAATATAGTGAATTAAATTAAAACTGAATCAATATCATTAATTTTTAAATGAACTCTATTAAATCCATGGGTCAGTTTATCTATAAATTAGCCTCTGCCCGCGACACGTAGCGGTAGCTCTCAAGAAGAAAAAAAGTCCCGATTTTGAAACATTCTCAATCGGTGCTCCGCTCCTATTGGTCGTAGCGTGAATATATTTACCCTATAACCTTCCTCGATAAATGAGCTATATAACACTGAAGAATTTATCAAATCGGACCAGTAGTTCCTGAGATTACCCCCTACAACCTCACAAACTTTACCTCTTTATAATATTAGTATAGAAAAAGGAAGGCCGCCATTTTGTTCCATGAAAATATTGTCGTTAAATAATTATAATTAAAGTCATATAGTTTTTGCATTCGTAAAATTGCATGATATTTCATAGTGTCGTAAGGTTTAATTTTTTTTTCACCTAGAGATAAAAGCATTTTGTTGCAATTCTTAACAAAATAGGTTTAATTTTTTCTTGTTAGTTATAGGTTATAAATTATTTTTGAGTTTGGTACTTATTTTTGAGCATGGCAACATTTATTTCACGCCTTACAGATATAACAATCGGATGCATCGCTGTAATTATAATTCATTCGCTTCCATTAATTGGAAGTGATTGTTAGCATTTATATCGAATTTTATCAGTATAACTGTTATAACGTTATTTTTGCCGTTGTAACGAAAAATGTTATCGTTATTATGACATTTATTTTTTGAGAAATGTCCCACACCAACGTAAGTAATTTGATTAAAATTTCAATTAATTAAAATTGATTAATTGTCACCTGTGAAGTCTTTTGCGGCAATGCAAAAACGTATCTTAGTAGTTTGTTGACTAAAATAATAACATCCATGGCACTGTTTTTTTTTATTTCAATATTTAACCCTTTAAGTATAACCTAACCTTTAATAAGTAACCCTTTGTACACTAATTTTCATAAATTAATTATTTTCGAAGTTAATCATTTCATTCAAAGTGTACTTAAGTTCTGACGTAAATTACTACAGACTACCGTGTAGAGAAGTATTTATGAGTGTAATAAAAATGTTTAAATAATTCATAGCAAACTTCAAATGTTATATTAATTGATAGTATAATGAAACTCTACCTTAAAAACGGCCTTTATGAGGCTCATTAACCCTTAATAACATTATTAATTACAATATTTTATTAACCCATGCATTATTCGTTACTACGGCATAAATCATACATTTACATATAAAACAATGTTAACTATTATACAATTTTATTATTATTACGTTAAAACGTTTAAAACTTTCAGAGTATAGTGACAAATTAATGTAAGTATATTAGATATAACAGTTAGTTATAAATAACGTTCGCTTCCGGATAACGTGCCTTAAAATAACGCTATAAATAACAGTTTGTTTTTTATAACAATGGTGCTGTTAACAGTCGGCCTTGAATATTTTATAAGCTGACATAAAACACATTTCACTGCCCAATTTATATTGTACTTATTAATGAATAAATGTATGTAATTTACGACCAATATTAATTTTAATAAAGGTTTTTATCAATAAGACATGAAATTTTTGGAATATTTTTTCTTAATCACACGCCTCGTTATATTAATCACCGGTAATATTATAAGTTATCCTGCCGCGATAATTATCATGTTATTTTTTATAAACTATTTATAACGTACAAAATAACCATTATTCGTTATATTTAATAAAAAAAAATCATTACCTTAACGCGGTATTTTTGATATTCATATATAAATAAATATAACAATGCTTAAATTTTGCAGTAGGATACATTTTTGTTTTTGCGGTAGGACACATTTTTGTCAAAAATGGTGGCCTTAAAATTATATTTACGAATATAATGATATGATTATGATAATATGTAGTATGAAATGAATTTGAATTATTTTGTATTTATACTCACATAAATTAAGTTTACGCTTTTTTTCATAAGTGTACATTTTAGTTTTGGCGCTGTATAATCAATTATGTATAACATAACACATATTACGTTGTTGTATGGTTTTATAAAATGAATACGAATGATTTATTGAGCTTAAATTTGGAGTTTTATTTAATTACACCCTTGATTAATGGTATTGTAATTGGTGAGAACAGTTTACATCTATTTAAAAAAGTAGGAGTTCCTCATTTTGGTCAAAAACAGTCTTTTATATACGTTGATTTGGAAAATGCTATCTCTTCGTACTTTTTATATTTTATTTCCCTTATAACAAAGAGTTGCTAATAATATTTCCTGTGTTATTTAAGTTTCAAATTAGCTGATAGATGGCACTACAGATAATAAAGCTTCGATTGAATTTGTTACTTACATTTAAACCAGGTGGCAGTAAGAAAGAAAGAAAATATGTTTTTTGCAGCAAACACATGGATATCACAATAGTAGAAAAGTAGAGTTACAAAGATGTATATAATATAGAAAATAAATAAAGAATGTACATTAAAACATATTAAAATTATACCACTGTTTAACTGCAAAGGCGCACAATTCAGAATGTGCTGGTTGCCACCTTTACAAATGGCCTCAGCGCTGATCTTCCATTGTGGCCAAGTGGGTTTAATAATAACACTATAATAGCGAAGTTTATTATGTATAAGTATATCTATGCATATAAGTAGATATTCGTATAATAAACGAAGTATTAAATAGGTGAGATATATAAATTAATGGATAAATAGGTAATGGGATTATATCGTCGAGACGTACAAATTATAATTTACGAAACACGCCTGGGAGTCGAGTAAAAACATTCTTAATTTATTTTCAATGTAATTAAACTAGTTGCAGATCTTATAGGCGGTGGTATATTGTTCCAGCACTTACTAGCCAAGCCGTAATTCACTTATACTTAACCCTTCTAAAACCAAATATATGATAATAGGAACTAAGTATCACCTTAGCCATCTTCCCTCGGTTAACAAAACCATTATGGTTATGTATGAGCCAATAGAACGCGTTTCAGAAGCACGGAACCTGGGCTTAATCATGCATTCCGAGTTAAGATATGAGACACATATTGCTGAATGTGTTCGAAACTGTTTTTATCGATTAACAGTTCTGTATAAAATGAGACCATTCCTGAGTGAAGAACTACGATTACAACTTGTCGAAACTTTAGTTCTTTCTAAGCTAAATTTTTCTGATATTGTGTACGGGCCTCGATTACTCGTTAGAACATAACGTCTTATACAACGGGTTCAAAATGCTTGTTTCACTCAGGAATGGTCTCATTTTATACAGAACTGTTAATCGATAAAAACAGTTTCGAACACATTCAGCAATATGTGTCTCATATCGTAACTCGGAATGCATGATTAAGCCCAGGTTCCGTGCTTCTGAAACGCGTTCTATTGGCTCATACATAACCATAATGGTTTTGTTAACCGAGGGAAGATGGCTAAGGTGATACTTAGTTCCTATTATCATATATTTGGTTTTAGAAGGGTTAAGTATAAGTGAATTACGGCTTGACCAATTTACAATTCTTATTATTTTGCTCATTCATTACGTTAATAGCATTATCGAGGCTTTGAGGCGTAAATGATATATAAAGTTGCAAATCGTCTGCATGTATGTGATATTTACAATTTAATATGCACTTGGTTATATCGGAGCTATAGAGTGCGAATAAAATTGGTCCTAAGACCTTGTGGGACGCCTCTGGTGGCAGGGCGCGGTGCGGAATGAATAACTGATCCATTAGGCAGTCCTCTTTCAACCATTTGAGTAAACTTGTCAAATAACTATGGAACCAGTTAACTGTATCACTGTCAAATCCATAAAATGTTAATTTAGAGAGGAGTAACGATGTGTTTATGCTATCAAATGCTCAGGAGAAGTCTAATAATACAGTATGATCGAGCGCTCATATATACATAATTAAAACGATTGCATGGTTTTTATTATTATTCAATTTAATAATAGGTCTTTACCTATGACATTGCCGTTCTGCAGTACTGGCCATTTCAAATCAAAATAATTTCTGTTTGGCTAAGAATTCTAAATTTAAATTAATTTTATTATAAGAACATGGAATTCCTTTTCCAAAAGTAGTCATTTGTTTATTAATTAGTGTTACCTTTTCATCGCATTTCAATATTTTTTGTCATCATGGATACGTTAAAAAATCGAGTAATTATGGAATTATGAGTACCGTCGTGGCAGCAAGGCGGCACAAGCGGCACGCAACATCAACTACGTTCACGGAACTAACACTACAAACCAACGCACCACCTGTTATTGGTTTGCTCTCTTCCGTTCTGCGAATTTCGACCTGAAAAATGAACCTCACAGTCGTCCGAAGACTTTGGTGGACAATAACGAATTAAAGGCGATTGTAGAAGGTGAATTAGCAGCAGCTTTCGACTTTAGCGTCAAAACAATATTGGTCCATTTGCGTCAAATTGGCAAGGTAAAAAAGCTTGACAAATGGGTGCCCCACGAACTCAATGATCGCCAGCGCGAAGTACGCGAGACGCGCCTTGCACTGCTCAACAGATACACAAATGAAGGAATTTTGAACCGAATTGTTACCTGCGATGAAAATGGATTCTGTTTGATAACCGCAAGCGCTCAGCAAGTTGGTTGGATCCTGGTTCAGCACCTAAACAATGCCCTAAACTAAAACTTACCCCTAGAAAAGTGATGATCACTGTTAGGTGGTCTAGCGCCGGTGTGATTCATCACAGCTTCTTACAAAACGGGGTGAGCATTACTGCAGATGTGTACTGTGAAGAACTGAACACAATAATGGAGAAGATGGCACATCTCCAACCAGCATTGGTCAATCGCTCGTCTCCGTTGCTCCTGCACGACAACGCGCGACCTCATACTGCACAGCAGACAGTCTCCAAGTTGCAAGAACCGGGGTTGGAAGTTCTCCGTCATCCGCCCTCCTCACCAGACCTTGCGCCTACAGACTACTACTTTTTCTAGAATTTGGATAACTTCTTGGCGGGAAAAAAATTCAATACCCGAGAGGCAGTACAAAATGCCTTTGAAGAATTTGTTCCCTCCCGTCCAGCTGATTTCTTTAAGAAGGGCATTAATAAACTGCCTTTGCGTTGGCAATGATGCATTGATTGCATGGGTGATTATACTTCTATTAATACAAATAAAAAATACATGAAAAACATTCGTTTAAATTTGTTTATACAAAACGGCAATTTCATAGGTAAAGACCTAATAACAAGCATATTGTATCGAGTTCAACGAGCACTATTTAAATTGTCAAATATTAAAAAATCCTTAGACAGAAATAAAGTTTTATATCTTGATTTATATTTATGCAAGATTTCAAGACGTCAGCTCATTAATTGTTTACAATTCACCACTACTAATCATTAATAGTAATTTTGAAGAAAGAAGAGGTCTATGGTATAATAAGATATTAGACCATAAACCGTATTACTTATTGACATTATGGGGTTATTATATCATTCTTTCAGTCATTGTTTCTATTACGGACAGATGAGTTATCAGGTCTCCATGTAAATAAATGTTTTATGTACTACGAACAGAGGAGTTGTCGTGTTTCTATATACTTCTCTCTACTAATATAATGCAACTAAATGTAATGTTTGTGTAATGGGATGTCTTTTATATTATATACGATATTTGTGTATGTTTCACGTGTCTGTTACAGACAGACGAGCTATTATTAGCTAATATTATTATTAGCTATTGTCTATGTGTATAAATTTGTTTATGTAATACGTACAGATAAACTGTCCTATTTCCTATGTAACTGATATTAATGTACAATATGTCTTATGTAATATTTAAAAATATCACTCATGTAATAATTCAAATATAACCGCCAACACGGTTATTATTATTATTTGTCTAAAGTTATACAGAACCATCACTGAAAATATAATGTGAATTTATGTAAACTATGTAAATGTGTGGATGAACGTGCGGCAGTAAGGCACGTATAATGTACTAATTGTAAGACTATAATTGTAGTGTTAAACCGAGGAATAATATGTATTGTCACCGGCTCGTTACATACGATTATATACATTGTCAAAGTTAAAAAATACAGTCCATGTCCAAGTTAAAAAATACACAATGTTTTATTGCTTCTGAAGCCTGAAATCAACAGTTTCATTAGTTCCTTATACAGTATAAGTGAGCATTGAGGTAGTTATATGGTGGGTTAAGGTTTCAAATATGTTACTGATAACTACTACTCATTTGACACACTGTTAGTATTTATATATCTAATGCATACGTTACATGTTATTGTAAGTGGCGTGCGTGTCATACTTACAATTGTTTTTAAAGAGCATTTCTATAATTGTATATGGTCTCAAAATTTTATATTTCTTTAATATAATTTAAACAAAAAAAAAACACGAGCGGAGCTGCGTGTACAGCTAGTGTGGTTATATAAATCTTCATACAAGTGTAAGGTACTTTGTTTTGGACGACGATCCCTACCTTCGATCAACAATAACTAGATAAAGGGTCGGCGCGAAAAATACATATCGTTAAATAACAGCACACTTGAAATGTGTGCCCTTATTTGAAACACAGCCAATGTAAGCATGTTTCACATGCCGCATTGTATTCAAAAGATGCAAAAATAATACCCGAAAAAGCAATTTAACGGCCAGAGTATCATACTTTCGCTAAATACATGTTTAATAAGTTATCTTTTAAGCTTTAAACTAACAAATAATATTGAACAAAATTACCGATTTTAAATCGGTCTGTGATACAAATGTTTGGTCCCGCCACGCACAATAAAGGGAAAACGTACTTTATTCATTAGGTGTTAAGGTTGAATTCACACTAAATGTTGTTTATGTTGTCTTTTCATTTGCGAGGGGATAATTTATTGCTTTGCTCGTTTTATCGTAAGTATTAGATAATGTTGATTTGTGACTTTATTACTATGTGTTATGGTTGTAATTAGGTTGAACTTGAAAACTGTTTTAAAACTTTTTCCTCCCTTTCTTAGTAAACAAATAGCTACACATAAGTATATATTTACGCGGACAGTTTTTAGCATCGATTTTGTACGTGACCCTTTATCTAGTCATTGTTGATCGAAGATCCCTACCCATATTCGTGCTATTTGACGATTTAAGCCTAACCTAGCCTTCAGAGTATAAAAATGAATATTACTAGGGAAGCTGTTTTTGAAATAAAAAATACTTGGTAGAAATCATATTTTATTGTCAACTAGCCAATTTGCTTATGTCTTCGTACTCGACTCCTTTCACCAAGCGGCCTGTGAGCGGTCCCTCTGATATCTGAAGACAAACATACACTATATAATAAAATATATACATAACAGTCTTGGTTATTAAAAACACTCATCTGATATTACGAGTAAATGAAGATGTGACCTGAATTTATACAAATAATAAGAATTTAAATCTAACAGGTCTGGACTTTTTTGAAAAAAAAAACTGTTACGGATTCTAGGAATAGATAATAAAATATATTTCAATCAGTTTTAAAAATGTCTGTCTTTTTTAAATATATATAGTAGCACGGCAAAATGTATGCACTATGCCTAATAGTAAGCACAGTACAATCCAAAAACAATAGCGACCACCGAGTGACACACTATCCATCGATGGTTGCCGTTGTCATGCCGGCCTGCGAACAGCTGGATATGTACAGGCTGATCCCGAAACGCGACCCGCGGAAGCGAATCATTATGACGGGCTTTTTCACCACATACATGGTGGTTGCGACCCAGTCAGGCTGTAGAACCCTACCACACCGCTATCGCCATTGCCTCGTTCGTTATTCAGAAGTTTTGTCTGTTTGTTTGTATGGACGGGTTAGATTTACATTCGTACTATATGTGTAGAAGATGGTAATGAACGCGTCAATAGAAAGAATAGTGACGCTTACCGAATTTCGATCACCTTTCTTTTTCATTATATCGTTTAGTTCCAATATATTTGTGCGAAAACAACAAAATACTAATATATATTACAAGTCCCTCTAACTATGCGAATAGAATAAATATAGGTAAAAATTAATAACGCGATAAAATATCAAACATTTAAGGACGTGTAGTGTGAATAATTGGTGGATAGATGGCGTTAAAAGCAATTTTACATTATGATATATCTCACCTCAACGTCACAGCAGAAGTCCTCCGTGTTTATTTTCTTCAGGATTCCAACGTTACCTCTGTAAGCGCCGTTCACGAACCTCACAGTTCGACCTGGAGACGGTATTACTGTCTCCATGTGATTCTGCGGCATAAACACTCGGTTAAATATCCCATATTGACTGTCCAGACTGGTTGAACAGTCGCAATATTCAAGGACGTTGATAGTTTATAGTCACATTTAACATAAAAAATAATAATATCAAAACAAATACTAATAAATGACAAAGAGAACCTAAGTTAATGTTTGTTCTAAGACTTTTAAAAGTATGGACGGACATATGACCGAATAACGAAAAAAAAAAATCGAATATATTTTTATAATTATATATTATAGTGAATGTTACTTTGCACTTCCGCCTGGAATAGATTGACAACTACTACGTCTCACTGCAACAAAAAGCCTTTTTAACTAAACAATGAAAAGAATTAAAACCGCATTCCTTGCTTGAACCCGAGACATTTGTAGGTGGTAGAGCCACGCTGAAGCTATTACTGGTTTCAGCATGAATAGGTCGGCTCGTACTACCCGACACTCAGAAAAATGACGTGAAGTAACAGTGCTTGTATTGTTGCGTTTCGTTCGGTCAGTGAGAGCGCCGGAGGCCCACCTCCCCCATCGCCTCTCCTTTACCCTCCCTCCCTCACCCCAAACACGGGCTGGCGACGCACTTTCGACTCCCCTGGTGTTGTTAGTGTTTATGGACGGTGGTGATTACTTAACATCAGGTGGCATACATGTTCGTTTGCAAGCTACGACATAAAAAAAAGAAAAAAAAACAACGAAAAAAAAAAACAATTTTAGAATTTTTTTTTTTCTTTGAGGTTCTCTTTCTATATCGCTATTAAAACATAAAATAAAACTAACATATTCTCATAAGACTCGAAAAAAATTTTTTTTGGGCCACCCTAATCATTGCATAATATAAAACAAAGTCCTTTGACACGTGTTTATCTGTCTGTTCCCGATAAACTCAAAAACTACTGAGCGGGGTGTAAGGGGTGTCGGATAACATCGAAGACTTGAGACATCCAAGCCAACCTCACCTGCAGGTGCTGCACCCTGCTATATAACGAACGAGGCAATGGCGAAAGCGGGATGGTAGGGTTTTACAGCCTGACTGGGTCGCAACCACCATGTATATGGCGAAAAAGCACGTCATAGTGGTTCGCTTCTGCGGCTCGCGTTTCGGTATCAGCCTGTGCATATCCATCCTTTCGCAGGCCGGCATGACAGCGGCGACCGGCGATGGATAATGTGTCACTCGGTGGTCGCCATTGTTTTAGGATTGTACTGTACTTACCATCAGGCACAGTGCAGTCATTTTGCCGTGCCACAATAAAAAAAAAAAGCGGATTTTCATACGATTTTCACCAGTAGATAGAGTGATGTATGAGGAAGATTTAGGTATACAATTTGTCTACTTTTTTTTAATGATCAGGACAGGACAACGTGCGCTATGCCCGCTAGTATATATATATATATATATATATATATAAATGAAACACCCTAATATATATTCACAAACCTTATCAAAAAATAAACAGTGTTTTCAAATGAAAGCATCTACTTTATAGTCAGTTTTTAAATCCATAGAGTAAAAACAATAACTAATGTCAAAATTGAAAATAATGTCGCCTCATTAATATTTTAATTCTACCCTAAACTTTGTTTTTCCTTGTATTTGAAATAATCAGTTCATTGATTTTATATATTAGTTGAAATATATATAAATATATATACAAACCCTGTATATATATATATATATATACATATAACTGATATGCTTAACGCATGTTTGAAACCAATTGTATTTTTTTTTTTCGAACTGACTACACTATTGACCAAGCAAGGTCTTAACAGCTTCACCGGAGTACTAAGGCGAGCGCTTAAGGCACTCGGCCGATTTTATTTTGACAACTAGCTCACGGGTGCGCGGCACACCTCGGCTTTGGCTGTTGCCTGATACATGCAATTCGCGACCTATCTGAGCTAACCTAAACGAAGCTAACTATTCATACATATATGAGTTGTTGAAACATATATGTGTACCAAGTATACATACCTCAACAACCCTTATATATATTTCGTATCGGATAATGAAACCAATTGTACTTTCGTATTTTTGTACACTCACTGCACCAATGTTTTTAAAGATTTAAGTAACATATTATGATTATGTAGACAATATCCATTAGATTTACAATAAAAACTAAGATAGGTTCAATAATTCAGGTTCTTTTTTAATTTTAGTCGTTTAAAAAAAAACACTGTTTTTGTAGAGAAATTGTCAAGATTTGGCCATTCAAAAAAATGCAATAGATAGCAATTAATTAAGCATAAATTACTGTTAGGGTAGATTAATGTAATAGTTCACCTATTTTTCTCAAATAAAGTAAAAACTCAATAAAAAAACTATAGGGAACAAATCACACTATTCAATCCATTTTCCTTGATAATTTAAAAATACATTTCCATGATTTTTTTGGCGGTCACATCTCCATGGGTGATTTTTAATACGGCAATCGATTTTTCTGTAGAATCTCTAACGGATTCTTTTCAGACTCATATCAATGATGGCACTAAACAAATAGAACACAATTTCATAATAAATAACTAGAGAGACCAACTAAAATCTCCTTACCTGGTCTAGTTTTAGTTTGACACTATCGTCGACCAGTTTAACTTGAGCCGCGTACTTGTCCACCACTTTCTCGACAACAGCTTTCCTCTTATAGAACTTATCACCCAACGATTTGGTGACAATCTTCACTAGGATCCCTTCGGCGAGCCAATAATCTTTCCTGACGAAAGAAGGCACGAAGTTAAAAAAAAGACGTTGTGTGTAGTTCACTAACGGTGGGAAAGGATAAAAAAAGGGGTGTGTGCGATTCACACACGATAAAAGTGAAACTTCAGTAAATCGACAAAAGATTGAGATGAATATATATAACAAGGGTAGGATAATTACAAAGTTTATTTGTTTAAAAATGAATTTATTATTTAGCACAACAAGATATAAAAATACTCACAAACACTGTAAACATAATAACACCACGACGCTGACTTCTTACTAAAAAGCTGTAATACGCAGCCGCATACAGTGTACAGTAGTATTAGCTTACGTACTGTTCACATATACTAACACACGTTAAATGCTCAAATACAAGCGAGTATTAAGCAGTGTGCAATATACATACACACCGATATTTGCTCTCTCGCTCTGGCTCAGTAATTTTTGTATTTGTGTCTCTTACCTGTCGTTTTTTCCGTTGCATCCGATTTGAAATCACAACGATTCTATAGAAGTTTCACTTCAATAAATCTTAATATATAAAATAAGAGTGAATGAGTGAGACAGGAGATTTTGACAGATTAGTGAGTGTTGTCGGCTAATGCTCAATTCAAAAGAACTCTAAAAAACTCAACAGTTCCTTGACAATAACCGTAACATAATATAAATAGATGTTATAAGTATAAAGCTTTTGTATCTATCCCGCTCACCTGTTAGCTTTCTCTTTCGCACGTTCTTCGATCATCATTATCTCGTCGAGTGCAGTCACCTTTCTGTTCTCTTCTAATTTCTGCTTCTTAGATGACGTTTCTTCTCTGCTCTTCTGGACTTTCAGTGCTGATGTTGAGAGAGGCTCCGGTTTTTTTTCTGTCCGATTACGATTAATATTGTAGGGTTTTGAAACGAGGTTCTTTAACGCGGTTTACTGTGAGAGTCAAGTGGTAGAAATCATCACGTAAGGAAAAAACGTTACGCCCCTATAGATGCGGCTTTCTCTCTCACTACCTCTTTCTATCGTCTTCGAGTGTACAGGCGATTGTCTCAAGTAGAAGAAACTATTGAAAATCATTCGGAACTGAAGCGTAGAAATTTATACTATTTTGTAATTTTTTTATGATCTAGTCATTCTCTATTTAATACCCAATTTTTAATAAATATTTTTCTTAGAATACTCAACATCTAGATTAGATTTTGAATATAGAACAGAGACAACATGAAAAAGTTTTTTTTTTAAGGTCATAAGTGGCAAAACACGTGGATCACCTGCTGTTAAGTGATTACCACCATCCATGGACACTAACAACATCAGAGGAGTCGCACGTGCGTTGCCACCCTTTGGGGGAAAGGGATTAGGGGAGGGAGAGGGAAAGGAAGGGCAGTGGGCCTCCGGCGCTCTCACTGACCGAACGAAACGAAATAATGCAAGCACTGTTACTTCACGTCGGTTTTCTATGAGAGGGTGGTACTACCCCGGGCAAGCCGACCCATTCATGCTGAAACCAGTAATAGTTTCAGCGTGGCTCTAACACCATAAAAAGATATAAGAGTTATAACTTCTTTTCAAATTACTAACGCTGTTGAGGTTGGCAAGGTCTTGTATTTTTACCTAGAAATTTGATTTAAAAAAAAAAATACTTTATAAGTGTTAGCATTTCACCACAATCTCAGCTGATGGGTAATAACAATATGGTCTAAGGTGATAAACACAATAGACTTGGAGTGGGATAGGTGGTCAAATGCTGCAGAACACATGAACGGGTGCTTGGTGATAGAGTATTAACTTGAACGAACTTAGAAAATGTCCTATGGTCTCATTACAATGTGTTCCTTCACTGAACACGTTTATCGAAACATGCTAGGCAGTGAGCCTTCATAAAAAATGTACAATCGGGACTAATTATTTATAACATACCCTCAATCTTTCTCTTAATATTGAGATTTAATGTCACTCTCTCTTGACTGCTCTCTCTCTTGAACTCCGTGTATGTCAACTCTTCAGAATTTGTACCGTCCTTTTTCGCTCGTTCCACTTGTTTCTGAATGAAGTCTAACATTCTTTCCTGTGAATAAACAGAGAATTAATTTCATGAGAATTATAGAATATGCCAACTGCTCATGCATTGATTTATTCCTGAATATTAATTTTTTCATTTTATTTAGCCGCCTTGAATCAAAATCAATTTTTGTAGAGGGAATGGGCTTATGGGCTCACTTCACCAATTACCTCAACATGCTTGTAACGTATTTGGCTTGTGTTAGACTAGCGACGCGTAATATAGCGGCCTGTTTACATATTATATTGTTATTTTGTATTGAGCTAGTACTTCTGCAGTGCAGTACAATTTTTTTTTAATATAATCTTTTTTATTTTATATGAAAAATTATTTTGGTCATATAAACAAAAGATACAGGAGGTTCAAATTTGGTATATTATAAAATATCCTACATAAAGTGATAGAAGTCTGCCGTTGTGGGCGCATTACTTATAAACTACTGGATATAATTTGATTCTTTATAACCTATCTTCTTAGTGAAAACGTTCAAATTTAAAAAAAATGACAATACTTTTATCTTTTATTTATATTATGGTGGTAAAGCCACACTGAAACTATTACTGGTTTCAGCATGAATGGGTCGGGGTAGTACCACCCTCTCATAGAAAACCAACGTGAAGTAACAGTGCTTGCATTGATGCGTTTCGTTCGGTCAGTGAGAGCGCCGGAGGCCCACCTCCCCTTCCCTCTCCTTCTCTTCCTCTCCCTCCCCTAATCCCTTCCCCCAAAGGGTGGCAACGCACTTGCGACTCCTCTGGTGTTGTAGGTGTCCATGGACGGTGTTGATCACTTAACAGCAGGTCCTGTTCGTTTTCCACTTATGACATTAAAAAAAAGAAATAATAATAAAAATTAATTACAGAATGTATGTAAGAGCATCACTTTAAAACCGCTCCACCTATTGGGCTATTTTTTTTGGTTGTGTCTGTATTTTTAGGACAAGATTGGTATAAGAGATGTTAGAAAAATTATATAATTTCAAATTTTTGGTTAATAAATCCCCATCTAAAAAGTTAGAGTGAGTGCAGAAGACAGCAGGGAGAGATTAAATTTTTTTGACTAAACTGACAGATTGATTTTCTGCCGTTGAGTTGAAATTTTATACAATTACATGATCATACTTTTCAGGATAAAATAGCGACAGGTGTCTGGTGTAGCTTGTGACCCACGAATACCCTTGCAACTCAAGGGAAAGGTATAAAACTATGATAATACCGGTCATGCTGTATGTATCTCAATGCTGGGCTACGAAAGAAACAGATAAGAGAAAATTACATGTGGCAGAGATGCAAATGTTAAGGTGGATGTGAGGTCTGACTAGAATTTCGTAGGTGGTAGAGTCACGCTGAAGCTATTACTGGTTTCAGCATGAATGGGTCGGCTTGTCCGGGGTAGTACCACCCGACACACAGAAAACCGACGTGAAGTAACAGTGCTTGCATTGTTGCGTTTCGTTCAGTCAGTGAGAGCGCCGGAGAACCACCCCCCTCCCCTTCCACCTTCCTTGCACCTACTGTGTTGGTCCCCCTCAACACAGGCTGGCAATGCACTTGCGACTGCCCTGGTGTTGCAAGTGTCTATGGATGGTGGTGATCACTTAACATCAGGTGACCCATCTGTTTGTTTGCCTCCTATGATATAAAAAAAAAGAATGGATAAGATTAAGAATGAGTATACCAGAGGAAGTTTCAAAATAGCACAATGACAGAGAAATTGAGAAGTAATAGGTTAGCATGGTATGGGCATGTCATGAGGAGAGATGAAAACCATGTAACTAGAAAAGTCTTGAGTATGATGGTGGACGGATATATGAGTAGAGGAAAATCGAACAAAAGTGTGGATGGACTGTGTGAAAAATGATAAGTGTATAAAAGGTGTGAATACTGAGATGACATGTGGCAGGGGAAAATGGAAAAGGAAACATGTTGTGCCGGCCCTACTTAGGTTGGATAAGGGTAAGAAGTGGCTTAATGGTGGTAGAGCCATGCTGAAACTATTACTGGTTTCAGCATACCCTCCCCCCTCCTCTCCCTCCCCTAACCCTTCCCCCAAAGGGTGGCAACGCACTTGCAACGCCTCTGGTGTTGTTAGAGTCCATGGACGGTGGTGATCACTTAACATCAGGTGACCCACCTGTTCGTTTGCCACCTATGACATAAAAAAAAAGTGATGAATTTTCAGGAAAGATTTGGTCTCATTTTCGCTGTTAGTACACCTTTATGAAACAAAAATGGACATCTAGTTTAATTTAACTTATTAAAGTTTTAAGGAACTACAATGTTTATATGCATTACGCATTCAGTGATGTTCATTTTTTGCTGTGGAGCCAAAATAAATGTGTAGGAAGCAAATTGTGTGGTGTTCATACGTTTTTCTCTATATATATAAAATAATCATCATCAGCCTTCAATAGAGCCACTGCAGGGCCATAAGCCTCTTCCCAGTGGAAGGTATGGGCATAAGCACTAGTGCTCACGACATATTGATGATTTCAAATTCGAGAAATCCACGGTTCTATATTTTCTCACAAATATGCTAAAAGTACATTTTATTTAAATGCATAAAATATATTTCTTTCAAGATACCTGATCATCTTTATCCATCTTCTCCTTCTTAGCTTTAGCCTCCTGAGCGGCGATCGCTGCCGGATCTCTGTCTATGTATGCCACAAACCAACCCTTTTCAGTTTCGTCAACAACACACTTCCCGTCCCTTCCTAGCCATTTTACAAAGTCCGTGAGGGTCTCCCATTGAGTTGCATTCATATGAAGATGGTCTCTGAAATGTTATTTTAATAGTGCAGTTATAAATAAATATTATAAAGAGGAAAAGTTTGCGAGTTTGTGTGTAGGGAGGTAATACTGGAACTACTGGTCCGATTTTAAAACTTCTTTCAGTGTTATATAGCTCATTTATTGAGGAAGGTTAATAACCTTAAAATCACGAACAATATGTTGTTTTATGTCTTTAAGGCATTATTTTGTAAAAAAAAAACTATAAAAGATTGTGAAAGTTATCATATATTATTTTAGGTTGAACTTAAACTGCGAATCACTTTTAAGCGAGTTGACTTAGCAAAAAATTAGAGTTGACTTAGCAAAAAATTATATCAGACCTTTTTTGTAGGCCGTTCAATTTCCTACAAAATTATGTATTTACTTTTACCACAGAACAACTCCCTTGAGATACATCAAAATTAAAAAAAAAAAATCCCGTGTTATTTAAATGTGAAATCGAAAATCACGATGTGACACCTCTGAAAATTATGATTAACTAAAGTATAACTAAAGGTTATACCTATGTATCATCACGCTAAAGACCAATAGGAGCGGAGCACCAATGAAAAATATTTCAAAATCGGGGCTTTTTCCTCTTGAGAGCTTCCGCTGCATGTTAGCGTAAGGCCAAAGTAACTATTCCACCCGAACGAAGTCGCGGGCGGAGGCTATTTATAAATATACACACAAAAACAGTAACATAATATCAAATTTAGCAGTTTTAGTTATGATAATAAAACAGCTGATATTCTTCATTACTAAACTTGGATCAACAATAACTAGATAAAGGGTCACACATAAAATCGAAGCTAAACGCTGTCACGTAAATATATACTTATGTGTAGCTATTTGTTTACTAAGAAAGGGAGAAAAAAAGTTTTAAATGCACCTAATTACAACCATGACACCTAGCAATAAAGTCACAAATGTTCAAAATATTATCTAATACTTAGGATAAAACGAGCAAAGCAATAAATTA
This sequence comes from Antheraea pernyi, assembly GCA_015888305.1. Classification (NCBI taxonomy): domain Eukaryota; kingdom Metazoa; phylum Arthropoda; class Insecta; order Lepidoptera; family Saturniidae; genus Antheraea; species Antheraea pernyi. The sequence continues at coordinate 946,916 of MU158794.1, read as the reverse complement.
CTTCCCTCACAAATGAAAGACAACATAAACAACATTTAGTGTGAATTCAACCTTAACACATTATTATTAAAGTATGTTTTCCCGTTATTGTGCGTGTTTGTGCCTGGTTGGAGGGCCTAGGCCAAACATTTGAATCACAGGTTTAAAATTGGTAATTTTGTTCAAAATTTGATATTATTTATTAGTTTAAAGCTTAAAATATAACTTATTTAACATGTATTCAGCGAAAGTAAGATACCCGGCCGTTAAATTGCTTTTTCGGCTAATATTTTTGCATTTTTTTAATACACTGCGGCATGTGAAACAGGCTTACATTGGCTGTGTTCCAAACATACTAAACAAAATAAGGGCACACATTTCAAGTGAGCTCTTATTTACCGAGACATATTTTTTGCGCCAACCTTTTATCTAGTTATTGTTGATCAAAGTTACTAAATTAAAACCAACTCAAAAAAAAAAATGAAATCAATCCAGTAGTTATTGCATGATATATTCACAATGTCAAACATATATTAATTTATTTATATAGATGTAAATGAAGATCATTTCAACCTTTATTGGAATTTATTGCTCATTTATTTATTGAAATGTTTAATATCTTTTTTAAACTCTATATTATCTATGGTAGACACTTTCGGGATTTACTATGGGACAATAGAGTCTGTAAAATAACATATTAGACAACAATAACATATTATATTATGTTTAAAACTTAATAATCTATAATTAGTAGGAAATAAAGTACTAGCTATGAATGTTGTTTCTCTTTATTACAGGTATGTAAAAATAATATATAATATGTAAATTAGGTTAGCAAGAATGTTGTATTATATATCTAACATTGTGTCTAACAAAATAAATACTCTTCAAGACAGAGCAGCTATTCAACCTATTGTTTCATTAAAAACGATACACCCAACCACACAACACATTACATAGATTGCAATAATTGAATGTACACCCATGAATATAGCTAGTGAAGATATGAAATAACGAAGTGTCTATTCGTCCGCTAAACGGATGAATAAAATAATTTAATCGTCCGATTATTCGGATTACCAGATAAATCATACGAAATGCGTTGGATTGCATACGAAAGTAGCCACTTATTATAAATTTTATGTGTTGGTCAGGTTAGGCTAGACTTGCGAAAAAGGAAAACGCGAGCCAGCCTCGGTGGCGGTCGGCGAGCGCAGTTGTTTGAATACGAAAATATCCATTTATTATTAATTGCAATTCATAAAATGAGGAAAATTACCTTTACAAAATTTTTAACTTTAAAAAATTTAAAGTTACCATATGGCAACTTACCCTTAGGTAAACGAAGTGTCTATTCATCCACTAAACGAAAGAATAAAATAATTTTAACAATAAATAGATGATATCGGACGATTAAATTATTTATTTAATTTTATCCTTATAATTTTATTTATTTAATTTAATTTATTTAATATTATCCGTTTAGCGGACAACTAGCAATAGCCATGAAATAAACTGTAACAATCACAGTAAGCATTACCAATTAGACACTACGCTTAAAATGATTAGATATATTTAAATTAACCCTCATATACCTGTTAGAAATATAATCCTGGTAAACTTTATTAGCGTTCACTCTCTTTGTACCGAATTGTCGTCGAAGTAACTCTAAATAACCATCAGCGAATTCGCGGGAGAAGTCGTCTATGTATTTGGAAGCGTTGTCGGCGAACAGGAGTAGCTGCCTCTGATGGGATTCCGACATCGTGTGGCATTTGAAGCCGTTCTCATCTCGGCACTGTTTTTGACACATTTGGCAGTACCAGCGTAATTTCTGCAGGCCTTTAGCCTTTATTTTGTTTGCTATGTACTTTGGAGTACCTTTCTCGGCTTTGCCACCCATTGTTCAATGTCTTTTTTGCAGGAAATAATTGTTGCCTTGCTAACGAAAACTTAAGTATTAATAAACACGTCCTTATTTACACTATACAACTATTTACATTAAAATTCATATTATGATTGTGTAATATTTCGAATATAATGTATTTTAAAACGTTATTAGACTAAAACAACTTAAAAAATAAGGTTTTTCACAATTTCAATTCCTACATAAACAATATTGACAATTTGATAACTGACGTTGACAAATAAAACATCGAACTACCAAAAAGCACACTTTATGTATCTGCCAGTGTCAATATTCAAGTCTTATGTCAGTTGTAATAATATTATATAAACTTAATATAAATTTCAAATTGCTCATCGCTTCTCTTATGTTAGTTGCTTACCTCTTCCTAAAGTTCAAATACTGTGCTTGGGTATACATGTAATGTACACTTGTTATATTATTATGGAATGAACTTTGAAGTTTATATATTTGCTAGGGGTTACATAATAAATCAATAATTTAAAGAGGAGCGTTTTAAATGAGGTGAAAATTTAAACTTAGCAAATCTCTGATATATTAAAATAATTTAATACTAATACTTACTCACCTCACAATATTATGCGTAATTAATTAATTATAGCGCAATGTATTTCTATTACAATCAAAAAAGGTGCGCATAATAGATATTTTTATAACGTTACTTATAATACATAAATACTACATAAATATAAATAAAATAAATAATACATAAATACCAAAGTGTTATTGACATTTTATTTTATATTACGCAATTATTGTGAATAATTACTTATTAATACAAGTACTTATTAATGTATTACCTCTTTAAAAGGTATTAGTTTTTTTCATAGATTAATATTTTGTGTCATAATAGTTATTATATTACTTTTTTTATTAATCTGAGTACCTGAGTTTATAAATAAATTTATTTTTACAAAATTATAAAAGTTGATACTAACAAAATTCTTTAATATCGTAAATATTTTAGTCGTTGCATTATAAGCACTGATAAGAATATCGAAGCGACGTCCTTTGCGATATGAATGTTCTTTGGACAAAAGACAAATTACATAAAATATTTAGTAAGGTATATAATTACTTGATATAACTTAATAATGTTTCTTAAAACTTAAATATTATTTCAGAATAATGAGTATAGATGTATATAGGCTCGTACATTTCTATTTAAAATAGATTTGTTGTTCAGTTTACTGGTTATCGAAGGAAAGGCATTAGTCTTTTCACTACGATTTCTCAAACATATTCTAGAAGGAGTGTAAAGGGTATCGAATAACATCTAAGATTTGAGACACTCAAGCCAACCTCACCTGCGCGTGGTGCACCCTGCTGAATAACGAACGAGGCAATGCCGAAAGTGGGGTGGTAGGGTTTTACAGCCTGACTGGGTCGCAACCACTATGTATATGGCGAAAAAGCCCGTCATAGTGATTCGCTTCTGCGTGGTGCGTTTCGAGATCAACCTGTGCATATCCAGCTTTTCGCAGGCCGGCATGACAGCGGCGACCGGCGATGGATAGTGTGTCACTCGGTGGTCGCCATTGTTTTTGGATTGTACTGTGCTTACCATCAGGCACAGTGCAGTCATTATGCCGTGCTACAATAAAAAAAGGGCCTTCACAGCTTCCACGGACTATTGGGGCGATTTTTTTTTCGAACTGACTACTCTATTGACCAAGCAAGGTCTTAACAGCTTCACCGGACTACCGATTATTGGGGCGAGCGCTTATGGCACTCGGCTGTTTGGCAACAAGTTCAAGAGTGTCAATGTGACCGATCCCTGAACTGTCCTGTTTGGAAGGGCATAATATATCTTTATATTACAGAACCAGTTTTCACTAAATTCTCGTTCTTCCAAAGTTGCTGGCTCTTGAATTAAGGTGTCGCAAAAAAGTCTAGTTACATTTACTACAAACTTTTGTCTTTCGTTATCCTGGAGAACTCCTTGCGCTTTATAGGACAACAAGTATCCTAGATGTAACCTTGTAATATCACTGTGTCAAGTTTCGTCAAAATTGGTTCAGTACTTTCAGAGTGATACATGTTCACAGGGACAGACAGACAGACAAAAATCGTAAAAAGATTATTTTTGACTTCTATATCGATAACAAAGTCTACCCCAATCAAAATTTTCATAAAATATTTAATGTACAGGGTACACACCGGCCGTCTCCTCCATCCGCCGGACCTGTGTAATAGGAAGATGGGTCCCCCGACCCATCCTCCCTGGTCCGGCTACAGGTAAGGTATCTTCAGTACGTAATGTTTTCTTTGTAATTATAAAATATAATCTATATTTTTAACAATTTAAGAGAGTACACTACATTTCATAGAAATTCCCACTCACTAATGATGTATACCTTCTACGAACAGCGCTATAGAAGCAATCATATTGTGCATAAACTAATATCCTTGAATTACAAATCTATCTTAAAACGAATGCTCCTTTATTTGTTCCTATCATTTTCACATTTAATTCGATTACGATGAATCTCTAGTAACTTTGGAAATGGTTCCTAAATAATACTCGATATGTGTACAGAACTATATATACTATCTTCTGCCCGCGACTTCATCCGTGTAGAATAGTAACTTTGGGCAAACGCTAACACTGAGCAGAAGCTCTCAAAAGGAAAAAATCCCGATTTTGAAACATTCTTTGTTGGTGCTTCGCTCCTATTATTCTGTATAGCCTATAGCCTCCTTCGATAAGTGAGCTACCTAACACTGAAAGAATTCAAATCGGACTAGTACTTCCTGAGATTAGCAGGTTCAAGCAAACAAACTCTTCATCTTTATAATATTAAGTATAGATAATACATATTGTGAATTGTATTTTATAAATGACAGAGAAATCCACGACTTCCAATGAAGTCGTTTTAAAAAAATCAGGTGCTGGCTAAACTAAGCCTTATGAGACACTAGCGGCGGACGTTATACCGCCCAGATGATAAAAAAAACCCTGATAAATTATATACCAAAACGTTCCTCATGAATCACTTTATCCATTGGTGATACCGCATGGAAATCCGTTCAGTAGTTTTTGAGTTTATCGCGAACAGACAGACAGACAGATGCGTTACGGGACTTTGTTTTATACTATGTAATGATAATGATATCAGAATAATGTAGTACTACGAAATTTTAAAACATTATAAATGCCTACAGAACATTCCACGTTGGTCTCTGTCGATATCCCAAATATAACTAACAACCATTTTTTATATGTTATTTAAAAAATGAATGGTTATTTTCAATAATTATCGGCTTATTGTTTTCAATTCGACATTATAATTATTAATAACATTAATGATATAGAGGTCTTCCTAATAAGAGTATTACGTAAAGAGTTCCATAATACAATTTGTTGCGGAACAGACAAGCGTTTATTTTTTGTATAGTCACTAAATCTTAATTATAATAAGGGCAATGTATATTAAATGTAATGTAAATATAAATCTTTATAATAATATTTTTAGTTATTGTTTCAATAGTTCTTTATACAGTGTAAGTGAGCACTGAGGTAGTTATATGGTTGGTTATGGTTCCAAATATTATGCTGATGACAAACCTCATTTGGCACGCTCTTTGTATTTATATATCTAATGTACACGTTACATGTTACTTTTAGTGGCGTGCGCGTCGTACTTACAATTGTATTTAATGAGCGTTTCTGTAATTGTACATAGTCTCACAATTCTATAATTCTTTAATACGATTTTAAAAAACGCGTGCGGAGCTGCGGGTACGGCTAGTATGTAATATACCTATATACGTTAGTGATTCACACATCTTACTTGTGTAACTCCCTAACATGTATTTTGATTCTAACAATTGGCAGAACTTAGAACGAAAAAAAAAGAAGCCCTTCTACTATATATGTAGTTACTGTGTGCACTTATATCTCTTATTACTATACTTAGATCATGATCTAGTGAGTGCTAAGTTCACTGTACCATGTTAGCATCATAGTCGAGGGCTCAATTCTGAGGGACGAAACTAGGCTCGAGATGCTGCCTGAGGGGTCGCGACGAGTGTTCGGGATCGTGCATAATTCTTAGTCTATGGCATCATGGCCTATACGCACTATTTTTAATAGACCGCATAATAACGATGTTTAACGCGTTAGCTCTTGTATCGTGATCCATAATGAAAGGGATTGTGAAAACAATTACTAGTCCTAATTTATTAGTGCGTTTACATACATTGAGTGATAAGAATTAGATTAGAATTAGATAAGAATTCTACGTTGTAATTAAGACAGCAGTATATCTTTTTAGGAGACCTTAATGAGCCACGCGCAGGCTTCAGGTGACGGGTGCTCTGCTCCCAGTCAATGTTGCAGATTGTGCGGTGGTGACAACACTCTTCGGTACTTCGGGGACACTTATATATGGGAAGGAGTTGAAGCGAGATACGATCAGCTTCTTTACGACTGCTTTGGAATTATGGTATATACGAGAGTAACAATCATCCCAAAAAATTGATTGTTTTTCAAAAATGTTCCTTAAAAATTAAAAGTAATAATTTTTTTTCGAAAGTTACATGAAAAAATGTAGACAATTAAAAAAAAAGTGCGTGCGTACAAAGTACACATGTCAGAAGTGAAACTTCTTTGGCGACCTTATGTATAAGTCTTGTTTATATTTATACAAATCTAAAACTTTCGACAAAATAGAAAAAAAAAATGTTGAAAAATCTGCGTTTACTGCAAATGACGTCACTTCCGTTGTATACCTGCGTGACGTTACATCTGTAAAATTTTTACCCTCATGCGCCTAAAGAAGTTTCACTTCAAAAAATGCCATCGATCCGGTTTGGACTAACCTATAAGATTTAGAAAATTTTTGCTTATTTTCTTTCAACTGAAAAAAATATATAAAGGACAAAAAGTCAATTTGAAAATTTCAGGTAATGTTATAATATTAAAGTTAAAAAAAACGGTACTGACGTATTAAAACCAGCGCGCTCGCCGAGCGCTCCCGATGCCGGCCCGCGCTTTTAACCTAACCTATTTTTTTTCTTAAATTTCCTGTCTTGATTTGGTTAGGTTAGGTTAGATTTGTGAAACGAAAACAGCACGGGCCGGCTGTGGCAGCGGTTGACGAGCGCACTGTGGTGCCTTTAATACGTAAGTACTAAAAAATCGAATAAGTTGTTTTTTTTTCTGAAAACTTAAAAAAGCCTATAATACGGTTTTCTTTTCAATTGAACTTGTTTAAAAATAATTAGGTCCACAGTCCTTTACCCTTGCTGCTACTTTGAATTGAAGAAGACGCCTCCAACAGCCTCTGGCCCACGTCTTTATCAAATTCCTCACAGTCTGTAACTTTAAAAAAATACAAATGACATTCAAAGGTATCACCTCCGGACTGCATGATCTGTGAGCAATGTGTGAAACAGTTGAAGAACACCGAGAGATTTAGAGCGTTGGTGCATGCCGCTTTCGAAAAGGCACCGAGCGAAGGTAATCTGCTTATAAAACACTAGCCGACCCGTGCCCACTTCGTTGGGAGGTAATAAGCATTATCAAGTTACAACTTTTTTCTAGCACTCAGTCATATATCTCTCATCGTTAAGGCAGCGTTCGTAAGAAACGTTTTCGTTCGACCATGTTTTCTCCGACTCCCCAGATATTATACCTTTTTTTTTTTTTTTAAACATGGGGAAATCCCTACGGATTCCCACCCTAGCCGGGCAGTTGAGGGCGGGGTATGTCCGACTTGCACGAACTAAAACCCCATGCTGCCTTCAATCACCTATAGGCCGAGGAGCAGGAGCTGCCGAACTGGCATTGCGTCTACCCCAGATATTACCTACAAACCTCACAAACTTTACCTCTTTATGATATTAGTTTAGTTAATAGCTTCTGCCCGTGACATAGTACGCGTGGAATAGTTATTTTGCGCTAAGACGCAGCGGAAGCTCTGAAAAGGAAAAAATACCCCGATTTTGCAACATTCTTCATTGTTGCTCCGCGCCTATGGGTCTTAGCGTGATGATATATAGCCTATAACCTTCCCCGATAAATGAGCGACATAACACTGAAAGAATTTTCCAAATCGGACCAGTAGTTCCTTTTTTTTTTTTTTTAATGTGGGGAAATCCCTTATGGATACGCCACCCTCCCGGGGGAGAGGGTGGGTTATGTCCGAGTCGCACGGACTAAAACCCCACGGTGTACCGACAGACCGTTTTGTGGGGGCGGCAAGGGATCGTTCAAGCTAATCAACCTTGTAAAGCCGCCCCCACGGTCCGCCCAGCGGAAGGTGGCCGCCGGGCTCCTACCTATAGAGGGACAGACCGGGTACACACCAGCTGCCCCCCCTCGTCCGCCG